>QLTV01001810.1:313573-424222 GCA_003457575.1 Thermophis baileyi | reverse complement strand
GGAAGAAAAAACCAAAAAAATTCAAAAAAAAAAAAAGCTGAAAACAAGATAGCGGCACATGCGCAGTGCCAGAAACTCGGCTTCTGCGCATGCGCAGAAGAAGAAAAAACCAGAAAAATTCAAAATAAAAATAAAAATAAAAAATAAAAAAAAAGATGGTGGCGCCCACGGACCGGCAACGACCGATCCAGTTTGGTGACGTCATCGTGACGTCACCAGCGGGTCACTACCGGATCGGGCGAACCAGTCCGAACCGGGAGGAACCCACCCCTGATGTTCTGGATATATGTGTATCCATGTGTACATATGCATCCAATCGTAGTCCTCGACTTATGACTGTAATTGAGCCCAACATTTCTGTTGTTAAGTGAGACATTTGTTAAATGAATTTTGCCCCATTTTATGACCTTCCTTTCCAAAGCTGTTAAGCAAATCACTGCAGTTGTTGTTAGTAACAGTTGTTACGTGAATTTGGCTTCCCCATTGACTTTGCTTGTCAGAAGGTCGCAAAAGGAGATCTACCTGACCCTAGGACAACTGCAACCATTGTCGATATGAGCCAGTTGCCAAGCGTCTGAATTTTGATCACGTGATCATGATGGTCATAAGTGTGAAAGGTCATAAGTGTGAAAAATGCTCATAAATTTCTTTTTTCAGTGCCATTGTAATTTCGAACGGTCACTAAGTGAACTGTTGTAAGTTGAGGACTACCTATATTTGTTTCCAAAGACATTTTACGATTCTGTTAACTAGACTGAAACTTTAAAAAAAAACCTGGCAAAAGGCATGCTAATCCACTTCTATAACATCAGAGAAAACTCTATGAATGCAGATACAGAATCAAAGCTGAACTTGAGAGCATTTTTACTTTTACCTAATTAGTGTGAATGGTCTTGGGACAAGGTTCCCCGTAGCAATTATCTGGAGAATATTTTCTTCGTTAAAAAAAAAAAGCAGTTGTATTGACCTTGTTCATCTTTTGCCTAGCCAAGAAGTCTGTAAAAAAGCATGGAGTACACTCCCATCCCAATCTTGGGCTTTCCCCTCAGAGTTACTCTTTAAATTTGTATTTCATACTCTTAAATTAACATACTGCCATTTCATAGAAATCATTTGCTCCCGTATAGATTTGCTGAATGCATGTATACCTTTCTCAATTAATGTAATCTCATCTTGGCTACTAATTTGTATGCGAATGAACAAGTAAAACAAAATTTGAAAGAAGTTGCATATAGGATAATTTTATGAAACAAATAAAACCTGCACAACCTGCAGGTTGGGGTGGGGCAGTGTTATTTGTTCATTTATGTTGCCAGCAGGACCAACATAAAGCGTTGATAACATTCAGCAGTAAAGTTATACATTCAGGAACTCCAAAGAGGGAGAAGGAAAATTCTTTTTCACAGAATTGCATATTATTATTTACAGTGTATTGCTTTGCTGTTCTTCCATGGCTGCTGGGGGGATTTTTACAATACGATTTGATTTTAGAAAGTAGCTTTATACTTTCTTGATCATAAAACAGCAATTTTAGTTTTTCTAAGTATGGTAAAGGGCATTTTGGGCCTTCAAGGTATTCCTGCGTATGTCTGAGTATTTTAAAGAGAAGATACAGTAGGCAGATGATGATGATGTCTATTCAATCATGCCTGATTCTCGGCAATTCTATGGACTAGCTCTCGCCACATTTTCCAATCTTATATAGCACTTAGCAATAGCACTTAGACTTATATACCACTTTATAGTGCTTTACAGCCCTCTCTAACTGGCTTACAGAGTCAGCATATTGCCCCCAACAATCTGGGTCCTCATTTTACCCACCTCGGAAGGATGGAAGGCTGAGTCAACCTTGAGCCGGTGAGATTTGAACCGCTGAACTGCAGCTAGCAGTCAGCTGAAGTAGCCTGCAGTACTGCACTCTAACCACTGCGCCACCTCGGCTCTCTGACCTCTTTCACTTATTTAACTTGACGGGGGTTGGCTTTTAGGGTGTATAATCACTGTGGAGGTTTATTTTATTTCATTTTTAGAAGCCTTACCACTTTTTACACCTGACCATTCTAAGCATACTCACTTTTCCAGGGAGTTTGATCACATGACTTGGCCTAAATAAGACAGAATTTTGTGATTTTACCTTCGAGCAATATGTTTGATTTTATATACACCAGTACTTGCTTGCCTGTCACTTTTTGCTGTCCAAGGAATGCACAGGAACCTTCTCCGCTAGCGCACCTTGAATGAATCAATTTTCTTCCTGTGTGGTTTCTTCATGGTCCAAACGGACAAATAAAGAATTAATAAATGCCATTTTCAGTTTCTTGATCTACCAGTCATACACTCACAGAATATATCACACAGCAGAAGAATTCTTCTTCACCTTCAGTAGCCCATTATGTGAGTATTAAAGAAAGAAGTTGTACGTTTACTTCACTTACACTACAAAGGTGTATAATCTGAAGCCTGATGCTGAGCAAGGCCACCAAAAGCCTTCAAGACTGCCCTTAGAAATTTCCCAATGGTCGTTAGTAAATTGCCTTAATATGACACATTAATGTATGCGTTGAGAGTGATGCTAATAATAATCCGATGTAAATTAAATTCAAAAAATACCATTAAGTTGTGCCACACTGATGATAAAAAAAACTGTTATTTCCCAAACAGTAAGCATCCTTCATCAGGGAAACAATTATCCAGGTTTTACACTTCTGTCGTGTAATCACCCACAAAAAATGTTTGGATCATGATTTTAAACTTGCCTAAGAGGCACAGAGGTGTTTCGTATAAGATTAGGAAAAAGTGTTTATGGCCCTTCCTACCATTGTTCCTGTTTGTGTTCCCCTTCTTGCCAATCTGCAAGATCACAGGTTTATGAGTGGCAATTTAACATTGCAGCTGGAGAACCCAGATTTATTTGTAGCACCAGGTGATTCTGAAATGCTCAATTCAAGGAAATTCATCTTGTATCCTAAATCACAGACAAAATCAAGTGCCGGAGTCATTTCTTCACCCTCGTGATCACACATTTATTATTTCAAATTTCCCCGTTAGATTCATCCCAAGTTTATTTTACACATTGTTTGAAACTGCAATACAGGTCATCATCATGTCATAGCACGCAAGGTATCTTATTATTAGAGAAGCATTGGAACAGCAACAAAACCTCTGTTGACCAATGATGAAAGAACAAAAAATATAAAACAATATATACCATTTTCTGCTGCTTAGCAAATATGATTCAAACACCATAGCTGATCACTGCTGTAAATATACTGCACCATAAATAAATGTAAAGTCATTGTACAAAAAAACTTAGACATTTTTCATACAAACAGGATACATTTGGAAGAATTACACAAAGATTTTCTTTATATTTTCCTTTAAAAAAAAAGATTGTGTTTATGTTCTCAAATATCCAAATACTAATGAAATGCAGATTAATACAGAAAAGCAGGGGAATTACTATGGGCTCTGATATATCTGACAATTGCTGCTGGGGAAAGGAATATAATTCAAGTGTATATTTCATTTCCAATCACTTGTTTTTCATCTGAAATCATTAAAACCAAAATGGGAGCAATCTAACTGAGCTAGAGGGAATCAAAATGTATTGAAGAGATCACTGTTTTGTACTTTCCTTAGTTTAAAGGACTCATGATGCATTTTTGTAAATTGCTAATTCCCATGAAGAATGATTACCAACCAAACTTTATGTCATATGTGGTTGGATAGTTTAATGCACCAAAACTTTTTTTTGTTGTTATTGAAAATGAAACTTGAAAGTTGCAAATAACTGAAAAAGAGGTAGTTAGGGCCTCTCAATCCCAATTTTTCTATTATTTGCTTATTGAAAATCATATTTTCCTTCTCATTCATAAGAACAGGAAATACATGGTTTTGTACTTAGATTAACATGACCCCAACGTCTGATAAATGAAAAACACCACGTGGTATAAAAAGTAGGTGCACATTTGAACTTCACAAACATGCTTTTGAAATGTGTGGAAATAAGCATTATCCGCAACAAAGATTTCCATTTCTCTGCCTTGCATGAATTCTATACATGGGTGGACTTCTAAACACTTCACCAAGGCAATCAATTGTGCTATATGCCTATATGGGGTTAGGCTTTGTGGAGTTACAGATAGCGTTACATTGCCCCAACATTATTATTATTTTTGAGACAGAAATGTCCTCATGAATTTTAGAGTACTATCTTAGCATATAGTTTGGGATGAGTGATTTACATTTTAAAATTTTGTAATGTATCTGACAGCAGGGGAAATTAGAATAGCAGTTTGCCAAGCCCAATACAAACATGGGGCAAGTCATTCAGAGAACAAAATCTCAGCAAAAAAATATCTACCAGTTGGATCAACATTGTACAGTATTATTTAAACAAAAACCTGAGTGAAATATATCTGACTTACTTTGAGATTCTCTCACACTCAGCGACGAGACTTTTTACCTTCAACAAAATCCTGCTTTTCTTTTCACCACCACACACATACAAACAATATTTAGGATTTCCCCACAAGTAGCACTGATTTCTTTTTCTGGGAGTGATTGAGAACTCTTTTGCAAAAGTAATATAAAAGCAGAACCCAACAAACCTCTTTCACATGATTGAAAATGCTTATTAGAATTACTGTTCTCTACACACTTCTTCAGAAAACAAGATATACAATGTTATACCAATCCTATAGCAGATACTTTGGGAGAATATTTGTTTAGAAGATAAATGGAAAATTTAGAACTGCGGGGTACAGTATCCAGCTTTGATGGGTAACTACATTTTTTAATTTGCCATATTTAATGACTGCTGTAAGAAGAAGAAGAAGAAAAAAGAAAAGAACGAGGAGAAGAACACCTGCCTATCTCGCCAAGTGAATTCAAAACCAATCACAAGAATATGTTCGTGTTTGGTTTAGTTTTAAAGTTTGCTTTGTTTTTTAAAGTTAATCAAGGCTTACTACAGTAGAAACTGTGATGTTAAGGAGTTCTGGCAGTATTGTATTTGCTTTCCATAAAAATCACAAAACACTTGAACTATTCTGGCAGACATTTGGGATTGAAAAGGGCAGGACATTTCCCTCCTATGAACTCTTTTGTTCACCATTGCTGTCTGTGTACAGAGTCTTAATTCTATGAGCCTTTCATATTTCCATCAGTACAAGAGGCCCCTATTTAACCACCACAAACCCATTGAATGAATGTTAAGAATAAGCCCAGTCCCAGCATCACACCTGAGATATTACACTAAATCAGACATTTGCATACGCAATGTACTTTTTGTTCTGAAAAAGTTTTCACACAACTGTACAGATGTTGACTTCTATTTAGCCTGGAATCTGGTATGGCAAGGTTTGAGCTCATGTGAAAAGCAAACAATGTACGATTAGGTGAATATCTCCTTAGTACAAATAAGAAAACTGTATATTTGAATATCTGCTTTGATGCTCTTAGATAGAGGGCTTAGTGCTGCTGATATCATGGTTTTCTGTTGCATGAAAAAAGCTGAAATATCTTACCACTTGAATAGCTGCCTCAGTACTTATACATAGGAGACAGATATGATATGTGAAACAATATTCCATCAACTTCTGTATAAAGAGATGTAAATCTTCAGTGGAAAGAAGGCATTTAAGAAAGGCCAAATACTTAATACTAATAATAATGTTATGCTGCTGCTGTTGCTTAGGACATAATGTTCTTACAAGATTGAAAATAGGGAACATTAAGCTAACTTTTTTTTTGTATTTTTATCAGTATTAGTAGATTCTGGTTTAATAACACCTGGCACATTGTGATGAACAGTAATTAAATATGCATTTATGATAAAGAAGAAAAAGCACAAATGAAAATGTCTAAGATCTAAACGATGGAAAACAAAATCTTAGCTAGATTGCCCCTCTTTGGCATCTTCCCATCAGAGCTGGGGCCAAAATTCTGGAGGGCAGCAAATTTGGCAAAATTAGTCTTGAACAAGACAAGGTCAAAAGCCAACTGTTCTGGAAGAGTCTGGAACTGTTGGGAAACATCCAACATTGGAAGAGCCTGGCTTTATTTTTTGCAGGCTAAAGAACAGGGAAACACCTCCACCACCATCTCCACCCTAAGAATTTCTCAGATCATTACCTTAAAGTGGCACCAGCCACAAATTACCAAGATGTTCTAATGATTGAGCCTCCATCGATGAATAGAAGACAACTATTGTCTTGCATACTATCATTCATTTACATAAAGGAACTTTTTAATGCACTATACCCTTGCAGTTCTGAACAAACAAGGAAAACTGTCCAAATCTTTAATATTTTGAATTAATTTTGAAACTGTAAGCAACAACAGAGCAACTTATATTTTCTTTATAGGAAATTAATCTGAACTGTTGGAGGACTTCATTCTAAAATTCTTCTTTTTACCCTGGAGAATTACAGGGGAACTTGCTTGATGAATTTTATCAAGTCACTTAGAGCAGGGCTGTCAAACTCCCAGTCTGCGGGCCGGATGCGTCACGCAATGGCCACGCCCATACCCAGTTTAGCGAAGGAAAAAGTCGCGATAAAAGATGCGAGTTTGACACCCCTGCCTTAGAGTATACCAAAAGAACTCAGAAATGAATTATTCTCTTAAGATCTTAAAATCCTCCTTTTCCTTTTATGACCTGTTACATGCTTCAGCTTTGGTAATTAAACTAGTTCTGCTTGGGTAATTAGACTTGCTAAACTGGGTAGCTTTTATTCTCAAAATCTTTTTTACTGTCATATTTGGAGTCGCAAAGATCTTCTCACCTTATAAGAGTTGTGACTGACTTAATAGTTCTGTTTCTCTTTCATCATTCTTGCCCGATCTTGTCTCTTTAGGGCGTACCTTCTCCTATACATATCTGTTATGGAAAGTGTCTGACTTAATTTCTCCTGACTGTGTGTAGTACCCTCTCATTCAAATTACATGGATTTATCTCCTTGATGAAGAAAGTAAGAGATCTATTATGAAGAAGAGCACATATGTGTTCTCAAATTATCTCTCCTCTTCATTCTATAAAGTTTTTCATTTTTAAAATCAGCTATGGGAAATCCATATGTCATTGGAACCATACATATTAAAAGAAGACAAGCTGTTGCTTAGAACAAAGATTTTGTTGCATGTATTCCTAAGAGTATTTCCTTTCGATTACTAAATATGGATCTATAGTTTTGAATTATCATAGATTCCCATTTTCAGGAATACAGAAATGTAACAACCTATTTCTTCTACTAAAAGCATTTCAAAGAGAAAAAGATGCTGAGCTCAAAATATGAACCTCATTTCCAATCAACCTTCGAAGAAAACGTGGCCTGCTAACTTCACTAAGCACTGAGGCCATTACAATGTGTATCACATATAGACAATGACTGTCTGTAATTCTAACAGTAAGAAACAAATATTAGCTCAGATGTATTCATGTCAAGAAAGAGATTGAAAAGAAAGCATTACTTTGTTTTCCCTTCTCCATAGCATTGTCAGTCAATGCAAAAACTGAGAAAATTTGTTTGTTAATATTCCACTGTAAACTAATTCCAAATTTGGCTTAGCAAAGTAATCCTAGAAGGCAAGATAACAATTATAGCAAAAACCTGTTAATTTCAAGTAAACAAATTTATGCTATTCTAAAACAATAGGATGCTTTTTCTGTATCACCTACAGGGGGAGAAACTCATTATTTCAAAATGTTTAAGCACTTATATCACAAAACCAAGTTATCAAGGAAAACTATTGTTGTTTCAGTGTGCACCAAGTGGAAGACTTGCAACATTTTGAAATGTGGGCTTCTTTAACTGGAATCTCAAAAACAATGACCATTTAAAGACTGCAGATTTTTGTGCTTGATCAGATGATTATGGGTTGTCATGAAAATAAAAGAAACCCCAGGAGGAAAAAAAAACACTTTCTGCTTCTTCTCACCACAGTTTCAACACTATAGGTAAAGCCAGCCAGAAAGATATAGAAGAACATGCATTCAAATGAGTCTTCTAGGAAATGCATCTTTGTGTACTGGATCCATCCATGTCTGCTTTGTTGTGGGACCTGTGTTTGCAGCTGTTTGGCTTCCAACAGCTGAAGTCCAACCTTTCTCGCCAATATCCAATGGAAAGACACAAATCTTCACACTATTTCCAAGGCTGAAAATTTAACATGTTGTGGCCAAGGACTGATGGATGGGGGGCTGGAAGCAGCGCACATGTTCAACTGTTGAACTGTCCGTTTCCACCGATTTCATGTATTTGTTCAGGATGGCAAAAATCTCATTGTTCAGAATTTGGTACTTCCTGATCCTGTCAGCCATTTTCTTAAGTGGCTGGAGATTAAAACAAAAACAGGGAATAAGGAAACATGAACACCATCTCTACTATTTTTATAGCCATCCTGTTGTCAAAAGAATCAGCAAGACTACTGGATAAATATCTAGAATAGTTCTCTCCTATCTCTAAATGGGGGGAAAAATGTTTCAAACTCCCCTATTTCTTAGGCATCATAAATATAACATCTCTTTACATGCTTCCACAAAGGAGCTGGAAAATAACTCATTTGCCTTACATTTTTATTAAATTTATGCACAAGTGGCTCTATATTTGTTAAATTCTTGACTTCTTTAAGTCCTTCTTTTCCTCTTTCTCCTTGCCTCACTACCAGAGAGCCAAAAGTACACAACTGTTTGCTAATAAAGGTCAGCAGACCCTAAATTTATTATATGTATATACAAAGCACTCACAGTAGACATCACCCTGTTCAGTTGGGAAGAGTTATTTACTGTTCCTTTATATAATTCTCCCACATAAAAATGCAAAATCCCTGAAATACAAGTTGTGCTAATCTGATAGATAATTGTCTGCTCTCTTTAGAATAAAAAAGACAATTTCAGAAGAAATTCCATGGCTTTGTAGTAAAGCACATGTTTTGCATGAAGAATGTCAAAGGTTCAGAAATTTGGATCTTCATGGTCGGAAAGTCATCTCATTGAAACAGATTCAGTGCAGTGCAAAGGTCCTGAAGTTTGACATACAGTAAAACCATTTTCAAGTTTCCACCTGGGATATGTACAAAATCTGTTTAAACTCTGGGGAACCACCAATGTTCAATGTTTAGACTGTACAGTCAGCTAGTAGAACAAACCCTACACATGGCATACAAGTCCATGTGTTCCCCCTCAGACTTACCACATTCTTTATGATTTCATCCTTCCCATCCTGTCTTTGCACTTTTAACAGATGATAGCAGAAGTCAAAAAGGTCAAAACGACGCTGTTGCCCCAGAAGAACTATGACTGAGCAACCAGCCCAGTTTAAGCCATCTCCAAAGCATTGTCTAGAATAAAAAGGAATGGGGAAGACATTATTTGGAAATGACAGAAAGATTTGGATATCTTCTCGCTTGATTCTATGAAGAAATAATATATTCTGAGAAGTTCAATGCAACAAAAAGACAGCCATGTGGCCTTTATTCAGGACTAGCCTCAAAGATACGGAATCCAGTCACTAGCAAAGTATCCATATAGATTTACATGTCATAAAATCTCAGCTCTTTGCAGAATGGATATAGCCTTCAGCACAGGCCTACTCACTCAGCAGTGAATTCATTTGTTCCAACTGGAATGCAGTACACAAATTGCATGGCGCTCCAGAGCCGGTGAAATTCAACACATTCATCAACATGCATGACGCCGTTTGTTGGGGGAGGCCCACGCCAGATGGGATCTTGGAGGTAGCTACGAATGCGGGTCAGGATAACTTCAAACATGGACAGCCCACAGCACAATCTCTCCTTGGTCAGCAAGTCTCCTTCACGGGCTATGGCTATTTGCTGATGAGGAAGAAAAGCTCTATTATGAGATACCAATTTCTCCCAGAATTTCCAGATTGATCTCCCCACCCATCCCTCCAGTAAAGTTTGGAACCTGTTAAAATGTTTAGAACCTGTTAAAATGGCTTAGCCTGCTTAGATTTAATTAAAATCTAGTAAAGTTTTGCCTGAGAACACTGAGCTGCTTTGTTGTTTAGTTTAAGGAAGTTGCTTTCTAATACACCTTTGTATATTTTATCCAAATATTTACTACTTTACTGGTATTCTTTGAATGAAATGACATTTTGGAAAGAGCCAAAATTTGCTTCTCTATTAGGATTTTTTTTTTTAAATTAATTTTCTGCACAATGTATTTTTCCTGCAAACTGCATTCCTGACAGTGAAATATATGTCTGCAATAATGTTTTCTTACTGTAGTGAACATTTAACTTCTATGAAGTGTAATTTGCATAAGACCATGTATTTTATATGTGCATTTATTATGTTAACAGTATCTGCTTATGATACATTATTAATCCAGATCTACATGCCTTTGTGAATTTGCATTTCCTGTTTAAGATGATCTTACATATTTGATTACATGCTTAAATTTAATATTGATAATCTGTAATGCAAAATTCATGAGAAACTTAAAATGTGACAGATAATAAAGAGAGCCTAGGAAAAAAAATGTCATGATTCCAGTAATTTTCAATTGTGTATTTTAGTTATGATTGCAAGAAAATAAGCATTTTTGAGGTAAGAAAAACAATTATTTTTCTCTGCTTTGAAAATTGAATTTGAAAAGTCAATTTTATAGAAAAATATTTCTTCTTCCACCCAATTTTGTAGAACTCAGAAGCGGTAGTAAAATATAGTCAAAAATATTTTTTTAAATATCAATAATTTAATATTTTTGGAACTCTAAAAAGCATGCATCATTTGCATGCATAAATGAATGAGGACTATATATATATACTATTGCCTGGAGAACTGCATTTGTCAATTTTCTACACTTTCATTTGAAAGAGAGCAACACGATGAAAATACAAATATGCAGCATAGAAATGGGCGGCAGGTTGGCAGAATGAAATGGATTATCACAGTGAACAACTAAAGGTATTTCAGCCATCACACAGCTATGCCATTTCAGTCCTTTGATAATGCAGTAGCAACCACAAGAGAGCACAGCTGGATGGACTTTATCTATTTGCTTCACAAAAATGCTAAGGCACCTTCATTAGTACATGTTGAGTTACTTCAGTACTGTTTATCTTTTAGGTTCAAAAAACTGCTATTAAGGTAGGAGTTACCCATTACTTCTAGATGAAATCTAAACTGGAACATCTAGCATGCATATTGATAATAATGAACCAATCCATTTTTAAACCATTAGGCACTGAAAGCTAAAAGATGGTATAGAAAACTATGACTATAGACACACTTTACCAAGGAGTAAATATTTGCAAATCATTCCATATTGGGAATCCCTGAAAATAATTCTCAGTCTATACATCTGCTACTTCTTTTGCATGTTGAAGATTCTTATATTGAAATCTTACACTGATTTCCTCTCAGTAATTTCCCACTAAACTCAATGGGAATTATAGCATTGTGAATCAAATATGGGTTTGGGAATGGGGTTAAATACTTTTCATTATGCAACAGTTGCATTCTTACTGATTTATTCAAATCAGATTTTGAGTAAGAGATCATTTCTAGATATGAGATTTCTTAACATACATGGACAATATGTCTTTAAAATGAACAAAAGCGGAATGTCCTCTGAATATTGACACATTAGTGGCTAGAACTTACTTTATTTTTTTGTAAATAAATGTCAGCTAGAGCAACTGGAAAACAACAACAACAAGATTTCCTGGAGTAATCTGATGATTAATGACTGGACTACTAAAATATATAGTACTCTACATGGGTATGCTTTTGAAGACAACTCTTCAAAAGATAACTGAGAAGCCACAGTAGGTCCAAAACACAGATCCCTAGTGGACAACAGGCATAAGCACAGTTAGCAGTACCACACCAATATTTTCGTCACTGCATTGGTTATCAAATAGCTTTCCAAGTCCAATTCAAAGTGCTGGAGATTACATATAAAACCCTACAAGGCTCAGTCCTTATATAGGATCATCTTTTCTGAATATTCTGTTCCTGTCCACTTTTATTCAGGCGGGAAGTTTAGAGTTTCTGCCTTAAAGTGAGCGAGATGGTGGCCCAAAGGTGATCTTCTCAGTTGTACCTCCACATGAAGGACCCATTTGTCCCCTTTATATTTATGAGGTCTCCAAACTGAAACCAACCAAAGTATGCTTTTCTGTTGTGCACCTGGCTACTAATAGTGGAGGTAAGCCCTGTTCTTGATAGGATTATTGTTGCTGTTGTTATTGTGGTTGCTGTTATATTAACCTTTATGGAATAAAGTGGAAAAGCGTGATTGCTTAGACTGAGGTTGGTTTTATCATATTGCATTAGGTGCTATAAACTTTCTTAGAGTCTTCACAGTGGACACCACAGTAAATTGTTGTACACATAAATGAACTCTTATCTCTTCAATGAGAAAAAGACTTAAAAGGGAATATAATATTTCAAGGCAAAACAAGAAAATAAAGTTATTATCCTTTTGGGAATCTTATTTAAGAAGAATTTCTTAAAGTTTCTAAATATATTTGTCTAATTTTTTATAGAGATGGTGATTTTTTTCTTCAACATCTTCTTTGTGCTACCCAATGAGTATACTTATAAATTTAAAAAAGGCTACACTGATAGTTAAGTATTTCCTTAACTGACACAAGTATTTCAGTCTCTTCTTTTCTGCTCCAAGACTTCTCTAATAATTTTAATGCAGACTATCATCAACTAGTATCAATAGCAACACAATGTTTCTCAATAGTTTCAAAGAGTGATTACCAAAATCTAAGTCCATATTTGTTTCATGTAGCAAATCTGACATTGGAGTTCTACTGTTATTAACTAAAGTATAGAGTCACTTTCAATGGTGAGATGGGTGGTGTATTAAGAAAACTAAACACAAAAATAAAAAAAAAATATAAAGTTAGATATAAAATACATAGATATATAGATAGATAGATAGATATATAAATAGATAGATAGATAGATAGATAGATAGATAGAGTCACAGGGACATTCTGAAAGGAAAAAAATTAAGTTTAGAGAAAATGCAAAGAGATGCAAATCAAATTATTGTATAGAAAATTTATGTAATCTATATTTGGAACCTTTCCTGAAATTAACAATACAATTAAGGAAAAATAGATATTTTATTGTTTTCTTGAGACTAACGTGACATATCCTTTAGAACTACATTGTTTCACACCTATTCCTCTGGTGTTTTCCATAATAATCATAAAAAGTGCTAAGGTACACATGGTTCTCAACTGTGTATACCGTATGTTTGAATATTAAGGAATGCCTACCTGCGCTTCAGAGAAAGGGTATGATGTGGTACAACTCAAATGGAGTTGGGAGGAGCTGGGCTGTGAAAAACTCAGTGGGATCCCACAGAAATATGGATAGCTTCCCCACAGACATTATCATCTGTGTTACTCAGAAGCAAACAATCCAACAGCAAGAAGGCCCAAGGCTTTGCTGTGTTAGGAACAATCATCTGAGGTCGCTGAAAACACATCTCGCTCTGTACTGGTTTATATTCAATGTCTCAAAATGTTCTTACTATGTATACTAAGATGGAAACAATTCAGGTTAATAGTGGTAAATGATTTGGGAGTATCTGATAGTATATTAAGATATTGACTAGTGAATAGGTATGCCTACATGCACTTCCAAGTCAGTTTTTGACTCCTGTTGACTGCCTGGACAAGTTCCTACACTTTTAGTAACCTTGAGTTGTTTGAAAAATGAGCAAGGTGAATTAGGAAACCAGCAAATATTAAATTCCAAGATTCAATCAATAGAATGTATAATTTGACTTGACTTTCCAAATAGGAAACTCTGATTCAGTTTGAATAATTGTATTAGAGGCATCCAAACAGATTTAACTTCAACCATGAGCATTTGTGTTTTTATAGCATTAATCAATCAGAACTGATTCAGTTGAATTTAAATCATCAGGAGCAATCTGTACATCCATAGGATGTATAAGAAGACTGAACAAATTATATATTTAAGGTGTAGAGTAAAATCTAAGATGATAATTGGATGAGGAATATTTCTAATTGGAATCTGCTGTATGAACTGCTAACAATTGTTAGCAGTTCATGCAGCTTCAGACCAACTATGAGGATTTAAAGAAGGTTCAAGGCTGAGCAAGCTAGCTTCCGTCATACAGGACTGCTGGTGAAGTTTTAATTTTTTGTAGAAAAAAAATTCTAATTTTGGATTTCCCACCATGTCATATCTAGGTTGGCTCTAAATTAAATGTTTCATTAAATGTTCTCGTGTGCCACAGACTGCAGCTGATACAGGCTTACAAATTTCTCGTTTCAATCAACAGGAGCAATGGATGTCATTTTATCTGGACTGCTGTTATAGGACAACTGATCAACTAAGACTTGGGTATATGGATGTCAGACAAAGAGCAAAGCATTACATACAGAGAAGCCCCCAAGCACAGAAACAGCACCTTCCGGGCTGGCCTCCACCATCTGTGTAGGGACAGCAACTACCAGCATGATATCTGGGGATTCTGAGAGTTACTGTCTTCACACATTGGAAACGTTGGAAAAGGCAAAGACAGGTGAATATTGGTCACAAACTTCCTTGTATTGCTTCATTTAGTCCTCCACAAGGATCAGTTTAAAATGGGCCCAAGAAATGAATTTATATTTAAATGTTGTGATCCAGAACAAATGTTAGAATACTTGGGAGTCATAAGACAGATACGTAGCCTGTGCTATACTGGTATTCTGTCTTTTTTTAATTAAGTGTGAGCATCTCAGTGGTTTTCAAAGTCATAATTATAAAAAGGGGAAAAAAACTAGTATAGGTGATAGCTTCAAGGCCGAGCCCTCTATTAAAAAGAACCACAAGCAAAGAGCAGATATGTAGCAAAAAAGGGCTTTGCTAAGCACAAAGATTAAGTAACTCATGCAAGTGAGCCAAGCCACAGAATATAAAAGTGTAGAGAAAACCCAAAATTTCTGGAATTGCAACCAGTCCAGACTGGCCATTATAAGTATGTATTAAAAAAATGTAGCATGCCTGTGTATGCCTGTGTAATGTATGCTTGAAAGGGAGACAAGTAATCAAACGTCAAAATATGTGTTATCATCAGAGAGACAGGATTGATTGCAGGTTCTTGTGAAGGGTACACTAAGAAAGTGAATCAAGAAAATGTCTTGATATAGAACCATGTTCCCCTCTTTACTTTTTCCTCCTCCTAATAGTTGGGATAAGGATTTAACCCCAAACAGGATTCAATGGCTATGTTTTGGGGCACATATGGACCAATGACAGTGGTTTAAAAGTTTAATCAAACACCATTCTTAAACAATCTAATAAAAATTGTAGAACGTTTAAAGTCACATTTGTAATGACAGTCAAGAAGTGGTAAAATGTGAATCCTCATGTCTCTCTTTGCTGCAAAAAGGAAGGAGAGCAGGGGATGAGAAGGCAAATTGAAGAGTCTATTTGAGTTTACGTCAGAGGTGGGTTGCTGCCGGTTCGGACCGGTTCTTTAGAACCGGTAGCGGAAATTTACCGCCGCTTGCCGAACTGGAAGCAAAGACTGGCGGTCCACGCTCCCGAACCGGTCCTCCGGTCGCCGTGGCTTGAAAAATAATCCTCTGTGCATGCACAAAGGCTTCTGCGCATGCACAAAGGATCATTTCCAGGTGTTTTGCACGACGCGACAGGCCTGCGAGCACTTCCATCGCGATCAGAACCGGTAGGGAAGGTAAGTAGAACCCACCCCTGGTTTACGTAATACCAAATCTTCTGAAATGCTATGTTCACACATCTCAGGGCTGAAGCTTGCAAAGGAGAACCAACTATGCTTGGACAAGGCACAGTTGTGGAACATATGGTTATCTCCATCTCTTTATTACAGAGACATTCTATTGCCAACAATGAAGCCTGGGTCAAGAATAGGCAACAGTCTGTTGGTTCAAAAGGGTCGGATAGAAAAATCTAGAATTTATACTCAACGGTAAGATAAATGCATACAAACCCTGTGATCTGCACTAAGCAGATTGCCTGGTTATATATGATTTCTCTTTGATTGACCGATTATGTGCCATCAAGTCATTTTCGACTCCAAGTGATTACATGGATTTTTTTTTCTACATGACAATTTCTCCACCATCTGTAATAATGCACATCATCACGTTCTGTGAAGCTTTTGCTCTATGGCTGTTACTGAAATGGAGTTGCTCTTAGAAGTCAAGATTTCCAAATAAATAAATACCATATTTTTCGGACTATAAGACGTACCGGTGTATAAGACCCACCAAGATTTCGAAGAGATAAGTAAGAAAAAAAAGTTTTTGTCCTCCCTGGCCCTCAGGAGCACTCTGCAGGCCTCCCAAACCCTCTGCGCGCCCCGTTTTTCACCTGTTTTTGTGAAAAATGGGGCATGCAGAGGGTTTGGGAGGCCTGCAGAGTGCTTCTGGGGGCTGGGGAAGGCAAAAACGCCCCCGTTTTTGCGAAAAATGGCCCGTTTATGGGCCCATTTTTCGCAAAAACAGGGTGCGCAGAGGGTTTGGGAGGACTGCAGGGTGCTCCTGGGGGCTGGGGGAAGGCAAAAACGCCCCCGTTTTTGCAAAAAATGGCCTTCCCCCAGCCCCCAGGAGTACTCTGCAGGACTCCCAAACCCTCTGCGCACCCCGTTTTTGCGAAAAACGGGCCATTTTTCGTAAAAACAGGGGCGTTTTTGCCTTCCCCCACCCCCCCGAAGCACTCTGCAGGCCTCCCAAACCCTCTGCATGCTCCATTGTTCACAAAAATGGGATGTAGGGGTGGGGCTTTGTGAGGCCAAAAATGGCTGTATTCGGTGTATAAGACGCACCAACATTTCCACCCTCTTTTAGGGGGGAAAAAGGTGCGTCTTATACTCCAAAAAATATGGTAAATCCCCTGTGATTGTTTTGTTATTTGCTTGGTTGCCATTTTATATTTTGTATTTATAAATTGTATTGCTTATTGTTGTATGGTTTTTATTTGATTTATTGTTTTTAATGCTGTCACACTGGATGAGTTGGATGGCATTATATATCTAATAAATAAAGAAATAAATAAATGTGGCCAATATGCTGAGCAAGGCAATGTTAACCACAAACCAAGTCAAGGTATGAAATAGTTCTAGAAACTGAAATGTACTCCATCGGGAGTATGCATTCTTAATTATTTTAAGCACCCAGGGAATTATTTCAAACTCATTAACATGACAGTGATGTGCTGTTGTTATCTCTTAGACTACTGTAATTCACACGTGGCTGCCCTTAAAGTGAACCAGAACTGCAGCTGGCACAGAATACAGCCACCTTCTTGTTGTGTGATGCTAGCTGGTTCCTTACGTTATGGAGTACTAATAGTTGAAATGTCTTTGAATATTAGTAGCTTGGGTTGGTAGTTATGTTGTTGGTTTGAGCTCCAAGCTTGGCGATTTGATTGTAAACATTCCATCCCCATTCGAATGGGGACGAAACATTTGCAACCAAATTGCCAAGCTTGGAGCTCAAACCAACAACAGTTCTAATAGTTGCCAGTGGGTTTCTGGTCCTAATTCAATGTGATGGTCATCACCTATAAAATCCTACACATAACCTGAGCTTTGTTATCTTTGGGACACTCTTCTCCAAGCAGAATCTGCCTGCCTTACATGGTGCAGCCAGGAAAAGATGCTGCGGGTATCCATGCCTGGAGAGACTGAGGCTGGCAATGCTCCAAAAATGCCATTGTCAGTCGCAGGCCCCAGTTTGGACAAGCATGTCCCCAGAACGTAGGTTAGCTTCTGTTCTTTTATCCTTTACGACAGTGGTTCTCAACCTGTGTCCGCGGACCTATGGGAGGGCCACGATGTCATCACAGGGGGCCTGCGAAGCCTTGAAGAAATGTTATGATTTAAATCTTGAGTTAAGATTTGCGGGTCCTTTGACACAAAAGGTATCTAAAGGAGGTTTGTGGTGAAGAAAAGGTTGAGAACCACTGTTTTAACAAGCAATCATAAAAAATCTTCGTCCAGAGGGCATTCAGTGAAGAAATTTTTAAACAAGGACATCATCAGATTCAGTAGCTTTCACTTGTTGACTTCTTGTTCAGTGGTTATGAAAGCACTGAAAAAAGATTTATGATCGGTTTTTGAACTTGCAGCTGTCACAGCATTCCTATGTAAAGTAAAACACCAAGTGCCAATTTTTGTTTTGGGCATTTGGCAATTGGCACATATTTATAATGGTTGCAGTGTCCCGCTGTGAAGTGATTGCCATTTGCAACTTTCACAGCAGGTTTCTGACAAACAAAGTTAATGGGGAAATTGGCAGTAACTCGCAATCATATATGATATTGCACATAACCACCACACAGCATTAACTTCAGAGCTGCAGCCAGAACTGATGTTGTAAGGCAGCAAGGTCATGTGGTGTTTTACTTTACAACCACATCACTTAGTGATGGAGTTGCTAGTCTCAATTGTGACCTGTAACTTATGACTGCCTGTATTGATTTTATCACTGGACACTTCAATGTGTGAATATTGTTAGATGTCTAGAATCTCGCTTCTGCAATTTGGCGAAATCCGGCCAATGAAAGGTGTGTATGGGTTTTTAATTGTTTTTAAATGTTTTTATTATGTATCTTTTTAATAAGCTTTTTATATTTTAATAAGTTTTCTATATTTGCTGTAAGCCGCTCAGAGTCCCTAGGGAGTTGGGCGGCATAGAAATGCAAATAAAAGTAAAGTAAAGTAAAAGTAAAAGAATGAGTGGGCAATTTATACAAATTTGCAAATAAACAGGTACATAATTTGATTGCCACAATTAATGTGCTATCTGCAAGTGTCAGTGAGTGTCAGTGAAGATATGGAAAACTTGCCAGAGAAGTACTGTAATGGGTAGCCTGGTCTTATTCTTTCCCATGACAGAACCAAGAGAAAAAAATTGGAGCCAGGGGTGTAGGATAGAGTAGGAGTCCATGACTATTTTGAAACTTCAGGGTCCACTTACAGAGACAAGAGAATGCCTTGCCTGATGTTCATGTGAACAACAACAACGACAACAACAACAAATTCAAATAATTCAGATTCAGGCCAATAATGACAAACTGATTGTCTCTGAAGCAGAGGGTGATTATGGGGGACACAACTACATAAGAACCATATTGAATTTCACCAATTTTGCTCAGTCACAAGTAATGTTTCTATCAATATTCTGGGATGTACAGTTGAAATCCAGGCAACAAAAATAGAAAGGCTTCTTGAGATCCAGGACGTTTGAGGGATGGGGGATGGGGGAGGAAGAATCAGGGCTGGGTGACGTGTTATGTCACCCAGTCAATATGGGTTTCAATGTCATCCTTACCTGAGGTGTTCCCAGCCTCTCTATTAAGGGAACCAGGTGAAGTGGGGCATATTTGGCTTCGAGACGCTTCATGCGTACCTCCAAGCGTTCTCCTTCTGTTAAGCGAGCAGCAAACAGTGAAATGAGAAAGCAAAAAGAAAAAAAAAACCCTAGCATTTCAGAGTCATCTCCCAACCATTATCCAACTCTGGGACAAGTATGACATAAAACCGTGGAAATGAATTGTGAAGAAGGGTCTCTACTTACAACTGTGACACCAAATACACTTGTAAGAGGCTCTTGTTTTTAACGCAAAACATCTTGCTTTGCTTACAGGGTGCCCTTTCTTGTGGATTGGCCAATAGGGCCCCTAGTCAAATGAAGGCAATGAATAGCTAACTACATCTAAGATTCTTTGAAAGCTGAAATTTCTGTAACTTCGTAGCTACTACATAGCTAGGGAATAATGACTGATTTCTGTGCATCTCTTCACTCCTTACCTTTGATGTAGACCCTGGGCAAAATATTTTGGAAGGGAGCAGCATGCAGCAAATCACACACTTCTTCCTGGGACTGAGGCAGGAGGAAGAAAAATAAAAGGTGTTAAAATCTACCTAAGAACTGACTGTTTAGCTGTCAACCAAATCGGGAAGGGCATAGTGATCCATTTGCTTTCAGAAGGCTATTCAATTCTAGCTCAATATTCAGGACAACAGACACACAACGTGTGTCAAAAGTAAGTTTATAATAAAGATAATCTTGGTTTTTTTGTAAAATTCAGGGCTTCTGCTTTGTTCACTTCTTCTGATTCAGCAGTAGGATTTCTTGACCCCTGCTGCAAAATGGTGTACTTTCCATAAGACTGTAATAAGGACTGCTGATAATTAACCACGCTTCTCCTCCTTTGGGTGATCTGAAGTTGTCAGGCACTGCCAAGGATTGTGAGGGTCTTTGTTGATGTATCTTGAATGGTTACATTATTCCACATAGGTGAATCCACATATAGGCTGCTAACAGACATACTTAATTGATTTGTCCACTCACAATTGCTTTTTTAAAATCAGCCTTAAGAAGAATTCTCTGAATGATTTGTTTAAATATGAACTATAAAGGCACTCTGAAAATTTCATCCAGTTTCAGTGACAAAGCATGTAGAAAAAAACTCCAGAATGTACCAGACTTTCAGGTTTTCTACCAGGCCGTGACTTTAATTGTGATTGAATATCTGGACCTGGTACTGAGCATCCCCATTACAAAAACTTACAGTGTGTAAGTCACAGTGTATTACGTATGTGACAGACACTAGTTGCATTTAAGCCAGTAAGTTCAAACAATAAGCCGGAGCCGAGGTTTATGAGAAAATGTGTTTACATTATATTGTAACCTCTTTTGACAAGGCTTTACCTTGAAGAACAGTATGACAATATTATAAATTAAATTAATATAGTGCAGTTGCTAACTTGCCTTTTAAAGAGAAAAAAATGAAAACCTGGTCATTTTTGGCTATGTTAATTATAAGTGTGCATTAACAAAGACTCAACATTTGGTAGACTGAAAAAAAAACCCAAGATGGAAAGTAGCAAGGGCATAGCTAAAGGTAACTTTTTCACAGAGCCTTCCTGGGGCCACTGATGGCAGCGGGACAATGATCAGTCCGATAGACGTACAGTCCGAGGTTGGAAAGGCTGATCTAACACCTGGACACAGAGTATTCAACTGCCCTTGGAATAGTGTTGCAAGTCACTTTGTTATGTCTAATAGAAATGTTAGCAGCCTATGGGCCCCGTGAAGCTGCAGCTTGAGCCCCAGTAGTGTGTTTCTAAAATTCAATAGCAAATCTCAAAATTATATGGGATGGTGGTGGTGTTCACAAGTAAATAATAATATAGTATAGTATAGTATAGTATAGTATAGTATAGTATAGTATAGTATAGTATAGTATAGTATATATAATATATAATATAATATATAATATAATTATAATATAATTATAATATAATATATTATTGTATGTATAGATATATAATTACTTACTTGTGAACACATAAATACATACACACATACCAAGTATCAGTATCTGTTTTATTGAGTAAAATGCCCAAAAATATTTTAAAAAGGGTCTGAGAATTCTGGTACTGCCAACTCTGATGTCCTCATAAAATGACTCCTTGGCATCACTTAACAGAGGCTGACTTCCTGAGTGTCTTCTTTTTTTTAACCAACTTCATTTGGAATCAATTGGTAGCAAATAAGAGATCCAAACTACAGGAAGCAGAAGATGAACCGGACTGGGGGCCAAAGTTGACCCAACACAAGATCTTCTATGTTGGGCATTTTAGTTGTTACTGTGTTTTTCACCCGAAAGCAGCACGAGAGCTGTATGACATTTGGTTCAAGACTGTGCTTACAGGAAAGGAAGACTTATCTGATACCTACATGTCAAGTGGGGAAAAAAATTGGATGGCACAGAGGAAGTCTGCTCATACAGACATTGGCGAGGAACTGCTCTTACTTTCAAAAACATGGGAGATCTTGATTGGCCTTCAGGCTCTAAGAATACAGTGAATAATACAGCTGTTCTATCCATCTATATATGTTCAAACCTACGTTTCATGGAATTCAAAGAGGCTTCAGCTTTTTGCTGCGATATTTCCTGTGAATTTTAATACGCTGCATGTTTCTTGGTATGGACCACTCTAAAAAGAGACTCTGTGATGTAAGTTGCCTACTTTCCTGGGAATATAGCCCACTGATCTCAGGTCAAACTTATTTCCAAGTAGCCATACTTAGAACTGAGCTGGAAGAGGCTGAGAGAGGAACCACAAAATGAGAAGAAATTTAAAAACACATACAGAGATCGAGAGTTAATCTAAACTGCAGACACACAAAGAGGCAAGACCTCGGAAGCAGGAATGTTGGCGGAGACTTGAGTAATGAGTGCAGCAAATTCTGCATGACTCTACATGGCGGTATAGCAACAAAGTAAGCCATGATAGCTGCATGCAAGGAGGCAAGACACTGCAAAAGGAGGTGGTTTTGATACACCCTTCTGTGTAGACGCATTTGGAATGTTGTGTGATCAATTCTCTAATTCCCAGCCACACTTTATATGGACCAAAACATGAGCAATGGTCCCTTATCCAAGCCTCAGTGATTTACAGAATGTAATTTTATGTGCATTTTTGCAGGGGAGTCTAAAGGAGTTGTTGTCTTATGGTAATATCTTATGGTAAGTAATATATCATATAATTAGATATCACTGTTTCCTATTTTATAAAAAAGGCCACATCAGAACTTGGGATGTTCGATTTCATTCTTTGGAAGGCCAGCAGAGAGAGGAGGTTTTAGCTGCTGGATGCAGCACCCCAGCTAATCTTTTTATGTGAGAAAAAACTCTGCACACTGTAGACATTTTGTATAATCAGGCCCTGTGCTCTCCTACAGTCTTGGAACCATCAGTCCAATACAGTCACTTACACCCAGATTTGCTCCATCCTCTAAAGGAGAGGGAGCAGATTACAATTTTAATGCCAGAAGACAGTTTTCTTCATGCTTAGGAGGCAAGGAAAGGTGCACACTTTTTTAAAAAAAACTTTAGAACAACTTTAGAAACATCCTAAACTCCTACTTCATGATAAGTTAGTACATTTATAGATTATTTTTCTCTCAGAAAAGAACAGCAGCAGAAAAGTAAACTTATATCAAAATATTAACTTTAAGTCATCAGCAAGAGATAGGGTCTCAATCAAGAAACTTTCATAAATAATACAATGTACTCGGTAAAATATATTCTGCATGCACTATGCTTATTTTTGTGATCATAAAAAGCTCAGAGGAATTCTTCATTTAAAAACTAAAAACTGCCACGGAAATTAGGTAATTTAGTTATGGATACAATAAATATGGTTTTTTTCTTCCAGGGGATTGTTCTTGGCATATGATTCAGAATGCTTACCTCCATTCCACCTTTGGCAATCTGCAAATTATTGGCACTACAGTATTGTCACAATAAACAATATGCTATTATTAAGCAATTAAAAAAAACAAATATGTCCAATAAAAGGGAGAACCTATTGTGAGCTTTCAAGTATAGTTTAAATACTATGCAAATTAGAAGGATTGTCCCAGCAACAAGGGGAATAGGCATGACTTCTTGAAACCATGACATCTTTAAACTTGGTAAATATGTTTTTCATCTTAATGGAAGAAGAGAAACATCAGAGAGTTATAAACTGGTACAGGGTAGGCAACCTGTGGCACTCCAGAACTTGCCGAACTACAACTCAGAACATCCCTAAGCTATAGCAAATCATGACAGATGCCAAGAATTGTAATTCAGCAACTGGAGTAGTATGGTTTGTCTATTCCTTAATTGGTTATTAAGATTTATTCTGACAGAATATATATCAGTTTTTTTCATTTGGAGCTGGATGCTATCCCAGGTATGTAGGAAGGAATACTGGATGCTAACTTGATGAGTCAAGTTGTCTTTACAGATATTAAGAACAATTGTATGCAAAAGTAACCACATGCACTGCAACTATTACTGCTGCCACACCTGAAGATAGGCAAGGGCTATCAATCATTTCAAAATTGAAGCACATATGAAGCACATAAATCATGTTATCAAGGTGTACATGTTATTTTGATACTATTGTGGTTTGTTAGAGATGCAGCTGATCACAATCTGCAATGAAGCCTGAAGACAACTGCATTTTTTTTCAATAAAAAAATGGAAAAGCAAGTAAGTAAATAAATAAATAACATCAGCTCATTGGTATTGTGTTTAGGCACTCAGAGGGCATTTATATGGACAAGTACTTCTGCTTCTGTGTTTGTCTCTGTACTTCATTCTGCCAGGCTTTTGGCAAGCCACTGAAGAGTACTGTGACAAGTAATAGCAAGCTGCAGCATCCTTTTCAATCCTGGACCTTTCTGGCTGTGTGGGCTTTAGCTCACTGAATATCCCAAGCAGCATGGCCATTGCTACTGTAAATTCTGGGATTTCACATCCACCCATTTGAATGGCATACAGGTTGGAGAAGTCGCTGTGCAGGACTGGGAATGTAGGAGTTCCTGAACTAAGAAGTTCTATAGACCACAGCTAAATTGACATCTAATTGAACACAGATAGCTCATTTGTTTGTTCCTTTGTTTCATGTATAATGACTTAAGCCCAATTATTTCCCCAAATAATTCATTTTAACTCACCAGTGCCTGTTCTATGAGAAGGCAGAAAAGAATGGCATTACCCACTTCCCTTAGACTTTGGAATACATCAGTCTTTAGTTCTGCATATTCAATTATGTCCTTCAGCTGGTGATGGAAAAACTCCAGGATCCCTGAGGAAAAGCAAGATATAAATAAAAGACCCAAAGGTGCTTTTTCGAAAGCCATCTGGACTTTCTTAGTTTGTCCTTGAAAAAGTTTCACTTCTCATCCGAGAAGCTTATTCAGTTCTGACTGAATGGTGGCGACTGAAAGGATTTATATTTTTTGCAGTCATCTGGTTGTTAGCACTCTGAAGGTTGGTCGTTAGCTCTCTGAGAGCCATGGAGGCCACTTGGGGGGTTTATCTAGGCTCACCTCATAGGACCTGCCAGGTGTAAGTTCCTAGCAGAAGGATCTGAATCATGTCCTCTCTGAAGCATATCAAATGCAATGTGCAGATATAACTGGGAAGAGGTGGTGCCTCAGATTTTGTTAATGGGTAATAAAATTTAAACAATGTGGGTAAGCAACAGAAACAAATAGAAAACTCTTCACTAAGAAACTAATGCACAGGTACAGGATGGGGATTCTTAGCTTGGTAACAGAACTTGTAAAAAAAGATCTTGTAATAGCAGCTGATTGCAAACAGTGTGATGTGGCTGCAAAAAAAGACAAAGGCAATTTTTAGAATGCATCAAAAAAAAAAAGTTCCAAATTATGGGAAGTAACTGTTCCACTTTCTTCTGCTTTGTTCAGAAGTGGCTCTTTGAGTGTTTAAGGTTGCAGACCCCTGTCCTATGAGAACAAACTGTAGGACCTGTGAAAATTTAGCTTTGACAAAGGATTGGAGTGGATGGACTATTACAGCACCCTTCAAATTCTTGAAAGGATGACATATTGCGGAAGTTCAAAAAATTCATTCTGGTGTGCCGGAAGTATAGTGGTTTAATTTACTCAAAACATATTCTAACATTTAATGTTAGGAAAAAAAATCCCAATAGGAAGTTTGTCAGTGGAACTAACAGCTCAGGTAAGTTATTGGGATGCCTTAATTTGGATTCTTGTACAGGGCTCAACTCTGTGTTTCTACAGTGATTCTTATACAGTAATTAGGTTGTTTCTACCACTCTCAATTAGTTGCTAAATTAAACCTCTGTAATCTTCATCTTTAGAATTTTTTTTACATGTCTAAAGCACAAATTGAGACCAGAAAAAATTGCTGCACACATGCAGACAAAATGTAATGGATAGTACAATGAAAAATTTAATATAGTATAATTCAAAATAAGTCATGCTGATGATTTTGGACAAAGGACAGGAACACCCAAATGTGATAAACAAATAAGAATTCACAGAATAACAAAGTTGGAAGGGACCTTGGAGGTCTTTTAGTCCAACCCCCTGCTCAAGCAAGAAACCCTATACCATTTCAGAGAAATGGTTGTCCAATCTCTTCTTAAAAATCTCCAGTGTTGGAGCACCCAGAACTTCTGGAGGCAAGGATTAATTGTTCTCACTGTCAGGAAATTTCTCCTTAGTATTATGCAGATTTACTAATTTCACAGTACTAACCTGGAGATCCATACTCATGCCTTGGCAGGCGGCAAATCTTCGGCATCACCTCTATCAAGGTCTTCACATACTGAAGGATTGTTCCTTGCAGCTATCCGAAGCAATTGGAGATGAATGTCAGCTCTGGGAAGTAGACTCAACATTCAAAGCATCTGCAGTTTTACAAAGTGGCCTGCAGCTGCAAATCTTGGCTCCCTTCAGCCAATTTATGCAGTTGCAAGTAATCTTGATCCTATCTCACTCAGTTCAGAGAAGAAGGAAGCTTTAAATATAATGGCTTATTAAACAGAAGTAAACAAATGTAACAATGCCAGAAACGTCTTCTGAGTTCAATAGTTTGTAGGAAGAAGCTGAGGCTTCAGAAGTTCCAAAACCCAAAGGGAAACATTTGCCAAATAAAAACAGATGATTGAAATTGGCAACTGGATGTGCAAATTTCTGGGTCTCTGGAAGCTCCTCATAGTGTTTTTGAGCTGGGATCCAAACAAGTAGTTTTAAATCACTTTTAAGTGGGCTACAGTACTTAAATATATCCAAATAGCTGTTTAAAAATATTTTTCTTTGAAAACACAAGAATTAAGAAAAATAAGAAAACAATTTAAAAAGTTTACACTAATAGTAATCCTACTTAAAAAACCCAAGCAGACTTTTTATATGTTTATATTTCAGTGCAAAAAGTTTTTTTTCCCTTTTTTCCTTTTGCTACCAAGAAATCACTATATCTTATGTTGACCTGATAATTTTGGTATATGGGTTTCTGAACACAGGTTTACCATATCATGGGAGCTGCATTTCTGCCAGAATAATTACAGATTTATAGCAGAATTAGATGTGAAAAGCTTCCTCAAATCCTATGAAGAAACCACGTCTGGAAAATTAATTAAAATCTGCCTTGCAATCTTGGAGCTATATTGAATGTCCCACGAATCAACTTCTATGTTCACAACATAAATTTTCCTTCCTCTCTTCCCCAGATCCACTTCCGATCCCTCTCAAATCTTTGCCAGAACATCAGTTAAATTTGTGGAGCAGATTTTGGGGAACCACAAGGAACTTTAGGAGGAAGAAGAGAAGAAGAAAGACGAGGATTAAAACCAGGTTTATTTATCCCCATTACCAAGCTTTTGACAATCTTCAGCAATTCTTCCATCACAACAGCAATCCCTTGGTATCCAAGGAGTCGGCAGATTGTCTTGAAGTGGGGGGGTCCCACAAAGTTTCGGTAAGAGCTATAGATGTGGCTGTATGCAATGTTGAGTGGCTGAGAATAAGAGGAGCAAAACATTTATTTAATAAGACAAGTAACATATTATGGTTAGAGTAAGGACAATATGTTGATAACCACCAGATAATGATTGATATTTTATTCTTTGCCCCCCTTTTAATATCCAAACAATCTGGCTCAGATTCTTTTTCTCTTTTAGCCATGGCATTTCAAACAGCTACTAAACAACAATGCATTGATTCATAAGCTTTCTTTAAAGATAATCTAAAGCCATGGAAAGATAATTTAGCAATGCAGGGTAGAAGCTGTAGTACTAGCCGTGCAGTCTGAGCTTTGTTGATACTGCTATATTTTCTGATGCCAAAAGAACACTTTAGAGTCCATTTTAGAAAGTTGCTTCTGTCTCCAACAGTGGGAGCTGCTCCTAAAAACAGCATGAAAGTTGTGATGCATAATGTATAATGTCCTCAACTTTCAACTGCGATCGAGTCCAAAATTTCCGTTGCTGAGCAATGTGAGCTTAAGCGAGTTTTGCCCCATTTTACGACCCTTTTTGCCACAGTTGTTAAATGAATTACCGCTAAGTTGTTAAGTTAGTAACAGCGTTGTTATGTGAATCTGGCTTTCCCATTAACTTTGCTTGTCAGAAGGTCACGAAAGATGAGTGCATGACCCCGGGAAACTGCAACTGTCATTCATGCATGCCAGTTGCCAAGTGTCCGAATTTTGGTCACGTGACCATGGGGATGCTGCAATAGTCGTAAGTGTGAAAACTGGTCGTAAGTCATTTTTCCCAGTGCTGTTGTAACTTTGAAAGGTCGCTAAATGGATGGTTGTAAGTTGAGGACTACCTGTATATAACATCTTGGGCTTAAGTATAGTGTGAACCAGTGATAACATTTGGGGGGGGGGAAATGACCTCTTAAAATTCCAGAAATGCTCTCATACACAAATAGTGAGTTACAGACATGCACTAGCTTCCTTGTTCACAGTTATTATTTGATACACAATGCTGCACTGTTTCAGATGGTGTAACGTGGAAAACGTAAACTCCTTTATTCTGAAGTGATCAAAAAATAGGACTGCATACTATTGATTATTCCTGCCAAGTATTCTATAAAATCAAGAGCACAGGAATTTTCAAAAGCCCTATCAGCTGTATGGAGATCTAGAAACAGCAAACACGTTGTTTGACTCACCTTTGAGCCATAAAGGTAATATGGCTGAACATTGGCGGGTTTATCTCTCTGGGGTTCTTGGGTGAATGGAATTGCTGTCCGCACAAACCTAATAATTGTAAAATGACACAAAAAAAGGAGGAGGGCTGCATCAGTCATCCTAAGCCACTTACGACACAAAATAGCTATGTTTCAATTAAACATTGCTTCCTAATTTAACACTACTTATCTTAGATGTATCTTCAAGTAATATATCTAACACTTTTGCATCCGTGCTAGCAATTACATAAAATTCATTATATAAGAGCCGAGGTGGCGCAGTGGTTAGAGTGCAGTAATGCAGGCTACTTCAGCTGACTGCTAGCTGCAGTTCGGCGGTTCAAATCTCACCGGCTCAAGGTTGACTCAGCCTTCCATCCTTCTGAGGTGGGTAAAATGAGGACCCAGATTGTTGGGGGCAATATGCTAACTCTGTAAACCGC
The DNA here is from genome assembly GCA_003457575.1 of Thermophis baileyi. Classification (NCBI taxonomy): domain Eukaryota; kingdom Metazoa; phylum Chordata; class Lepidosauria; order Squamata; family Dipsadidae; genus Thermophis; species Thermophis baileyi. Next base: position 395,247 of record QLTV01001810.1, on the reverse strand, counting down.
TTAGAGAGGGCTGTAAAAGCACTGTAAAGCGGTATATAAGTCTAAGTGCTATTGCTATTGCTATAATGTAACCTGGTTTGGACTATAGAATAGAAAGGAGCCATTTAGGCTACAGAATCCAAACACCTACTCGGTGCAATAATTAAAAATTAAATTATCCTAGACAAATTGTTGTGGAGCTTCTACTTGAGGATATACGGTGAAGACCACTGTCTCCCTTGGCAATTAGTTGCACTGTGAAACCAGTCTTCTTGTTAAGAAATGTATTCTAGCATTTGGGAAGAGCAGTGAACCAGTGAACAACAAAAACTATTGTTGTTATTTATCCTAGCAGCTTAGTGATTTATTTCTAGTCTTCAGAGAGGGGACCAACACATATTATTTTGACATTTTATTTGTACCTGTTAGTAGACCCATTGTAGCAGTAATTAGGTAGAAAGTCAAAGTTTAGCTCCCAGAAGACATGTAACGTGATGCGCCCATAAGGAGCTGAAACATTATGATTGGCCTCACGGAACATGGCATCAAAACTGTCCAAAGTCATGTGGTTGCACAAGAGTCTATGTGTCAAACGATTGATCTCCAAAAGCCATTCAAGTTCCTGCATCAGAAAAGAAAACAAAAGAAATTAATTCTGCTTTTTCAGGATAAAAACTGAAATTCCTCATACATCAATGTTTATTTGTCCCATGTTATTAGATGAAATCAAATATTAACAAATGCATTCCATCCACAAGTAGTCTCTGACTTACGACCATAATTGAGCCCAAAATTTCTGTTGCTAAATGAAACAGTTGTTAAATGAATTTTGCCCCATTTTACGACCTTTCTTGCCACACTTGTTAAGTGAATCACTGCAGTTGTTAAGTTAGTAACATGGTTGTTAAGTGACTTCACTGACTTTGCTTGTCAGAAAGTCACAAAAGGTGATCACATGACCCCAGGACACTGCAACCGTCAGAAATATGAGTCAGTTGTCAAGCGTCTGAATTTTGATCACATGACCATGGGGCTGCTTCAACAGTTATTAAGTGTGAAAAATGGTCATAAGTCACTTTTTTCAGTGCTATTGTAACTTCAAACAGTCACTAAATGAATTGTTGTAAGTCGAGGGCTACTTATATAAAGTGCATTTGTGAATCAGAATCAAGTCCGATTTTTGCATCTTCCCAACCCAAGTTGTTTGTAACATCCTGCCAATTTCTGGGGAACTTGAATCTTACACATATTTAAGAAGTATGGAAAATCTTGATAATTACAAAGAAATATTGATAATTCTTCCTTGCTTATAAATAAAATCATTAAATGCAGACAGTTGTCAAAAGTTATGTACAGGATTCACATCACCTGAACATACTTGTGAGCAAAATAGAACTTACTATAAAAGCAGATGTATTTTTTATTTTATTATCACACTGGTAATAACACACTTTAATAATATAATAATAATATATATATATATATTGTTCCTTGTTTTGGAGCAATACTTACCACTATGGATGTCAGATCTTCACTTTCAAAGCGGCTAATAGCCTGATCTAGTGATTTGTACATTGCAGCTGAAATACGCTGGGTGATAAGTCTGTTCAAGTCAATTGACCTGCCTAGCAGCTGCAAAAGACACAAGTGTAAAACCAAGAAATTGGTGATTAAAAATAGGACCAAAATCAAGTACAGAGCCAGAACAGTAAGGTTTTGGACTGGCACGAGATGTCAAACCTCAGAATGCTCAGCAAGACTAAGGGGACAAAAGCTATCAGCTTCCAATAAGGCATCTTTAATGTTCACCTGGGGCAACCAAATCTTGAAAAATTGGAGGAATTCCCCACCTTCATTTATAGTGAGTTAATCACAGCAATATCTCCTTGAAAGCTTTTTTCCCAGATTTCTTCTCACCTGGGCTACATTACTTTTTATAAGATAAACTGCCAACAGAGTTAGCCATTATCTATTTCCTTGTTTATATTGAGAGTACTTTTTATATTTTCCAAAAATATGTCTTATGTAGAATGCTTTCTGCCATACAGAGATTCACAGGTGAAGCCATTACACACGTACCTTTTGCTAGTATGGTTACCTGGAAAACATAAATACTTGCAAACAAGTATTCTAAACCAAGGAAATGTATGGCTTAGAATACTTGTTTGTCCAGACTTTGGCATGGGAAATTAATGTGTGAATTTGTCCTAAAGAGCAGTCCATAAAAAACGCCAAAGAATTTGCTAAAAGGAAATTGTACCTGGACATGTCTTTGTTTGAGCAATGTTTCATAGCGGTTGGATGGTGGGTAAGGAATAATCACTCCATAATTTTTACATTCAGCCCGGAAGCGCTTATCCAGTAAAACACTGCGAATGAAAAATACTCATAAGAATCTTTACTTGATTGTCTCTTCACTACCACAATTCATTTATTCCCAAGACATCAGTGAAAAGAAGAACTATGTAATAAGATCTAGTGCTTGCATTAAGGGATAATGAAGGGGGGAAAAAAGACAGAAGAAAGCTCAAGGTAGAAACTGATATGGAAGCAATTCTTGCTTTCTCTCCACAAATTTTAAATGCTTTTCTGAATAGAGTTACAAGACCCTATGTCTTTTTTTCTTCATATTGTTCAGTGTTAGTATGAAAAGATGGTTAGTCAGGAATATTATTACTATTGTCATCATCATCATAGAAATCTGCAAACTTAAATTTTTGGTTGTGGAAAAAATGTTTCCAATATCTAAAATAACTGGTTAAGCTACCTTGGGAAGGTATTGTCTCGTTAGCAGAAATCAAAACCAATAATTTATCAAGACAACGTGAATTGCCAAATTAATTATGTGAACCATCTGTGGAAAGATGAAATATTCTAGAAGCAGCTACCATTTTGATAATAAAGGAGATTGGTTTTTCTGATGTAAAATGGATTTTAGGTAATTATTTAATCAGTTGATTTTTAATTGCTGAAGAAGCATTGGTCATTCAGCAAGAAGCAATACTATGCAAAGGTTTGCTATGAATTACTGCTATCATGTTTGAGTATGAACAATCTTCTTCCATCAATGTCCAGTAATGTCTACTTCTTGTAATGTCATCACACAAACCATATATTTTTCAGCTCGGGAACTAATTTATCCATACAGAACATTAATAGCTGGTGCAACACTCCCCAAACCAACAGAGGCTTCATACCTGCCAGCCATTGCTTTATAGTAAGCAAAGATTTGATCTGCCAGTTTATACACAAACTGATCAAAACACAAGTTCACCTGGTAGAAAAAGAACAAAAAATGGGCTTTATAATAACAGGCTTTGTAAAAGTTGAAGTGACATATGTAAAATAAATCAAATGTTTGATATTAATAATTAACAAAAATAATGCAGAGAGAACTCACTTCTGCTTCAATTTCATCATAGAGAAACTGCTTTTTAAACTTGGTCAAAGCATAATAGGCGCTATCGTTGTAGAGATCCAGTGGGTAGAGCACATACCTGCAATTAACGAAATAGGTCAGCACAGACATGTTTGTGCAAACATTTGTCTCAACTATGGTAGAAATTTTAAAATGCAATTTAATTTAAAACTACTGGTTTCAGGAAAGCCTGCATAAAATTTGATACAATATTAAAGCAAGCTTTCTTAATTGTGTGCATTATGAATCAATATTTGCTTACAATCTCTTTGGCTCTATAACAAAATTTCTTCATGCATAACATTGTATTTCATAAGTCTGCTACAATGGAATCCAGCCAATCGCACACGGTCGTGAACTTTCATGAATTCATTCATTTGCAACATTTCTATTAGCATCTATCAACCAAATGCCCATCTACTGGCCTGCTCATAAATTATTTCCTATCATCAATTTTTCCTTACATCCTTAAAAATCGAAAGGAAAAATAAATAAATTGCTTTATACAAATCACTTCGTAATTCCTTTCTACTGTATGAAACAAACTGTCGTTTAAAAACACTTCAGCCCTTCACTCCTCTTTGTGAGGATACCACTAGACTACATGCAATAAATAAAAGTAAATTATCCTTCCAAAGAGATTGGCAGATGCAACAGAAACAGGGAGACTGAATACTGCTCCCTGTCACGAGGCACAAAGCTGAATTTGAATTAAATCAAATTCCTTCAAGTGTTATCACAAAGACACCCACAGATACATTTCATATCATCCTGGAGTTCTTACTCCATCATGGAGGGTTCTTTGGTATCCAGGATGTGATCAGTTAGAATCCAGGGCATTGACATCTCAATGGGGAACTGAATTCGGCGACCCATGGTCAACTCCAGAAAAAATTCCCGGAACCAAAGTTGGGACAAATCACAGCACTGTTGGAGGGCTTCTGAAAACATAAAATATTTCCCCAATATAAAGTGTAAGTGAAAACATATAATATTTCCCCAAAATAAAGTGCAAGACAGGTTTAATGCATATAACATAAAAAGATATTGCAGAGTGTGTGAATACAGCAAGTCCATGTTACAAAATATTATATGGAGATAATGTAACAGCATATTTGAACTGATAAAATTGTATACATAAATGTATAAAATTAGACTGTTTTCTTACAAGAATAAGATCGCAATTTATTAAAAAAACCTAAACAATTGGGCTAACAATTTCTTTCAAGTTCACACCCAGTTCTAATAGTTCTTTAATATAAATTACAATGAACTGAAAATTCATTGTTCCAGAGCTGGTTACTCTTGACAAGCTAATAATTCTGTCTAGGTTATTTATTTCAGAGTTGATGTTGCTACTTGCCACTTATATTGAGAAGATGTGTAAAGAAGAAGGACTGTTTATGGAATTCTTCAATGGCCAGAACTATTGGGCCATCCAGGCTGCTTCTAAGAGTCTTCTTTGAACCACTCTTGTCTGCAATGAGGGATTCTAACATGGTTCTCACCATATAAAGCTGAAAAGACATGTTGGTGACTGTTACTACAGTAATCCTTTGATAAATAATAATAATCATGTATAAATAATAGTGCAGGTAATCTTCAACTTAATACCAGTTGTTTAGCAACTATTTTGGGTTACGATGGTTATAAGGGGAAGGTGCTGTCATAAAATGTCACACTGCTCCCCTGTTGGTCACATGACCCCATTTCAGGTGCTTGGCAACCAGCTTATATTTATGACTGGTTGCAGCATCCTGCAATCACATCATCATGATTTGCTACTTTTTTGGCGGTTTTTGATGTTTTACATTGGTTTCTGGCAAAAAAAAGGTACATTCAGGAGAAAGGGTTAGCCCTTACAACCATGTGATTCGATTAAAGACCCCATAAAAATGGTTGTAAAATCAGGTCTAGTCACATGGGTGCCTTGTCTTACAACTGTCACGATTTATGACTGAAATTCCAGTCCCAATTGTGGTTGTAAGTTGAGAACATATTCATATTCAGTGGAAACTGAGAAGAGAGGTGGTATCAGTCCATACCAGCTATTCCACAGCTGAGGGTGTCCTATTGAGTAGGCCTGCTCAAAGGAACTTGGAAGATGGAACTCACTTGGAGATCGGAATCTCAACTGAACTTCCCTCCTTGATCTCAGTGGAAAAACAGATTCATTTTGGAACAGGGAAGGTTTGCTAGTTATAATGATCTCTTTCAAAGGAGGAAGGAAGTCTCTGATATGTACAAGTGGATAAATAATAGAATACAGGTAATATTTAAATTATGACTGTAATGGAGACTGCCTGGTATGATCGTAAGATGTGGCAGTTGTAAAGCTGGTGGATCATGTGATCAACTCATTTTATGATGTTTTTTGCAGTAGATGTTAAGTGACCACCATAGCAATAGCAATAGGACTTAGACTTATATACTGCTTCACAGCCCTCTCTTAAGCGGCTTAAAGAATCAGTATATTGATTTCAACAATCTGGGTCCTCATTTTACTGACTTCAGAAGGATGAAAGGCTGAGTCTTTATTTACTTTATCGGTGTGAAACTGAACAGTATAATAAAAAAAAACTATTCTAATCATCTGGTTGATAAATTAACCTGCGTCTTCTTAATAAAGGAACAGATACCTGTGTGCTTGAAGGTCCAACAGCTCGTCGTGGGACTTTGATATCAAAACCACCTTTGGGATCTTTCTCCCCTCTCAGACAGGGATCATTTGGAGGCTCACGTCCTCCCTCCCAATCACAGATTGTCTTTCTAATTGCCTGAAGAACACTGGGAAGATGAAGAGTGGATCTATCATTGAACTGAATTGCTGTGTTTACAGTGAAGTCTAAATAATCAATATAAATATGAAGTAGAAATATAATTATGTAAGTACTGCATGAAGCTTTAGGGATATCATACAAATCTGATATTTAATGATAGTAGCATCAGCACTAATTAATCCAAAAAACTCTACTACTTTGGTGTGTAAAAAGAGTTAAGTATCCCATACCACATTAAAAGGCTAATTTCAGATGCCAATCCATTCAGGCTAGGAGCAGCAGATGAATGAAGACTGTCTTCAGTTACACCCACACATACATATGCATTATATACACACCCACACAGACAAAGAGATTGTGTGTGTTGGTGGAAGCGGTGGTGGCGGGGAGAATAGGAGAAACAAAATGTTCTGATAGTCTATTAAATGACAGCCGATAGAAACTAGAGAAAAGTAAAAACCACAACCCCAAAGCTTCATGGTTATAAGAGACATGACTATAATCCATGTCCTATCAAGATCTTCTCTATGGAAGCAATGCTGATTTTCTAAATACAAATTCTTGGGGACAGTGAGTATTTGAAAATGCCTTGCTTGACCACTATTGTTCCATCTAACCTGGCACCGTTTATTCTTCTTCCAGTTTTCTACACTTGCAGCCTAAGTATTTTCCAAGCTTTCTACTTTTTAATTGGCAATATTATAGATTTAGCCTGGAATTTTCTGTGAGCCATGCATGGAATCAATCCTGCACTTAGAAACATGCATGCTAATTTAATGGGTGTAGGCAGGCAGAAAAAAAAAAGAAATAGAGTCCATGTATTTACAAAACTTCTAGCAAGTGATTAGGTTACCTGATGAGGACATTTTTCTTCTTCCTGACCGCTTGCCTCAGGGGCTCTCTCAGAGTCACCTGAGCAAAGTCCTGTAGAGCAGCATAGATCGTGTTCCTGATAGCCTGGTTGAAGACACTCTCCATGCGACCCATGAGCACTTGCAGGCCCTTGATCATAGCAATAACCTGCGTAGAATAAAAATAGTCAGTGTGGCTCTTTTAACTATACCAGGCCCATTCGCATGCAATCTCAGGAGAGCGTCCCAAAGGCACTCTTTCAGTGCTATCCTGGAAGCCCTGGATTTGAGTGGTTTTTCTCTGCATACAAGAATACAAGAACACGTGGAGAAAACAGGACAGTTGCAAATTGAAGACAGCAATGTCTGGATCCTCCAATATTCCATTTCAACACAAGATTGCTGAGGTGGCACAGTGGTTAGAGTGCAGTACTGCAGGCTACTTCTGCTGATCACCGGCTGCCAGCAGTTTGGCAGATCGAATCTCACCAGGCTCAAGGTTGACTCAGCCTTCCATCCTTCCGAGGTGGGTAAAATGAGGACCCAGATTGTTGGGGGCAATATGCTGACTCTGTGAACCGCTTAGAGAGGGCTATAAAGCACTATAAAGCGGTATATAAGTCTAAGTGCTATTGCTATTGCTATTGCTTCAGTCATCCATTCAAGGAAACTATCTACCCTGGGCAAAAATGAGGGATATAGCCACCTACCTCCACAAAAGCAAACTTTTCCTCACTGGTATAATTGTATCTTGTAGCTCTCTCATACTCTTCAGCAGTACCTGGACAATCTTTGTTACAGAACTTATCAGTGGGATGGACTAGCTTCCAAGAATACTTTGTGGGGGGAAAAAAAACACAAAAAATCCAGTTGGAAAAATCCAACATATTGATTTCTCGGAAAATACTAAATTCAGCCTATAAACGTAATTTCTCCAGTTTATGTAGATTCTATTTTTTTAAGTCAGGTTTTGTAAACAGTACACAGGCATGCACATCTTTAAATAAGTTCAATTTTTTCAAGCTTTAGAGGGAAAGTAAATTAAAACATGTTCAAGACTCTGGTTTATGCTGAAGGCAGCTTTACCTTAAAAATCAGCATATAAATGTATCAGAAAAAAAATACTTACCACTTCCATCACATGTGCACTCCATTTGGACAAAAGTTGAAGTCCCCGTAAAGCCAGGTCAAAAAGCTCCCTATATTCTTCATCTGACTTCTGACTGTCCAATCCTGAGCCTGTTACAACCTGGAAAAGGAGTAGACATCTGTCTCCCTCAGGAATCTTTTCCTTTGGTTGCTTCATGTTACTATTTTCATTAACTGAGCAAAACATTGCAAACATTCATCAACAAGAGTTAATTGATGGACAGGGAATGAGGGGAAGAACTGAGAAATTAATTTATTGATTTATTTACTCAATTTCTATAACCGTCCATCTCAATCAATGACTCTGGATCAGTGGTTCTCAACCTTCCTAATGCCGCGACCCCCGCTCCGCCGCGACCCCCGCCCCCTCCCCCTCCCCGTGCGTGATGAGGTGACAAAGGAGGCGTGGTGGGCTAGCGCGCGCTTAGGCGACCCCTGTGAAAGGGTCGTTCGACCCCCAAAGGGGTCGCGACCCACAGGTTGAGAACCGCTGTTCTGGAGGGATTACAAATCCAGAATTGCTGGAAAGTTGCCGAGATAAAATACACAGATGGCTGACATAAAAACGACATCATTCCTCCAATCAGTTTCATATTCTAGTCCTTTACCTACGTATCCCAAACAATATAGTTCAAAGATAACGCTCAATTATAAAAACTCATCCAGTTTCCTACACGTTCAAATAAAACTAGGAAGATCTTCAGAGAAAAATGCAGAAGTACCAACACCTGAATTTCTTAATTATTGCAACTTTCACTGAATTCTTTTGGAAACATTTTGACTAAGAGTAAATATCTAGCTCCTATAAAAGAGAAATTCAAGGGTAACTTCTCCTTTGGGTTCATATATGCAAATATATTGTGTAGCAGTGCCCTCTATTGTGCAGGCAATCATCTGCCCACTGACTAATTGTGAATGTTTTTTAAACTTTGAAAGGGGAAAGGCCGTAGGTATCCAAGCTACACAGGTGGTAGGTTTAAACAATGCTGAACCAGGGGTGGGTTCCTCCCGGTTCGGACTGGATCGCCCGAACTGGTAGCGACCCGCTGGTGACGTCACTGATCCGGTTCGGTCGGTGCCGGTCCGTGGGCGCCGCCATCTTTTTTTGTGAATTTTTTTTGTGAATTTTTTACTGTTTGGAAGGTTTTTCCTGTTCTGCTTCTTGAAAAAGAAGCTACTGAGCATGTGCGGAAGCCAAATTGCCCGAGGGAACGCGCGCGCGCAAGCGGAGGGAGCGCACGCGCGCAGAACGTCGCGATGCGAACCGGTGGGGAAGGTAAGTGGAACCCATCCCTGTGCTGAACAGTATGTCATCTGACAGCACTAAAAGCAATTTGGAATTTGGGAGGCCTAGGAACACTTAGGGACGTTTAATTGTTTTCAGAAGAAGGTTCATATTTATTCTTCAATCGTATAATGGATCCACAATTAAAATAAGTAGATGGAATCTGGACAAAGACTAAAATTGATTTGGTTTAACCAATATTTAAGTTTAATTAAAAAAAACAATTAAACAGAATTACAAAGATTATTTTTTTTAATATTTTCCCCTATCGTCTAAATTTAAAAACGTACAATTTAAAGGCAACCTCTGACAAAATTTGCAGGCAGCATACAGGGCATCCCAGGACTGCACATGGCCCTGGGATATTGCATTATATAGTTTTCTACGCAAAACAGTAAATAAGAATTGGACTACAGACTGTATCTATGATACAGAAGAACAGAGAGAGTTACATACTTTTGAATGAGGAAAATCTTTCTACTCTGAATATCTGGAGAGCTGCTGTTGGTTGGAATAGACAGAATTGGACATTCGTCATCTGAATCTCCAAGAGGGAAGCTATTTGCATTCCAACACCATAATCAAACACAGAAACAGAGTAATAATGAATTGCCCATGGAACACACTCAACATTTATTCTTTCACACATGAATTGTGCAACACAGGCCTCCATGGAAGCTTACCTCACTGTTGCTGTAGCGAGCAAGTTCAGAGATAAACCGGATATGATCGTCTCGGATCTGTACCATCTGTTCACAGATGTTATACTGTGGACTGATGCTGCTCTGAGTGCATGTCCATCTGGGCAGAAAACCAATGTCTTTAAGTTAACACTCATTTCTGACTCTACGGTTATTACTCAAGATAACTTTGGTCCACTGGTCCAGTAATATCTCACTTGGTCCAATGTCTTTTGATATGGTGCATCACTCAGTAACTGACAACTGAAAACTATAGTTGTTGGAGTAGATATGTTTTTTAATTTCCTAATTTATCCTACACTTGAAATGTTTATTTTACTTATTTTACACTTGTGGTAAAAGTAGCAAATCCATAGATGACAAATGGTATTATTCACTCAATAAGTGCATGGCAGAATTTGAGGACTGGTCTTTAAGAAACTATATATACTGTAAAAAAAAGCATATAAAGAAAAGATGTCTAGAATCAAAAATTGGGGTCTATTTAACCTACATTTATAACATTCTAGGTCTATGCCAATATAGAACAACATCAGCAAAAAAAAAAGTTAAAAATTGAATTAGGAAATAAATAAGGGAGAAAAATGATTTGATACACCTGGCAACCCTAATAATAATAGCAAACCATAGTTTAGAATCGTTTCCTTTTTCCTGGCTGCCAGAGCAAGGTCTATAGCTATGATTCATCTATTCAGATAACACACAGAATCATAGTAAGTAGCAAATGCTTTATAAAGTTCTAAAATTAGAATTTCTAAATCTTAGTTATAGACTCACAATTTCTCCATTTAAGATGACATCAATAATGACCCATCTTTAACATGATTTTCCATGAAGTTTGAACTTAGCCATTCCTTCCTTCTTCTTTTACATGACAATGAATTATTCTTAAATGTAGCAAATGAACCTGACTTCTATTTAAATGTCATTTATATAGGTTATCTGAAGTGCCAACTTTTCTATTCAAAATTTGCTGCTTATTTTGAAAGAGTGGACTATTCTGGGACTAGATCTCCTTGGTAATATTGAAGTAGATGCAATTCTCTTAATTATGTTGACAGTGATGATTAGGTCCTATTATATTTCCAGATGTTCAGAAATCCAATACTTTGCTCTTACCCTTCCAGTGTACTGTTCCCCAAAGAAATCATCAACAGGTTATCAGTGGTGATCAGATATTTTGCTGTACTAGCCAACCTGCCATATATAATCTATTCCATTACACAAAATTAAAAGGCCATACAAGAAAAAAAAACACAGTTAATTACATCTCACCACAAGGATGGAAATGAATTAGGGAGACAAAAAGGAAAAGAAGGGCATGAATGTGCAGGAACATAAAACCCCCACAATTGTTGTGCAGCCAAATTAGTGTTCATAATCTCTTCTCCAAGGAAGGAGAAAGAGGCTCAGGAGGCGATACTGCTGTGCTTAGAAACTGAATAAGAAAATAATTGTTAGTAAGTAAAGATGAGTGGAAGAAATAGTTCGCAGTTTGATTATTGGGATGGAGTAGGATAGATTAGAAATGGGATTTAAACACACATTGTTAAATACTTCCATGGACTGGGCTGAGTTTAAAATCCAACTTATTTTGGCAATAGAAGTAAAGGTTAGAATGATGAGTGAGAAACAACATACACATTTATGCTAATATGGAAGCCATTAGTCAGATACCATAAAACGAAATAAATATACACCCAATGAACACCATGAATTCCAGTAATGAAATCCAATTATAACCTGATTTCTTTTTTTGCAGTAATTAGTGATTGTCTCTTATTAGCAGTAATTCTGTGATTGCCGGCCTTCTGACCTAAATCTGAGAAATTGAAACTGTTTATTTGGTTCGAATCTTGGTAGTTTCCCCAAAATAAAGTCACCAAGATGTGTAGTGAAATGGAAACTGAAACTGCCAACTGAGAGGCATGCATCACATCAAATTTTATTATCTTTGTATGGTTGAGCCACCTTGGATTTACATCTTGCCATAAATTGAACTGCAACACTTACCCTTCAGCCTAGAAATAGCTACAGGGGAGGCTGCCTGAAATACAGCCGGACAACATTGCCTCCTAGGATTCCATATCAAGACAGGTGGTCATAATTCAACCCTTAATTGTGATTTCATTTACCAGGGTCCTTATAGGGGAGATGGGCAGCATCAAAATGTAATAAATGAATAATAAATAAATAAATAAACAAATAAATAAACCCATCCTCTCTAAACTACCACTGAAAAGGTGCCCAAGATCCACATTCATCCCTATGAACAATTCCATTGAAAACAATTCCAGTTGGGAGTAACTAGAGTTTATGCTACATTTCTTTTGTTATCCTGCCTAAAACCCAATCTGAGAATTCTTCTGGACAGATAGAGTAATGTGTTCATGCTCTGGAGGATTTTCTATCCAATTGAAAAATGTGGATAAAAATTACCCAGAGCAGGCACACTCGGTCACATTCACGTTCACAGGATGAGCATTCATACCTACATTCGCAGCTGCCAAGCATGCAAACAAATAACAGTCAACATACAAGTACAGACACAGAATTTAATATATGCAAATATATTCCCAATGAATATCATCACTCCTATACATTAACACTCATATCCATTTTTTTGCCATGTAAGCATACTTCACATGTAGATACTTGCACAAATCCAATCATTCATTTCCATCTTCATCAATACCTCTCAGTCAGTACTTTCTTATACACACAGGTATTCAGATATTGGCCACCATATACATATAAACTCTCAGTGCAAATTATTGATCTGCACTCAGTTCTAGCAATCACTTCCCTGTATCCCCAAAGACACATTTTTATGGCTATAATTTATGAACAATTCACTATTTACAGATATTTAGCCAGTCTGACTGATAAATATTCAGAAAGTTTGAGGAAGGTAATCTATATCCTTGCTTGGATTAAACAGATCTCTAATATCAGGGCATCTCTCACTAGCCAAAGGACTGGATGAGATTTGAAACTGAAATTAAGATGGAAATAACATGGAAGAAGTAAGAAAGTTGAAAGTTAGAAGTTAGAAGCAAAAACTGCCTGACGTAGGGGAAAACTCTAGGAATGCAGGAATTTTGAAAGGTAGCCAGAGTTCACTGAACTTGAAAAGTGTTGGTATAAAACAGAAGTATAAGTCTTCAATAGTTGCATCCTGGGATTTGTCATCAGAAGGTATTAACTCTGTGCAGCCAAGCAGAGAAAGGTCTCAAAAAATCTGGACTGTCGCTTCAAGGTTAAAATAATAATCTGATTTAATTGCATCTTCAGAGCAATTCTAGAGTAATTCTTGAATTGATCCTTTAGTAAATCAAAAAAATAGGGGCTTTTGAGGCACTCAATCAGTTCAAGATCACAGCCTGAGATGTTGGGATGTCTAAGAACCGGAAAATACCAGGGAAGGGAGATTAAGGTTGAAGAACATTTAATTCCAAAGATGGCAGTACTTGAGGAATCAACATTTAAAAGACCGCACTCTCTGCATGAGTTATCTTTCCATTTCACTAATAAAGGAGAATATTTGAAGCTCAGGGTTGACATGAGGGGTCCTTGGTGCTCTCTGAGCTTGCTTGTTTTCTTGCAGACGTTTCATTACCCAAACTAGGCAACATCATCAGGCTAGTAAGGAGTGTGGTTTGCTGTCAGTTTACATGGTGGCTTGCCTGTCAGTGTTGCTGGGGGTGGTCTTAGAGATTCTTTGGTTGATCTGTTTGCTGTCGGCTTCTTTGGCTGTTGGCTGATGATGTTACCTGGTTTCGGTAATGAAATGTCTGCAAGAAAACAAGCAAGCTCAGAGAGCACCAAGGACCTCCCCCTTTCCATTTCATTTTTAGGGCTTACTGGGAGATCTGGCTAGGGAACCAATGAAGAACTGGTTTATTTCAGGAGGTAAGGTACATTTAACTGTATAGAATTGGTAGAATCAGTGTCTTTCAAGATACAGTAAAGAGAATATAAGAAATCATATTGTGACATACATCCTTAGCAAAGCACTCATTCTTACGTTCAGTCATTTAATCACTCGGACACAGGCTCACAGGCAGTCACACAGTGAGCTTACACACGAGTGGAAGAGTAGACTAAGACACACCAAAGCCAAGAGACATTATGGCAGGCACTCACTTGGATTTGTTCTCCTCATAGTGAGCACTGGTCTTAATGTATCTGGCCAGCTCTATCTGCATATCGCCGAATAAAGGAACCACCTGCAGCTGCTGGAAGAAAAAACAAGAAATGGTTTAAAGAAGGTAAAGAGGCTTCCTTTGGTATGAGTGTGACACATGGAGTAAAGGAGCATTTAACCACCAGAGGGGGCTAAAAGTCTGAAAGAGTATTCCTGACAATATTGGGAAGAGCAAACTAGTTTGTGAATTTCCATGGTGAAGCCAAGAAATATGTGTTATTATGATGATTCAAATCAGGTCAGCACAATTTTTAGCTAGCAATTTCATCATTATTTTGCATGGGCATCAGTCCTGTTGAAAACTACTTCTGCAAGATTTCTGAATGCTAGGTCTATTCGAAAACCACACCTTTTCTTACAATATAGTACATTGGAACACTCCGCAATCATTAAGTGTGGGGGGATATATTGAAAAAGAAATATTAATTGATGGTCTTGAGAAGGTTAATCTTCACAATGGGATGTATTAAAAAGAAGCAGCCATGTCCCATGGGTTCTAGTGTGAGGAATACAGGTAGTCCTTGACTTACGACAACAATTGAGCCCAACATTTCTGTTGCTAAGCGAGACATTTGTGAAGTGAATTTTTGCTCCATTTTATGACCTTTCTTGACACAGCTGTTAAGTGAATCACTGCAGTTGTTAAGCTGGTAACATGATTGTTAAGTGAATCTGGTTTTCTCACTGACTTTGCTTGTCAGAAGGTTGCAAAGAGTAATCACATGATCCTGGAACACTGCAACTGTCATAAATATGAGTCAGTTGTCAAACATCTGAATTTTGATCACATAACCATGGGAATGCTGCAATGGTTGTGTCAAAAATGGTCATAAGTCACTTTTTTCAGTGCTGTTGTGACTTCGAACAGTCACTAAATGAACTGTTGTAAGTTGAGGATTACCTGCAGTGCTATCATGTGAAAACAAAACAGTGGCTCTAAATTGCCTGGCACAAGAGGGTAGAACTTCTATTGCTTTAATAACTGCCTAAAAGAGGAATGTCAGCAGAAGTAGTAAAAGTGCATGAGCATTAAGTTATCTTGCACCTGGTCACCCTAATATGATCGCCTTAACCCAGGAAATATATCTTCACCTTTTACTTCCTGTTTTGCTTACTGCTACCATACCCAGTCATCAATCTCAACACATGTAAAAGCTTGTTATACAGACAGGGAGATGGGATTTCCGCTCTCATGACAAATTTTGAATCACATATTTCGTTTATTAAATATGAAGCCAAGTCTTTTCAATTGTCTCAGATTATTATCGAGTCTCAGAGAACTAAAAATGAAAATAGCTTTGGCTAATGAGAAAGGAAATTTACACTTGGTAAGTTTTCAGTATATGATTATATGCTTCACTTGAAGCAATTACCTGAATTTATTAATAATCTTGGATTACCATTTGTAGGTTGCTGAAATCTGAATCTTTGCTGCCATCTAATGAACATCTAGATTTTGCAACGCAAATATGGTAGCCTTAAATAGTCCTGTTTGAAAAACCTAACAGTAAAGATTATTTCTTAAAAATAATTTGAAATTATATGCCTATTTTTATTGACAAAAACAGTAGAATAACAATTTCATACAACAACAGATTTTTTTTCCTAAAAGGAAACTATAGTTTTCCAGGAGTGCTCCTGGATTAAACATGGTCAGATTTTGTTCAACAAAGTGACTTCTCCCAAACATGCTTTTTCCAAAAGGAAATTGGATTTTCTTTGTTTTTCCTTGAAGATGTTTCGCTTCTCATCAGGAAGCTTCTTCAGTTCTTCTTCATTTCAGAACTGAAGAAACTTCTTGGATGAGAAGTGAAACGTCTTCAAGGAAAAACAAAGGAAGTCCAGTTGCCTTTCGGAATAAATACCTTTGGGACAACCATGACTTGGATGACTGAGAATCTCCATAGAAAAAGTGACTTCTCATTTCCATCCTTCTCCAAATAATATTTTTTATTACAGTGATTTGTTTGAATCATTCACACTACCCAAATAGAACTACATCATCAAACTATGAACTACATCATCAAAATTGAATCAATCAATCAGCAGCCAGTTACTAACACATTACGTTTAAAGAGGCAGAGCCAGGATTGCTTTCACTGTGATTTTTTTTTTTTGTAAAGTAAAATTTTTAACTTGCAGGTAGTTCTTATTTAATAGCTCCTTGTTCAGCAACCGTTCAGTTACGACAGAGCTGAGGGGGACGTATAACTAGTCCTCATAGATCAAGTGATTACGATTTGGGCACTTGGAAACCAACTTGCAATTATGACATTGCAGCATTCTACGGTCGTACATTCACATTTTGCAACCTTCACTGTCAGCTTCAGACAAGCAATGTCAATGGGGAAGTTGGCAGGAGGTTACAAAGGGCGACCACATGACCATGGGCCATTGCAACCATGTGGGATTAGCCTAACAATGGCAATTGGGACTGCCAGAATTGCTGTTGTAAGTTGGCATGGAGATTGTGCTTTATGATCGCATTGTTTAGCAATCCCAGTTACTGTGAGTTAAAAGGACTACCTGTATACAGAGATGTTATTGGATAACTGAAGACTATAGAAGTCTAATTCAGATATTTAATAAGTTTTAGATTAGATCAGGGGTGTCAAACTCGATTTCATTGATGGCCGCATCAGGGTTCTGTTTGACTTCGGAGGGTTGGGTGGGCGTGGCCAGGGTAGGCATGGCCAGCTTGACATTACTCGTGTCAGGGGCGCCTGTGGTGGCCCAAGTGTTCTGCCGGTGAAAACAGGCTCCCGAGCTCCATTTTCGGCTGGGATGGCCTCCTGCAACCCTCTGCCAGCAAAAATGGAGTGTGTGGCCCTCCCAAGTTCTGTTTTCACTGGCAGAGGGTTGCAGGAGGCAGTCCCAGCCGAAAATGGAGATTGGGAGCCCGTTTTCACTGGCAGAAGCACCATGGGCCGGTCCTGCGCTGTTTCCAGGCGGCCCCGTGGGCCAGATCTAAGCACCCCACGGGCCGAATCCGGCCCGCGGGCCTTGAGTTTGACACCCCTGGATTAGATCTATACTGTACTTGGCATAGATTTAACACTATTTTTAAACAGGTACAAGAATCCAGTGGACTTTCATGTGATAATGAGGACTCTAAACTTTGGGGTACCTCTCACTTTTGAAATTCTTGCACTCCAAATATTAAACTTATGGATGAAATTTCCATATTAATTTTTAACAAATGCAAGAAATTACTTTAATATCTGCATGCAAGAGGAAGAATGAAACATGTAAATCAGTTAACATGTAGCTCACATTCACAGGCATATGCGTGAATTGTGGAATTCTTTCTGGAACTAGGCAGTAGCTTCAAGGAATGATGAAGTTGAACAAGTATACAAATATCTTAATTTAAAATCTCCTCTTTTAATTAATCAAGAACCTTAGCAGTCACGACCTTGCTGGTGGGCTGAGACTACACCGATAATGGATGATATATTCACCATATTCATGTTTCCTTCATTTGCTAAATGAAACACATATTGTTATGTTTGAACAGCAGTAGGTAGAATGTTAGTAATTAGTAATTAGAGGTGATGTACTGTAGCCAGCATGTAGTTTTTGAGTTACACTTAACAATGGAAAGTACTCATTTTAATGAACTTGCAAGAATAAGCATTTAGCAATGCTGCAAACTGAACTGCTATAAAATAAGCCACTGGAGAGGGCACCTGAAGGTTTACAGCAATAATCTGTTGCCCTGATAATAGGAACTATGTTTGGCTGCTTATATAGAATGGTTGCTATTTTGAAACTTTCAAAACTTCTGCAAACAATTGTAGATAATTGTGAACTTTAATTCTCAATTCACCTTTCACTTCTCCACAATTTTTCAGCAGGAGAAATGCTACATCAGGGGTGAAATTCAGCAGGTTCTGACAGGTTCTGGAGAACCGGTAGCGGAAATTTTGAGTAGTTCGGAGAACCGGCAAATACCACCTCTGGCTGGCCCCAGAGTGGGATGGGAATGGAGATTTTGCAATATCCTTCCCCCAGGAGTGGGGAGGGAATGGGGATTTTGCAGTATCCTTCCCCTGCCACGCCCACCAAGCCATGCCCACAGAACTGGTAGGGAAAAAAATTGAATTTCACCCCTGTGCTACATCCTCTGTTTAAAATGCACCATGGCATGAAAAAGTACCATAATAAAAGACAATAATGTCTTTTGAAAGAAGCAGGCTCAATGGCCAGACATTTTTTCACGCTGATACAGGAGGTACACGAGTGATACCTAGTTCTACAGTTGAGTAGCCATATTTTTTAAGATGGGTTGAAATTTGTATCACATGCAAGTCCTACTCTTCTAAGTAGTCCACATATGGGAACCATTTTTGACAAAAACTTATAGCAAATTCTAGGTTTGACATTTTTGAGATCAGCAGGTACTATTTACACAAATATATCTGTTATCTAAAACCGCTGCAGCTTGAGCTGGTTGTTAAGAGCTAAATCAAGCAAGAGTGAAACAATCAGAACACTTTTTATGCAGTTCAGTTTTTAAATGACTCTGTTAAATAAACTAAAAATGATAATAAAGTTTCCCTCCAGTTGAGTTTAACTTCTGATGGCCTCACTGGTGATTTCCTTAGCATCTGTTCGGAGCTATATTCTTCTGGAAGACTTTTTTTTTTAAAGACTTCTCAATCTAGTCTCTTCTATAGCCTTGGCATTTTTGGATAGCTTCCACTGTTACACTATAGAACAGAAAGGATAGCATGACCTCCCAGCAGGTCCAGCCCTTCTTAACTTCCAGAGATCAGCCAAAACATTACCATGTTTTTAAGTTTGGTACCGGCCTGAGAATAGTGCACAATTGAGTTTTTTGGTTTTTTTTTTTAAAAAAGAGAGGACAGAGGGGGATATATCAGAAGAAAGAACCAACCAAATTATGTGTTTTATAGTCAGCCATTACAGTGAATTCCATAAGAACTTTCTTTCTTCTCTCCTTTATCCACACCTAATTTTACTCAGAAAGTACCTGAACGGAAGTCACGGCTTCCATTTATTGATGTATGCGTCTCCATAAATATGCATGCCCTGTATGTTTTTGTTTTTTGTTTTAGTTCCCCTCTCTGTTATAATTTTGCACATTCTCTTTTCTTTTCCCCCCTGTATTTAATTTAAAAAATGAAAATTAAAAACAAAAGTATCTGAATGGAAAAGCTTGAACACAGTAACTCACATTTTATTAAGGAATTCACCATTATCTAGAAGATGATCGACCTATTGTCCTAATATATGTAGCTATGTCCATTGCAGGAACAAGGTTTTCCCTGAAGAAGGCAAGGTAAACAGAAGAATTCCTGTCTATGATGCATGCCCTGCTGTTGATTGTCAGGGTTTATTGTGCAGAGGTGAAATCTGGTAGATATGGAATTAATCTGTACGAATCTGATTTTAATCAGGACATTTTTTGCAGAAATATTAGCATGCTGTTAAAACACACAGAATAAAACCCCCTAATTGCTTATTTTCAATTGTGCAGCAGTAAAATATTCAGATGTTTGTGATTCAATCACACCTTTGGTTCCAGCATGTCAAATCCTCCTGTGTTTGCTTTATCCCTAGACAGTACCAATATAGATAATCTCAGGTCCCTCTGGAAATAATCATGAACCAGAGCCAAGCCAGACACTGACCTTGAAGAATTTATCAATTTTGCTGAGGTTGATTCTCTTCTTGGCATCTAATTTGTAAATATTACTGACATTTCCATCCATCAGGTACAGACCAAAACCCATCACCTAAAAGAAAAATACGAGCAACATCTGAATGTTCGTCACATTCAGTTAGTTACTGTTTGAAAGAAGGAAAAGGGCATATTCCATGCACAAATTTTCAATTTAAAAAACCCCACATATATCTCATAATATTTGAGACTACATTTACTCTGTGACTAACCGTAACATACTTTTGATTTCTGAAATTATAGGAAGCTTCCTTAAATTGCTTCAAAGTATTTGTCCAGTTGACTCAATATTGTCCACTCAGACTGGCAGCTGTTTTCTGAATGTAAAGATATTTTACCCTGGCTTGCTTGTGCATCTTCCATTTGCACTGCAACACTTTTTAGAAAGTACACTCACAAAAAAAGATTGGCGCCTTTCTGTGAACCACAGGCTTCCATCCCTTAGATAAATAAAGGTTTTTCAAACTGACTCTGAAAAAGACTTGCAGGATTTTTTGAATGTATTTGTTTAAATAGTTTTAAATCTTTCTTTTAATAATCCAATAATTATCTTTTCATAGAGAAGTTAAAAATTAAATCTATATACAATCTAAAAGGAGAAAAATGCCCCCCCTCCAAAAAAAAAAAATGCTAATGATGTTATCTAGTTTTGTAATGAAACAAAAAAAAAAAAAAAAAAAAACCCCACACCAAGACATGCATAATGAAAATAGGCATCACAAAGTACTTGGGAAAAACTGAAAGATGGCTAAAATACATTTGCAGAGAATTGAAAGAAGTTACCTTCAAGAGCATATGCTTCTCACTGGGTGTCAAATACATCTTGTTTTCATAGTAATCCACACAGATGTTGACAATATCAGCCAACAGTTCTTCATAACCAGGGATCACTTCCAGCTGCTGATGCAGGCACTTAAAAAAAATTCCCACAAGACCCTCACTAATTTTTAATGAGAACAAAATAAAAAGTGGTAAAGTTTAATTTAATTTAGCATCTTCCTTGCAGTGTATAGGCAAGGAGTTAATTTAAGCGAGTACTGCTTACATCAAGCACTGCCTTTGCTCTAAATAGTTGTATGCAGTGCTAGGCAGTATAAGAACAATTAAACCTCCCTTTTCCTATAGCTACTGTATCCTACCATCTGCCTATTCCCAATGTATTTCTGCTACCACCATTCTTTTTGAAAAGGCAATAGTTTTGACTTCTGCACTAGCCAATTCTACATTTAGTAGCTTGCAAAAGATAGTTGTTTACAAAGGCTGCAAAAGCAATAATTTAAGTGTTTGTGTAAAAAAATGAAGTGGAGTTCTTGGTGCTCTATTTTTCCCCATCCTCCATCAAACACCTCCCCTCTGCAAATAAAACAAAACAAAACAAAACCCTGGCGCAGGGCAAGTTACTATACATAAAGAGGCAGCACACCCTAATCTCAATCACACTGATGATGTTACCTAGTTGGATAATGAAACGTCTGTAAGCAAACAACCAAGCTCAGAAAGCACCAAGAACGCCATAGTTCAACCCAGAGCTATATATATTTTCTTTTGTTGAAATGTCATAGGGACAAGAGATTTAGTAGTGGATTACGCCAAATGATTATTAGCAGGTTGTATTCCTGACTCTGTGCATTTCTCGCTCTGTGTGTGTATACGTGTGTTTCTATGTATTTGTATGTGTGTATGTGTGTGTGAACGCATCTGTTGTATAGAATAAAAACACAGTATTTGGTTGCTATGGAAATGTGGTTAAAAGCCTTGCACGGCGTTTGCTATTTCATAGCGCAGTGTTTTCTATTTCATGGAGTTGATTTATAAGTGCCATCTATATTGATTTCATAATGCCCAGTGCTTTATAAATAGTCCAAGCTGACTAATTTCCTACGTAACAACTTGCATTTAATAAATCCCAAAGTCCCAAATACAAATAAGGCCTAACAGTGATAAATATATTTCTTATGATGTACTGTATTCTCCAAACTCAAGTCCAAAGCATACATGTCAGGTCAAAGTAAACTTATTTGAATATCATAATATTTGAAAAAAGATAAAAGAGAACATTCTACCTGAGTGATTCTATTATGGTTTGCTAGGAACATGGAGAGGTTCTGTGATTCCTGAATAGACTGAGGATCAGCCATTTTTCTTAAAAACTGGGCTGCTCTAAAAAATAAGAGGAAATTCAATTTTGTTGATAAGTTGGAATACCATACCAGCATATTGCTGAGTAACACAGACTTATAAAAGGGGTCACAAAAGGAATACAAAAATGGCATTTCATTATCTTTATTCCACCATAAATATATTTTGACACAAAACAGGATTTAGAAACCTCTATTCCATGACTAAATAATATTAACTTTGGAAAAGGCACTGGCCCTATTTTCAAAGATCCCAGCAATAAGCAATAATATTAAAATACCTACGTATTAATCTCACCTTTTGTAAGCAGAATGGTCATTTTTGACACTGCACTTCATGTTCTTCAGTTCATCCAAGACTGCAAACATATTGATAAACTTTCCCAATGTCAGTAGATATGCTTCTGAAACAAAGTCTTTCCTTCTCTCTGCATGGCACAAACGCTTGACCTCACTACAGAATCGTTCAATGGCCTTTCTCTAAGAAATAGTAAGACAGCAATAATTTAAAGGAGTAAAAAGGGAGGAACTGTCAGTAATGGATGACAAATGAGACTTTGTTAAGTGCATGAGATTCCACCACCTCAGGTCTAAGCTTGAACCTGCCTTATTTCCACCTCCTAAAGGGTTAAGGGATGTTGTCGTTTATTCATCCAGTTGATCTGTTGTCCTCAACATACCCAGTCTAGTGAAGCATTCTGAGAAACTAAAAATGGAAATTGGCCCAAACTGTGACATCCAGAAAATACTCCCAACAAGCTGAGGAAATACTAGGAAGCATCCTAGTGCTTGGAGAATGGAACAAGAAGGGATTCTTTTGGCTATGCTAAATGTATCATTGTGAAGTATTTGTTTTTGTACACCAGTTCTTATGCCTTGTTTTCCTTATGGATAAGTGTGGGGTGACTGACTTTCATTGTTTCCTGGTTTTGCTTTTGGCATGATGCATATCTTGTTTTCTTTGTTTCTAATTTTTTTAAGAAAGTATATGTTGGAGATATTTTCTTTATCATCCACCAGTAGCCTGCTGTCCCCACACTATGGGGATGAATTTTGAGAACTCTGGCCTTGATTCTGATTTTTTTTGTTTGGTAGTTGGATTATTTGCCTTTTCTTGAAAGCCTCACCAAATTACCTGTTTGAAAACTGACATTTTGTTACTTACTATTCCTCTAAAGAATTTAACTAAGCAAATATTTTCCTCAGTTTGCACTAGATCGTGAAAGCGCCCACGGCACATTGTCAAACTTTTAAGGAGACCCATCAACCCAAAAGCTTTGGGGACACCTACAGTTTCTTCTGTGAGAAAAGAATAGCTGAATGGTGCCTTTTTGCCTGGCAGTCACACACATAATTTCATTTGCTGAAAATTGTATTACATGGACCGCTGGAAAAAATGGGATTCAATTGACAAGGGAATTTCAAGAAAGAAACTGGAATCTGTATTCCTCTTCTGTTTAATTCTTTTAAAATCTGTCTAATTTTAGATATGATAATAGATAAACAGACTTAAGTTGGAAAGGAAAATGAACCCGTATCTGAGCAGGATGGTGCTTCATGTGACACAATTAAGCAAAAAGTGACCACCACACTATAATATTTTTATTCGATGGTATCCCCTAATTGTGTGTTTATGCACTTTGACTAGCCCACAACTATGATACTGTTAAACTATAAAGTATTTAAAGTATTTCTCCTGTTACTTTTAGTTTAGTCTGTTCCTATTGTATTATCTTCCAACTTAAAAGGCTTTCATTATCCGGGGTCATGTCCTTGGGTTTGCTTATTTGGACTATGATTTGCGGTGCAGTTAAACATCTTTCAAAACCGACCACAATGAACCTCACATTAGATTAGAGAATGGTTTTCCCACATCTGTGTAACTAGTCTTTTTAGGCAAGCAGAAGGAAAGGTCAGCCAATATTGACAAGAACTTGAGTACTGTCTGTGTGGCATCCAATAACATTCATTTGTTGACAAAATGGCAAACAGACTGAATGCTAGCTTTTCCTGACACTATCAAATCTGCCTCCGGAGAGTATTATTTCTTTCAAAACAAGTCCACAAGGATATATGGATGGGAATTGATACAGTCAGCAGAAATTTGTTCATATAATTTTAGATATTGCCCGCTTTTACTAATTAAATCAAAATAAGATACTGTGTGGGAACAAGAACAATATTAAGCACTTAGCAAAATCATCATACCACAGGTAAGTTTACTGCAAAAATAGTATTTTATTTATCAAATTTATTGGCTGCCCATCTTACCACAGGGTAACTCTGGACCAAGATACAATAGAAGACCTATTTTTATCCGTACAGTAATTGGGTTGTCCACAATAATAAGTGAAGAGGACAGAAGTGAAGCATAGGAATTTGGAACACCTACCTGAAAGTACATGAACTTCATGAGTTTTGTCACTTCTGGTTCTAAGACTTCCACTGTCTTCTCATAAATCTCTACTCGGTTTGGCTGCTCATTACACTTTACCTGAAAGTTAATGTAACAATTTGATATTAGTAGTCCTCATGGACATGATGAAGAAGAAGATGGCACACAGAGGAAGATCATTTCTAAAAGGATAGTTTTAAAAGTCTGATGTAGCAAAAACAAAAAATCTTAAAGTGCTTTTCAGATAAAACCAATTTAGAATGAGATGGACTCTCAGTCGAATCATGATCAATTACCAGATAAAAGGCTTCTAATTGAGAAAAATGCAAGAAAGTAATTAGCACTAGGAATGATATTCCATCATGCTTTTATACAATTTGTTCTCTAGATCAGAATGAACCATGTTGCTGATGCTTACTTCATTTATTATGTTAATTTATACATTTTTCTTGCCAAAGAATAGCATTTACAAGCTTTTCAGAAGCCAAATACTTTTATGTCTTTTACATTTAGCTTGCTGAAAACCCATTTCTTCATTCCAGCCTCCTTGATATGAATATTCTGGGGAAAGCATAATAATGCATTTTACTTACTATAATTGTATTTGTTGATTTTATTACATATTTTATTAGCTATGCATACTATTCTAGATACATCTAACATTATAACACTACATAAAATAGATTATTATGGTTGGTTGCACAGTCAGCCAGATGTTTAGACTGGATTTGGCATTTTGGTCCACCTGTCAAGTGTCAAGTCAATTAACTGCAGGATGAAATCTTCTTAATTGAAGGTTATGGAGTGTAATCTACCCAATGGTCCAATGTGAGTTTTTAGTAATTTTTTTTCCAATTTCCCAGTCTAGGATTGACTGGCCCAAATTCACCCAACCAGAATCTGTGTTTAGGAGTAGACTAGAAACTGTGTCTTTACACTCTAATCCAGCACTACGCCAGCTGTCCATAGTAGGTTAAATAAGAAATAAAATCATCTGAGTGAATGTTCATTTATTAGTGATTTGTTCCTTTGGAAATACTGGTAGTAAAAAGCTGGTCACAGTGGGTCATTATTCTTTGGGTCCTATAAGTTATTAGAGTGTCGTCTGAGAAAAAGAAAAGCTTATAACATTCTTAGAGTATCTTTCAATTTCTTCTTGACAGAACTTCTCTCTGATTGATTATAATTTAACTTGATATCTTACCTGGGGAATAGCTCTGGAGCAGCTCCTCCAAGTATAAAGCATTACCGCATATTCATGCCCTTCCTCCAACATCTCATTCTGAAACACATTGGGACAACGTAACAGCACTAGTTGTCACATAACAGTCTATTCTGCATCCCCTCAGTCAGCTCTGGATCACCTGATACCTACCATGCTAGAATGCACTGTTGCTTGCTCAATGTATCTAGCAATGCCAGTTACAAAAGCATTTCTGTCTTCAAAATTTGTATCAAAGTTGGCCTGAAAGCAGATAAAGAAATAGTTAGATATTCTTTTTATTTAGATGTTCATTTGTTTTCAGAGATTTTCCACTGTCCTATTGTAGGAATTACATTATCAATGTGCAACCAGTTAAAATGGAAAATACAAAACTTTATAGAAATAATGCATAAAAAATTAAGCAGCTATAAAACAGTTGTCGGATAACAGAATGTAGTTACCTATCTATCTCAATATTAAAAAAGCTGTTAGTGAACAGTACTACTGTACAAATAAGATAAAATCAGAACAAAACCAAGAAAAAATAGAAATAAATATTAGCATTATAGTGATTTAGCTGCTTGGCTAAGATCAAGTGTACATTGCATTATATAATGATAACTGCACATATCATTTGATCACTTGGGCATATACATAACTACAAAATCCCTTTTTTAATCTGTGTGCAGAACCCAGAGGGGAAAGTTTGAAAAAACATTCAGTTTTATAATTTATTGATATTTACCTTATTAAAAATTAAAATGTTTGCATTCATTGGTAGAAATGAAATTGATACTAGAGCTTCTCACAACTGTTTGATGGGATCCTAAGATCACACTTTAAGAAGCACTGCTATGGATTATATGAACATACCGATTTGCTGAACTTGAAGAAGCAGCAATAGAACTGTTCTATAATAAACAATGGCTTGTGTTTATCATAACAGCAAAAATATATATTAGGAGCATAACAGTAAGTTTAGCCAAGCTTGTACCTCTTAAAAGTCTGCATAACAACTAATGTTAAATGCTTTGTCAAAAGAAGCCAGTTCATATAATTTCCACTAATCTTTCTCCACCAGATTCAAACAAGACAGCTTCATAGTAAATTAAAATAAAAGAAGAACCAAAAATTTCCAAACTCCTGAAGGAGGGAAAATATGAGTACAAGGAGACATTAACTTGTTTCCATGCCACTAAATGAGAATACAGCTTTACAGCCAAACTATCCCATGGTTAATGTTCTTATCCTGCTTCTTTAAGTCTTTTTTTGCTTGTCCTCTTCCACATTATTCTATCTGCCTCTTGGAACTCTCCAATATTTTCTCCTTTGACAAACTTTCTTCTTCTCTTCAAAGCATGATTGATGAGTTACTTCAAGGTATGATTCTAAGGAAATATTGGTTACCTGGTACATAATGGATGATGGAGGTGGCTCAATGCATGGTTGCTGATCTGGTAATGGGAGCTCCTCCAGGAGGTCCACATTGGACAGAGCATCTTCCAGCGTTACGTGAGTTGTCATGGTTCCCAGCTTTTAGACTCACCACTAAAACAACAATAATAAGTGCTTATGTTATAGAACTGACATAGAAATACACAACTATAGAATGAGTACTGAAGGAAATCAGGCAACAGCAAAACATGACTGTTTCTGATGGGGACTATGAGTTCTAGTGCCACCTTAGGCAAAATGCCAGCTGGGTGACGTTTAGGACAACAAAAGCCTTCAGTGTGAAAGTGTCTATGGAGATTCTCTGTCATCCAGGTCATGGTTGTCCCAAAGGTGCTTTTTCAAGAGGCAAGTGGAGTTTCTAGTTTTTCTTTGAAGGAAGGCAGTAGAAGACATTGAAGTTTACAGTAAACCCACAGATCAATATTTAAGTTTTGATTCCCACCACCCACTGGAGCACAAAATGGGAGTCATCAGAACCCTACACCACTGAGCTGAGGGCCTGCCTACCAGCAAAGAAGGGAAAGAAAAAGAACTAAAACACATTAAGGAAGACCTCAGAACATGTGGCTATCCCAAGTGGGCCTTCTCCCTTGGGGAAACAAAACAACCACTTCATAAACGCATGGCACAACATAGGAGAACAAACCCATTAGGACTAGATTCAGCAGTCCATCTGCATTTAAAAGACAAAGACTACTCTTTTGAAGACAGCAAAGTCTACATTTTGGACAGAGAAGACCACTGGTTTGAAAGAAGAGTCAACGAGGCCATCTATGTCAAAATTGAATAGCTCTCTCTCAACAGAGGGGGAGGGATACAACATCATCTATCTTCAGTCTACCACACAGTCCTTTCAATAGTTCCAAGAAAGCTCCACACTCATTTGCACTATTCAGGTGACCCTGATGGCACAGATAAACCTCCAGGTGGCCTCAATGACTCTCTAAAAGAATGCAAATGACTAGCTGTCTGCAAGGAGTACAAATCCTTCCATTTCCCACCATCCAATCAGAGCTGAAGAAACTTCTTGGATGAGAAGTGAAATATCTTCAAAGAAAAACCAGAAAGTCCAGTAGCCTCTTGAAAAAGCACCTTTAGGACTTCAGTGTGAAACTTATTAAAAGCTGGTCAGTTTCAAGAAGCAGAGAAAGGGAGTCCAGAGTTCTAATCAACTAATTAAGGTCATATAGCTGATATTATTAACTTGCCCTTAGCACTTTAGGAAGTGCTGTGCTGCAGAGAAAAGCAGCTCAGGAAGAGATAGCTTGTTTAAGCAATTTCTCCACCTTGCAACAGGGGCAAAAAGGAGGGGAAAAGAGTAGGACACTGTAGGAGAGAACTTTATCTGCACAAGATGGCCACAACTACTGATCTTCTCAGCTCTCTCAGTCATGTGTTCACTTAGTGACCATTTTTCTTATGACCCTGTCATTGGAACAGAAGGTGGTCACCAAGTGAAGAGAGGGTATAAGCTAAACTACTAATATGTGCCAATCCAAATGTATATATCAAATGATTTCTCTCCTGTGACTGATTTGGTTTTTCCCCTCTCCCTCATGCAGAGGAGAGAGATTGGAGAAGAATGGATTACAAGAGAATAAGCAAACATACAATATGAAATACATCTAGCTGTTTGCATAGCACGCTCGCGATGGCTGGTGCAGCTGCATTACTTTTGATGTGTATTCCCCACAGTGCCTTCTTTCTCTCTTGTAATCTTTTCCTCTCCAATGAATGTAAATACAATCATTAATTTCCTTATTGCTAATTATCCCATCACCAGGTAGACATTCCAAAGGGAAAGGAAATGGTTAGGAGGCAAACAAAAGTGAAAGGTGTGAATTTTATTAGTTTTGTTAGTTTCAAATCAACATCCTAGTGTCAGGGTAAGCATTTCAAAGGGTGGGGAAGTGAGGAAAGGGAAAGTACAGTTACAGTCACATGATTTCCCACTTACGCCTGCTTCACTTAACAGAGTTGCTGGTTGCAATTTTGGTAACTAAGCAATGACTACCGATATTTTTTACCCATTTTGTACTGGAAGAAATTGATTTACAAATAACATTAGTAAAACATTTTCCCACTGCATGGTGGATTTTCATATCATTCTCACCACTTTTGACTATTTCAAAATTCACTTCAGAAAAATAAATAAGCATAAACTTTGTAGAGTGATAATCTGCAAATCTCAACCCTGAAGCAATAGGTACAAACTCTGCAAAGCAAACAAGTAGGTATCAATTACTCAAAAAATTCAGGTAAAAGGGGCATTATTGTCTTTTAAATTAAGTCCATATTGCCTGGAAGATCTTATAATGTTTTCATAATAGCATGAGAAGATCTTCATGCTTCTGCAGAGCTTTTTATATTTAATCAGATAACATATTGTTGTTTTTAAGAGCAATTTCACACCATGAAATCTTGTTAACAGTATGTAAAATATATGCAAAAACATTAATGGTAAGCAAGGGACTATGAAGTGTGCATATATAACCAATTACAATCGCATATGAAGATGCATCTATTCTTCAGCATCTATCAGTGGTTAGTGGCACTTGGAAAATGGATGGATTCTCAGAAGCCCTTTTCCAGAAAAGAGGACAGATGGACTCAAGAATCAGATGAGGTAATTCTCCAAAGGTTTCTATGACAAGTGTGATAAACAGCCATCAGAGCAAAGCAGCTGCTCACCTATGAGGCCCTCCTATTTTATCTGAAACAACTTAAATCTGAATGCTCCTGCACATTGATAGAATCTAAAATGTTGAATTTCACTGCCAAGGTAGCAACCCTAAGTATAACATGTCAATTACCTTGAAGAATTATTGGCTCAGAGGCATTTGTTTTTTTTCACAGCAATCTTATCTGTTGTATAACAGTGTAAGTTTGGAGGGGGTTCTACTTGCAGATGTGCAAATAAATTTGAAAACTAATTTCACAGAAAAGCAGTCTTTTCAACTGGTGTGTGAGGCAATGTACAAGCACTACTACGGTATTGAATTGCACCAGTAGTGGGTTCTAAAACCCTTTACTACCGGTTCGCGCGCAGGCTCGCGTGTGTGACGCTTCTGCGCATGCGCAGAAGCATCCCGGGCGGGTGGGCAGAGCCTCCCGCTGCTGGTGCTACCGGTTCTTAGAACCGGGCCGAACTGGGAGCAACCCACCGCTGAATTGCACCTTAGACATTATAGTAAGCAGTTCAACAAGCTTAACAGGTAGAGAAGACCTGTTTCATCAAAAGAAAAATTAAACAGGTTAGAATTATCTCCACCCATACATCTCCACAATGTATGGAACAGGGGTGGGTTCTAACTTACCTCGCTGCCGGTTTGCTTCCTCCCGTGCCGCATGGGCACGCGCGCATGCGCAGTGCTGAAAATCCAGCTTCTGTGCATGCGCAGAAGCAAAAAACAGCTTCTGCGCATGAGCAGAAGCGAAAAACAAGATTGCGCCGCCTATGGTGCCGCCAAGAGAGCCGGTTCGGGGGCGTGTCCAGCTGGCCATCGTTGCCGGTTCGGTGAGCGGGGGGAAATTCCCGTTACCGGTTCTAAAGAACTGGTCCGAACCAGCAGGAACCCACCTCTGGTATGGAAGATATGGAAACTAACAGAGGTGTTTCCAAAGGATGGATGGGTATCAAAAAAAGTTGAATGGTGGCCCCTGATCCTTTTCTTATGTGTTACATGTAAAATATTGTTCTCAAATATTATTGTTTGCAAAAGCATTGCTAAAATAGGAGTTGGAAAGGAGTCTTTCTCTTTCAAACTGCACAAAAAATCTTCATAGATTCTATGGGGATTCACAAAAATGAAGCTTCCTCTTCTTTATTAGCATCTTTATAGTTTAAAGACATACAAAAATTTATTGGTGGGACTTTACAAGCTTCTTATCTTCTGCATCAGGGGAAGTTTCCCTACTATGTTATTACCACAAAGAAGCTGTGTTAAAGGGACAGGGACATGAGACACACACTCACACTTGGCAATCCAACAACTCTAATAAAGAAACAAATCAGGTATCTTAATCCACAACAGTTTCTACCAGGGGTGGGTTCCAACTTAACTCGCTGCCGGTTCACTCCCTCCCACGCCTTGTGGGTGCGCCTCATGGGCGCACGCACTCTTCACGTGCGTGCGCATACGCAGTAACAAAAAATCAGAAAAAAAAAACCAAAGCCGAAAAAAAGATGGCGACCGCATGCACAGTGCCGGAAGTCGGCTTCTGCGCATGCTCAGAAGAGGGGAAAAAATTCAAAAAGAAATTCGAAAAAATAAAAATAAAAAAAATTCGAAAAAAAAAAAAAGATGGTGGCCCCCACGGACCGGCACTGACTGATCTGGTTCGGTGATGTCATCGTGACATCACCAGCAGGCCGCTACCGGTTCGGGAGAACCGATCCGAACCGGGAGGAACCCACCCCTGATTTCTACTGGTTACACTAGTAATTTTAGCTTTGTGTTCCCAATTCTTGATTTCTAAAAAAGCAAATGAGTTGCTGTAGCAGGAGATCTACCCAGCGTTCTCATGTGAATGAAGAACATCTGCCAGTTAATGTTAGAGTCATTATCACAAGCAATCTGAGCCAAAGAAAGTTGCCCTTTTGCAAAGCTACAGCAATGGGTTCATGGGGTCATTGATCAAAGGTCAGCATGAAATATTAGCCAACAGAAACCATCTGTGCCTCCTCCTAGGCCTAAACCAGGCAGGGTTGATTGAAGTGAGAGCTCAAAAGTGAACAAAACAGGATGGTGGGGGAAGGGGTGTTGAGGAAAGGCAAATAAGCTATTAGGTCTGTGGTTCATGTATAAGTGCAACACTTCCTGCATTGTCATGCTCAAGAGATAGCAGTTGCAACTCCAGATTCTCAAGATGTAACAGCTGGATGCTTAGATGTAGATTATTCATTACCAATGAACTTGAAAGAGGGACTTTTGAAAAATAGTCTGTTTTACGTTTTTGTACAGGAAATACAAAAACTCAGAAAACACTATCGCTGTACAATCTGGAGTGATTTATGGCTTCATTACAAAA
Organism: Thermophis baileyi; assembly: GCA_003457575.1. NCBI lineage: Eukaryota > Metazoa > Chordata > Lepidosauria > Squamata > Dipsadidae > Thermophis > Thermophis baileyi. Next base: position 362,947 of record QLTV01001810.1, on the reverse strand, counting down.
CAAATCCATGGAAATCCACCTCCCCTCTCTTCATAGAGATAAGTATATAAGTATTTCCAGCCACTACAAAACAAATGAAATCAGTAATATGCTTGGATCTCTAGAATGAATTTGCTACTTTATGAACACAGAAGAGCTAGTTAATTAGTTTGGGGTTCTTTCTTTCAGAAATGTACAGTTATTACTTTCCAGAGATGCACAGAAAACGTAGCTCTTTTATGTGCTTCTGGTATCAATCTAAGGCAGCAGAAACTCCAGTGGAAAAAATACCTTGAATTGGCTTGGCGACATCTGAAAGAACTATACGAATCTGGAAAAACTGCATGCTTGCACATGCATTGATTTTGGTTGGAAGTACTCAACTGCATGGAACACATGATTTGATTGTGCTGTCATTCAAATGCTGAATCTGATATTGATTCAGGATTCTTCAGATTATTTGAATTTATTTATACATTTTTGTTAATTGCAGCACTGAAACAAGGGACATAAAAATCAGAAAGAGCCTGGTAGCACCTTTTCTAACTAACAAATGTTACTAAAATGTATAAGCTTTTGTGGGGACTTCCAGGGGTGGTATGGGGAATTGAAGACAGCTCTGGAAAAGGACGGCCAATGACCACGGCAAAGAAGGAGGAACTGGTGAGTAGATAGATCATTAGGAACGTCTCTGAATAAAGATGGAAGATTATCCACATGTGCTCTGGATAGCTGTTCCTCAGGAGTCTGTAGGACATTGGTTTTCTTGCAGGTTTGAGCACAGAGAGACAATGGGATTTGCCATCTTGCTCACAAGCACAGTGGAAACTTTTAAAGGACACTAAGTTTGCAAACTGCACTTTGCAAATCACTCTTGGAAATTGCTCATTAACTACTTCTAAGCTATTAGAAATCTTCAAAATGACAAGTTTGAAAACATCCGGTGAGTCTGCTTTTAATCCTGGATGAAATAATACTTTAATTATAAGCTTATAAATATGAAATAAACAGCAAAAAGTAAATGTAATTTTGATCTTAGAAATTTATATACCAACTAAGGGTCCAAATAAAATTGGAATATTGAATCTTTTACAGTAAGATTTTTTAATTAATTATAAACACGTTTTCACAGGAAATAGATTTTGTTTTGGTTTTCACAAGACATAACATAGATACGGAATTTCATGATTCCAAAAACTGGACCCTGGAGCAGACTAAGTTTTAGGGAGATGAAAGATATACAGATCAATAAGATGGTTATGACTTTTGAAGAATGGAATCAGAAAATGGTAGCCACAATAATAATAATGTCAGTAATGATATCTGCTTCCATGATTAGACTATGTCCAAAAGATGTTATTGAAAAAATATCATATGTAGAACAAATTTTATCTGACAAGACAGATTGAAAGTGGATTTGCAAGTGACCGGCCAAGACAATAGTTAGAAAAGGAAGTTTCATTTGATGTTAAAAAAAAAAACAACCTGGCTGAGGTTTTAAAATTTAGAAAGGAAATAAAATGATAAACCAAGAGAGTGACCTGGATATTTTTTGCAACTAGGTTTACAAAAAAGTCTTGCGAAAGCTTTGAAGAACTCTGTGCAATGAAATAAAGAAGAAATGAAGATAAATCAAATCCTACGACAATATTTGAATGAACTAAAGATTAAGACTGTTGGAATTAAATAGAAGGAATATAAAATTGGTTTATTTGATCAAGGTTAAAACAATATATGTTGTTACTTCTGGTTATCCTTTCTTAACTTTCTGTTGACACCAGGACTGAAAACATTATGTTTTATGGGTTTGTTTATAGATAAGAAATGGGATACGGAATGATCAAATAAATGTTTGTAACTTTAGAGAAAATGAAGAGTTACTAAATTTGTTATACTTGTGATGAAAATTGAAATTCACTTCTTTATATATTCCTTTTTTATTATATTCTTACTTTTCTCTTTCTTCTCTTTTTTCTTTCATTGTTTACTCCTCTTTCTTTTCTTTTCTAAATTTAGTTTTTATTAGATTTTACAATTACACTCAAACTTCTCACTTCATCACATGTATAGAGTAGCCAGACTAATAGGGAAGTGTACATTGATATGTTTATTCATTCATTTATTTATTTATAGTTTACATGTCTACTCATTAAATTGAGCAGATACTGTAGGTAATACAGCTAAGTTGAAAAGATGCATGTAAAAAATAGACAGTGGGATGAAGATCATGAAGTGACAGAGAAAGTTAAGATGAAAGACTGAATAACAGTTGCCTCACACCTGGCAGCATAAGGAAGCAATGGATTTTTTTTTAAATGCAGTCTGTGACTGGCAAGCAGCAAGGAAGATGAGCAAGAATAATGCATAGTGGGATCTTTGGCTTGTTTCATGGCATCTGTCATTGGAGAGCTGGTTGGAAGAATTTCAACAATGAGAGAGTAGACTTGGTGAGATGGTAGAAGATTGAATGAGCACTAGGCCACAAACAACCACAACCGACTTGGCAAATTGCTGGAGATGTACTTGCTGTTCAAGTCACCAGGAAGGACTGATGAGCAGTGGCATCAGCAGGAAGCTGTCAGAGGTAGAGGGACCAGGATTTGAAAGCACCAGGTGCTTTCAAAGCTGTAGCCTAGGGAGGTCACTTAGGTGGTGGACAGATGAGAATCTACTCACTGCCAAGGGAAGTTCACTTGTTGGTTTATCGATGGGGAGAGTCAACAATGGCCAGGACATACCTTAGACCTTGGTCATAGGAGCAGAGCGACTGCCTGAATGAGCAGGAAGGACAAATGGCACGGTGTGATGGAAGTGTAATAGGATGGTTATTTAATGGATAAAATAGGAGAGGGTTACCGGATATGCAGGATGTTTTAAGGGATTGCTCCAAACAGAATGATGGAAGAGGGAGTATGAAAGTATGGGAATCTCAAGAAGCTAATATTGAGGCGGGGGATATATTCCCATTGCCATGGTCTATGACAGGAGGCTTTCGGTGAGCCATTCGAGAAGCGGGAATATCAGCAATTTTACTACAGGTTCTAGTCTTCAACATCATTCCTCAGTTCGGAGGGGAGGGTTACTAGGCCCAATGTTCTCAGACAGCTTTTGCTGAATGCCACATTAGTATGCAAAATACCTCATTCATCCACAACATGGTGGAAAAGTAATATGTAGATCAGGGGTGGATTCCAACGTACCTCGCTGCCGTTTCTCTTCCTCCCGCGCCGCGTGGCCGCGCCGCATGGGTGCGCGCACGTGCACATGCGCAGTGCAAAACCCCCCGGGGAAAAAAAAAACACACGCCAAAAACAAAATGGCGATGCATGCGCAGTGCCGGAAACTCGGCTTCTGTGCATTCGCAGAAGAAAAATAAAATAAAAAAAATTCGGAAAAAGATCGAAAAAAAGATGTCGGCGCCCATGGACTGGCTCTGACCGATCCGGTTCAGTGATGTCATCGTGATGTCACCAGCGGGTCACTACCGGTTCGGGCGAACTGGTCCGAACCGGGAGGAACCCACCCCTGATGTAGATAGGACTTGCTTCACAAAGGTGTGGCTGGCTGAGGACAGGGATGTAACCATGCAAACCTCAAAACTTTTTTCTAAAAGCCATACAAACCAATTAGTTTTTCTGATCTAGAGAACAATCCTTCTCAATCCAAACATCTTTCATGGACATAAGCACTATATTGCTACCATCACCTCTAGGCAGTTTTATTTTGATACAAATGGTTTCCATTCTAACTTTTGTTGCTACTACCCTTCTTATTATACGGGAGGGCAAGGAACGGGGAAACAAAATATGGGAAAACATAAGGAAAGGGGAACTGCTATGTATTAATCAATTATGACATCAGGAGAGATCGTAAAATCAATTTTCTGATTCGAATAATAATATAGAAATACGAGATGAAATCAATTAGAAAAACAGAGAAAGGCACTATAAGAATTTAAATTGAACATGTAGGTTATCTTAAATATGTTCAATTAAAAATAAATCACACTATGTCACATAGGTTTATTCTCAGATAAGCAGCATAGAAGTGTCACCCATATGTTTAAAACAGGAACTAGTCTTGAATCTAATTTAGCAAATGAAAAATTCTTTTTCAAGAAGTATGATGGTTAAATACTTTTGAAACTATTCTAACTTTCTCAGTCCCTACAAACTCAATTTTATCTTTGGAATTTGTTCTTTCCCTTATGATGTCTGATTTGCTAAAAACAAACAAACATGGATGTTACTTGCAATTTTGTAAAAGTTCCATGTAATTAAGAGAAAGAGACTGTAATTAAGAGAAAGAGACTTCATCAAATTCAGTTTTTGCAATTAATTTCTCAGTTGCTTAAATATTCCAAGTGAATATATAAATGGAAGAAGTAATCAGCTATTCCACCTATCCATCTATTCTAAGATAGCAACCTGACCTCTTGTGCTCTCCCTTCTGTAGCTAAGACTTCCCAATCTTCCATGATCTCACGGAAGAATGCCAATTCATCAGTTTCTGGGGCATCAGCAGCCAACGGGGGGCAAAGATAAGATGACAATTGCAGCAGCATGATCAAAACCCCATCCCTTTTCATACCTGTGTGGTATTGATGAACCTAACAAGAAGGATTTGGTACATTCAAAACTGCCCCACCAACTTCCCTTTTTTTTATTTTAACTGTGCATGCCTGTGCTTTATTGTTTGTTATGGCCTAGAGGTCTAGAGAAGTTGCTGTCCCTTGATCTACTTGAAAGAATCATATTCCTTCCCCAAACAAACTCAGGAGAGTTTACATGCAATTTCCTTCCTTTGACTGTAATTTTGTGCACACTTGTTTCGGATTAGAACTCACTATATTTATAGTCTTTTTTTTTACTTTATTGTTCTAAATTGAGCATACCAAATCCATTTAAAATTTAACTTTTCATAAACTCTGGAGGCTATGTGGCTTTCATTCTTATTGAATTAACTATTACTGAATAGATGGTTATTGTGGGTTTGTCACCCACCTTTGAAGTGGAACTGAGTATGTTTAATTTGAATTGTGTGCTTCTACTAAATAAATGCATTTATCATTTCTTTATCACTTAAATCATGTAATGCCACTTCTTGGGTCCCAATACCTCTCAGACACAGTCCAAAAACTCTATTCCCATTTTCTTAATTATTTTCAAGAAAAATATTTGGCTTTTATCAAATTCCAAGAAGAAAACATTTTTCTACATTTGAAGAAGAAATATTTGAGATATGAGGCAATTTCTTGCTGGCTTTTCTCAACCAAAATCAGTGGGGAAGCCGGCCAGGGGTGGGTTCTAACATACCTCACTGCCGGTTTGCTTCCTCCTGCACCGCGCGACTATGTGCACATTGTGCGCCGCGTGGCCGTGCCATGTGGGCGCGCGTGCATGCGCAGTGGTGAAAATTAGCAAAAAATTCCAAAAAAATAAAAAAAGCCAAAAACAAGATGGCGACGCATGCGCAGTGCCGGGGACTCGGCTTCTGCGCATGCACAGAAGAAAAAAAAATAGTAAAAAATTCAAAAAAAATATTTTTTTTTCAAAAAAAAATTCCCAAAAAAAGATGGCGGCGTCCATGGACCGGCACCAACAGAACCGGATCTGTGACGTCACCAGCGGTTTGCTACCTCTTCTATATAACTGGTGCGAACCGAGAGGAACCCACCTCCGAAGCCGGCAAAAAGTTGCAAGTCCCAGGCCTGGAGACAGGTTGGTGATTGCTGCCAGATAGGAGAGGATGCAAGGGTAAGTGTGAGAGGCATTGTGTCGGCCAGGGAAGGTGTGAAGGTTACACAAGTAGCTAGCACAACATGAGCACAGAGATGCTGAGGGACAGTGTGCTGTTGGGGGAAACTTACCCCCAGTGATTTGCAAATTTCCCTACTGGCTTCCCCTTTGACTTTCTGGATGTTTGTAAATCCACTTTCTATAACTATTATGTGTGAAGTAGTCATTATGGCTTATTTACTGTCAATTTTCTTCCATTAGTCCTCTTTTCTCAAAGAGGCAAAAAGAACATTTAATTATATTATAATACTTAGGCCTTTTTTCTCTTCCCCTCTCCCTTTAAAAATAGCTCTGTTATCACTATCAAGTCTTTATTTGTACTTTTTCAGCATAAGCAAAACAAAATTTTAAAAAGTATGAAAAGATTCATATATTTGAATGCAGACTGTTTAGTCTTGATCATGGTTTAGGAAAGCAAAACAAAATCAAATTGTAATAAATAATCCTGGTCTGTTTGATGCAGAAAAGCAAGCTCTTTTCCTCAAGCCCATTCCAAAGAAGGCAGGGAACAAATCTAAGGTTAAATCAATTTAATATAATTTTCAAATCAATCATAGTTTAATACAATTTTCAAACCAAATCAATGATTCATCTTTCTCTGATGCTTCTCTTCCATCGAATGTTAGCTATATCATATCTTTTGGCAGAGCCCTGTCCTTTTATATTCTGCAAGCACAGTAATGAAGTACATATAACAACTATCCAGTCTGGCACAATGAATATCCTTGCAGTGGATTCAATGAAAATTTGTCTTAAAATACTATTGGCCTCTTTCTGTGTCCTATCCAGATAACTTTGATTTCTATACAGTTAGAATCTTCATGTGGCAAGTTTCTATCATATGAATTTACCTCCTGTGAAAACAACTTGAGAAAAAGTGACTGTACCCCAAAACGTTCCATGTGAGTGAGTGTGTGTAATAAACATATATGGTAACATAGTATTTTTCATGCTATAGACTATACAATTTCTCATACTGATTCTGAAAGCCACACTGGAGGGTTTTCAACTTTTAGAAGTGACTTTTAACTCTTGACCTAATATGAACCCCATCTTTTTATGAATGTTTTCTCACAATGAACAACCATTGATAAATGTGTAAAGTCTACAGATGACGCTGAGTTCATGATAGTATAAAAATGTAGTTGGAGCCTTACTGCTTGTTTTTTATTATTAAAAGTAGCCTTGGATGTCATCTTGGTCCCAAAATAGGGCAAAAACATAATAAAACGAAAAAGAGACAGAAAGTTATTGAGAAGAAAATCTTCCTGAATCCAATAAGTACCATGTAAATATGAATAGGTCTGAGCCTCAAATGGCAAAGAAAAGCATTCACGGGCAAATAACAGATTCCAGGAAAGCAAGATGGGTTTGAAGAAAAAGGTGCTTATACAGTACATACCCAAATGCACACACTGAAAATTAAGTTTAATTGTGCTAATCTGGAAGAATATCATGGGTTGTTTGGCTATTTTCTTTGTCACTGGGTTGAAGAATTCATTTTACTTTGAGAGCTGGTGTTAGCTGAAGCTTTATTTCAATGCAGATTAAAGTCAGCTGATTTCTTGTATTATACCAGCCAAAAACATTTTTTATCCACAAAGGTCCAATGTTTCTCCTAACGAAATAGCCTAGGAATAACATCAGATCTCTGCATGCCTCTCTTTCCATTTCCTGTAGTTAAGTCAATCTCATTACTTGAGATTTCTGTGATGGGAAATCCCTAAGCCACCCTAGTGACAGCAACAGATGGCTCAGGGACCCTTCTATTTCACTAAAAGCAATCTCGTTTTTACCTGCAAACTCCAAAATCTGGGTTGTTTAACTTTCACAGGGGCTATCTTTAAAACAGCCTAATTAAACTACACTAGGCCATTCCTTTCTATATGTCCGGTTCCCTTTTTATTTCAGAGATCTCAGCTGTGATTGACAGTACAATTCATTGCAAAACTTATCTAGCTGTTGTTTGGCACTAGGAAATAGCTGATTTCCAACCCACTCATGCTTTATAAGCACAAAAGTTTGCCTCATACATTTGATGCTACATAGTATTATTTAAGGTATCCCCAAGGATAGAATTTAAATGACACATAAAAATAGTAATTTGATGTAGCCAATTTCAGATTCCAATTCTGAAATTCTAGTCCAAATTCCCCTTTGGCCTAACCTTTTCTTTAAAGACTCCATTAAGAACAAGATGGTAGAGAAACTGTTCGAATAAGTATGACTTAGATGACTATGTTTATTTTTCATATTTAACCACCCAAGTATCTTTTTGTATTTTTCAAGTTGAAAAATACACCTGCTGCGATTCCATTTCCTTTGAGCATTTTCTATTCACCATCCCTCCCCAGATGTTTGTTCCTATGCATCACACCTTTTATTTTGAAAGAAAGAAAGACTAAAGTAGCAATCATCTCTCTAATTGCGGGCGGTTTAATTTAACCCTGAAAGCCATCCCTGAATTCAATCTGACCCGTGTTTGTGTTAACAAAAAATCCAATTAGCATTTCATGGCGTGGAAAACCCAGCCTCGGATCACATATATATTTTTTTCACACAAGACATCAATAAAAAAGGCTGATCACATGGCAGTTGCTTGATGCACTCTTATAAACAAGGAGGCCTCTCGATGCATAAGCATAGGTATCTCTAAGCATTCTGGGATATCGCTCGTAAAAATCCTTCTTCCCGAGGGGGCAAGCGGGGCCCGCTCTCCCGGCAGAATGACAGCCGCACCTGCTGGTGCCCCATCCTTCCTCCTCCACCCCCGCCCCAGCCGGGGTCTCTTAAGAGCCTGTTGCAGAAAGGCTTGAATCGGGGCAGCCTCTGCCGCTCGGGCTGAGCCGCCCTGCAGCAGCCAAGCTGTCACCGCCAGCTCTTGGAGGCAGCCGCCTCCACCTCCCTCGCACCCGTCAACCACCCAAGGCCGCCCAAGCCTAGCGATCGGAAGGGTTGTGGAGGAGGCCAGAAGCGGATGAATGAATGGTGGTGGGCGGCGGAAGAGCCGAGGGAGAGTCCCGGTTCCAGCGCTCGCTTCCTCAAAGCTACACCTGCGGCTTTGCCTCTCGCTTTAGCGTCTCCCCCCCCCTCATGCATCTGCCCCCGCTTCCAGCCCCGCTTCCAGCCCGGTGGCCAGCAGATCTGCCGTCTTTCATTAACCAGAAGAGCAGCCCCCGCTCGCTTGCTCGCTCGCCCGCCGCCGCCGGAGCAGCAATCTCGGGCCCCCAGCCTCGTGCTCGATGGTGGCTCTCCAAGCCCACGGCGAGAAGAAGCCGCGGGAATACAAACAGCGAGGAGTCCCGTTGCTTACCTGGCGGGAGAGGAAGGATGCTTTACCCGGCCTCTGCGGCTGGGCTCAACGGTGGCTACAGCGGAGAAGGAGGCAGGGATGCTACAGCGTCGACGCCGCCGCCGCCGCCGCCGCTGCCACCACTCGGCAGTCTCCACCTCCACCGCCACAGCCGCCGCCTCCTCCCCCTCCCTCTATTGCTGCTGCCACTTGGATCTATTTGTGTCTCTCTCTCTCTCGCACACGCAGAGCAGGAGCCGACCGGGCTGTAGCCAGTGCAGACTTCCTGAGCTCTTGCTCTAAAACGACTCCCACCCGCCGCGAGAAAGAAACCTGCCTCTCCATCGCCTGCCAGCCTGCATGCCCGCCCGTCCGCCGGCTGCTTACCCCTCAAGAAGCCACACTCTTGTCCCGATGACAGTTTGCACCTGTTAATCAGACAAAGATCCATTCATACTTTTTTAAAAAATCACACACCCCCCACACACACATACACCATTATCTAATTCTAATAGAAAATCTTAGGGCTTCCCCATCTTCAGTTTAAAAAGACTAAAAGGACAGAGTTGCATTTGTCATTCCCGAACCGAGCAAACTTGTATTTTACATGTGGAAGATGAACTGACTGCCCACTTTAAAACTAATGCAAGTTCTTTTCCCCCTCGTTCCTTAAAAATCTTCTCTTCCTGTAACTAAGCCTGTTACAATAAATATTTTGGAAGGAAATTGATTCTGGAGTTCCTTCTGAAAAAAAATTGAAGCTACAATGTCTCTATGGTTACTGGACAGGGAGAACCGTGGTTCTCCAATCTGATGCCCTCCATAGATGGACTTTTCCATTCCCTGCCATAAACTTCTGCCATTTTGGAAGGGGTTTATGTCAACTGAATTTCAACATACCTGAAAGACACACATTTGGGTAAGTTGGACTACTTCAGTGGGTTGTACACAGAATTTTCTGAGTACATGACTGGAATTGCAACTGGATATGAGTGATGTAACACAGATGAATCAGGAACATTTTAATTAACAGTGCACTTTACATACATAATTTGGACTTCACGTCATTTTAAAATTCTTACTTTAGAATTATTCATTAACAGAATTAAAGGAAACTTTATACAGATGACTTTTAAATGCACATCTACAGTCACATTTTATAAATACGTATAAAACCATTATTTATTTCCCGGCTTAAAAAACATATTTAATATTTTAACAATGCTCAAAATGGATAACACTTTTAAAGTATAAGCATAATATAAAACATACAGCAATTATCTACAAAATCCTTCAATAGCAATTCCTTTCAAATAGAATTCAATCATTTTAAACTATCCCTAAAATATCTAGGATAAAGAAGTGTACATCCCCTCCGAAACGGTTAATAAACAAAGAATTTTAGTATACCTGCTTTGGCACAGCTTTATATCAATTCAATGCCACTAAGGAAAAATCCTTTATTAATAAATATAATATTTTATGAAGCTGTGATACTACTACAAATATACCTGCAAAGAACTAATTCATAATTTAAGATTTGGAAAAATAATGCATGGTGTAATTGATATATATACCGGTATATATATATCAATTACACCATGCATTATTTTTCCAAATCTTAAATTATGAATTAGTTCCGTGTGTGTGTGTATGTGTATGTGTATGTGTATGTGTATGTGTATGTGTATGTGTATGTGTATGTATATGTATATGTATATGTATATGTATATGTATATGTATATGTATGTAATTATATAATTAGTGCAGGGGTCTGCAACGTTAAACACTCAAAGAGCCACTTAGGCCCATTTCTCACAGAAAACAAAACACTGGGAGCCACAAAACCTAGGTGGGCATGGCCAACTCGACGTCACTCACTCCCACTCAGTCACATGAACCCCCCCCCCCCAGCCATGCCTACCCAGGTTTTGTGGCTCCCCGTGTTTTCTTTTCTATGGGAAATAGGTAATCTCCCTCTCTGTCTCTCTCCCATCTCTCTCTCTCCTTCCCTCCCTCCCTCTCATCTCTCTTTCTCCCTCTCTGTCTATCTCCCCCTCTCTCATCTTTGTCTCTCTCTCATCTCTTTGTCTTTTTCTCTATCTCCCTCTCCCTCCCTCCCTTCCTCTCTCATCTTTCTCTTTCTCTCATCTGTCTTTCTCTTTTTCTTTCTCTCCCTCTCTATTTCCCTCTCCCTCTCATCCCTCTCTCTCATTTCTCTCTCTCTCTCTCATCTCTTTCTCTTTTTCTCTCTGTCTCCCTCTCACTCCCTCTCTCATCTCTTTCTCTCATCTCTCTTTCTTTTTCTCCCTATCTCCCCTCTCTCCCTCATCTCTGTCTCTCTTTCTGTCTCTCTCTCTCTCTCTCTTTCTTTCTCTCCCTCACTCTCCCCCTCCCTCCCACTCCCCACCTCCACTTCCCATCCCACACACCCAGGGAATAACTGTAAGGAAATTCGACCACGTTATATCTGTCTCTGGAAAGATACAAAAATAAAGCTTGCATTGCAAAAGGAGTGACTATCAGGCTGTTACATCACAGCGCCATGAGGTTGCCGCCTTAGATCACCGCACGCACTTCAGAAAAGCATCATCCCAAGAAGCAGCACACTCACACAGGCACGCATACACATCCTGCAACTCAGTCCAAAGTGGCCGGAAAATATAGTCTCTGGGCACCCCCGAAGACACTTGGCAGGCAAAGTATGGGACGAACACCCCCCCCATCACCAAGGCAGCATCCACTGAATCCTGGCAAAACTGGGCAAGGTGGAGAGAGGAGAGCCAACAGAGCCAAATTAAGCCAAATCTGTCTCCCTCTCTCTGTCTCTCTCTTGCTGCCTGACTGGCGGGAAACGGTGGGCAGCTACTTCCAGCTTTGTTGGTGCTGGACGCGCGACCTGCTCTCCGCCCCAAGAGAGAGTTGCCAGGGGCAAGTGGGGCAGGGTCTCATTGTGTTGTAATGAGCTCCAGGAGGAGGAAGAGATCCAGTCTCCCCCATTGTGAAGTGCGCTTTCGCTATGCTGCGCAAGGTGCTGCGAGAGCAGTGGGCAGGCCATGGAGGGGTCTTTCCCCTGCCCCATGCCAAAGGAAAGCCAGCCGGGCTTCTCCTTCCCTCCTTCCCTTCCCCCTGATCCCTTCCTCCCACTCAATCCTACTTTGGGACAGAAGAGCGCATGCTGGAAACGCATGTTGGTTGACGTCGGAGTGTGTCTTCTGACCCTCCGGTGCTTGCCTGCAACTCTCCGCGTTCCTCCAGGCCCGGCTTACTGAGAGGGGGAGCAGCCCTGACATCGCTGCCCGGGGAAGGCACAGGAAAAGAAAGCGAGCAGAAACATAGCTTTTGCTGGGGCAAAAGAGCTGAGATCAGGGAAGGCACAGGCAACAGAAAGTGGCACATTTCAAAGGCGGCAGCTCGTGTCTGGAGGTGCTGAACAGCATCCCGCCACGAGAGCCGGTCCATGCCTCTCTGCTGTCCAACTCGCCAATGGGGGCGCTTCTACCGGGCCATCTCCCCCTCCCGCTGGGCTGTTGTGCTTGGTGGGGGAGGGGAGCACGGGCCCCACCGACAAGGGAGGAGGAAGACCAGGCTTGGGGGATGGCCCCCACCCTGCAAGATCTGCCCCTGCCATTCTCTCCCAGCCCTCTTTGCTGGCGGCAATAGCAAATGTACCACAACAAAGGCAGAATGCTGTTGTCGTGCAAAGGCAAGTGAAGGGGTGCTTCGCTCCCGCACTAAGGCTCCAGCCATGCCATTGCTGCAACAGGGCGACGGCTTTTTCATCCCTCTGCCACGACAGAGTGACAGGGAGCCGCAGCAGAGGGCCCAAAGAGACGCATGTGGCTCCGGAGCCACAGGTTGCAGACCCCAGAATTAGTGAATGATGGATCCAATGTATCTAAGGCAAGGCCTTATTTCACTGCAGCCAAATTAGAATGAAGATCAAAGATGTCTATTCCATAATCTATCTCTCTCTCTTTCTTGATATATTAGTTGAAACTGGAAAAAAATAATCCACATTCTTAACCTTCCTATCTTTGTTGCATTCTGTCTCTCCAGTCAATCCATTCAATCTGCTATTGAAACTGTTTATTTACAAATAAGTTGAATATTTTCTTTCAGCTTTAAGCAAGCTTGGAGGATCTGTATCATAGTTTCATTAAATAATTTCCCGTGTTAGGCTCTAACAGATCTCTTCAGCTTATTACTGCTATTGTTATCATTATCATCTCTATCATCATAATTCCATTAAATGGAAACAGGCATGGGAACAGCACACCAGACTCTCTTTTCTGTATCTTGTACTATCTACTTTCTTGGTTCTCAATTCTTTCAGAAGGCCAAGAGTCTTCTTAGTATCTCAGTGGCAGTTGGGTTACTCCTTCAAGATGTAGATAATGACTATATTTGCCCAATGATTACAAAAATGTATATTTTGTATCTTCTCAAAACCACTAATTCTTAATGATCAGAATCAGAAATTTCATGGAGATTGTAGAGCAGGTGAGAAAAAGGTGGTCTGTCGTTTTGCTTCTGAAGAAAAAAACAAGGAAAGAGAATTAAGTGCTAACATGTGAGTGCACTAGAATGGCAATAATGGAAAAAAAAGTCTATAACAAAATAGCATTTTAGATGAGCACTGCATATTGATGAGTTCAAGAGACTATAATGGTATTCTCCAGTAGCAAATGTATTGATGATTTCCCCCCTCCTGGAGGTGAAGCCATTTGTAACTGATAGGAAAAATCAGAAGGGAAATCCATAACAAAGCATTCTGCTACTAGATGAATGGTTCAACTTTACAGATATTTAGCCCTATTATTAAATAAAGATAATTTAAAATCCAAATATAAAATGAGCCATTCTAAATAATTTTTTTAAAAAAAAAAATCCCACATTCCATGTTAAAGATGAACATTTGCATCTTTTTGGCATTTCCCCATTGATAGAAACTCTTGACAAGTGATCACTTGTAATTTAATAGACACTAAGTCATAGCAATAGCATTTAGCACTTAGACTTATATACCGCTTCACAAGGCTTTACAGCCCTCTCTAAGTGATTTACAGAGCCAGCATATTGTCCCCAACAATCTGGGTCCTCATTTTACTGACCTCGGAAGGATGGAAGGCTGAGTCAACCTTGAGCCGGTGAGAATCAAACTGCTGAACTGCTGGCAGCAGAAGTAGCCTGCAGTACTGCATTCTAACCACTGCACCACCACAGCTCTTAGTAACATTATATACGGTCCCTATACCTTAGTAAGAGTACGTGTAGTTCAATAATTACATTTTTTTTCAATAATAAAACTTCCAGATAATAACTTAGTTATATCCTTAAAAAACTCGTGGTAATATCTGCTAATATTCTTAAATAGAGATATACTGCCTGTGCAAAGGTCCACCTGGAACTGTGATTTGACAATTGACAATTGTTTTTATTTGTTTATTTTTATGGGTAAGCAACATGTTGAAGCCTTATAGTCAGGTATCATTGAAAATCTTCAAGGATAGAGCATCTTCCAGAATCTTGGTGGATATCCTATAATCCCACTCCATTTTAACATAATATTTGCTCTCCTTCAAGTAGAGCAAATATACTTTTTACCTTCCAGTAAAAAATTGCAAACAAAATGTTATAGATTTTAAAAACTTCTACTATAATTGACTAATTAAAAACTCAGTATGTAAGTTGTTTTTCTTAGAAGTTTAAAATACATTTTAAGTTTCAAGTTAATTTATTTTTTCCGACATTTTCCAGTAATGCTGTATAAAACTTTTTGAAAACTGGTTTTATAGATGGCAGCTCATACCCGATTTCAAACATTAATCTGAGTTAAATTCCCTGGGTTCATGAGAAACAATTAGAGAAATACCAAGGCTATAGGCTAGATAGAAAGTCAAAAAATGCCATTTTTTGAGAAACATTTTCTTTACTGTTGTCAAAAAAACCCTCTACAGTCAGGTCCATGAAGTCACCAAGAGTTGGGTGTGACTTAATGGAGAATATATTACTTCATTCATTCATCTTTCTTGCATGAAATAGGATGCACTAACCTCATTCCAACAATGTTGCATAAGTTTATAAATGGTATTGGAAGCAATTCTGGGTTTATACAAACGGAAGCCAGCACTGACTTCTTCTACCACCTCAGCATTTGTCCGATTCTCATAAGGAGTTTTGCCTTCAGTGAATATCTCCCACATCAATACTCCTGAAATAAGGCAGGATACATAATTTATTAAGAATAGCATAACAATGTCCGCCACTCCATCTTTCTCAAATAACTTAATGTTCTGATCCATTACTTAAAATAGACATTTTTTTCAGTGAGATTCACAATGTAATCCTATATATGATTAAAGAAAGTTTCATTAAGTTTAAAGGAACTTTCTCCCAAATTGAGATGTAAGGTTACATATTGGTTAGTCATCCTATTGAAATATTATTAGCAGCCTCCAGATTGTCAACAGATTGTGAGTTTGCTTTTGACTATATATTCATATGTTGTTTGTTCACTGTCACTTACTATTACTACACTCCCCCTCCTCCCTAATCCTGCTGTTCTGTGTATTGTGGTGGCAGCAGAGGCAAGGAGGTATTACTGGGTGAGATGAGTGAAGAATGCCAGAAATGTGTCAAGGGAATATAATCCTAATAGGGTCATCTAAGGCATGGTGATCATCCCAGCTGCCCTGCTAAAACAAGCAGGCCTCTATATTGGGCAGTGGTGATAGAAGAAGATGCTAAAAGCAGACGATCACTTTAGTGACAACAGCAAAGGCATCATTTCATACTCACAGGAAAAGGCAATTATCAAACTACTTGTGCACAAGGGTAGACATTAAATGTGAAAGACAATATAGTGCCGAATGATGGCCCTCCTCAGGTCACATGGCACTCAACACACTATTGAGGAAGAGCTGCGGATCTTTCAGGGTACTAATGATTAGATTAAAGCCTCAGGACATTTAGTTGGTGATGTTTCCATGGAAGAAAAGAAAATCTGAAGCTACAAAGATAGAATTACAATGGGAGCATAAAATGTAAGAAGCATAAACATGGGAAAGCACCACACAGTGGAGAATGAAATGAATCGCTTGTACATTGACATTTTAAGCATCAGCAAATCAACACTTTCAGTCAGAAGACTATACTACAGCTAGTCCTCATTTAGTAACTGACTTCTTTAGTAACTCTTTCAAATTACCACAGTAAGGAAAAAGTAACTTTGTACAGTCCTCTGCAGGTAATGTTCAAGTTCCAAGTTAAGCTAAAATGGAAGCAGAAAGCCAACTAGTTTCCATGGTATGATCTTGACGGTATACCCATCATTTTCAAGAATATTAGGAATCACTTTGAAGTCCTGAATCTCACCAATAAGGTAGCTTAGGAATTGTGGAATGAATTTGACGATGTTAAGGATGAATGTTAAAAGAGACTGCGAAAGACCAAGTAACAAAAAGAAAGAAGGAAAGAAGAAAGGAAAAGAAAGGAATCAAACCAGTTGTCAGAATAAACAATGGAAATTGCCAAGAAGAGAACAAAAAGTTTCAGAAAACTGTTAGAAGAGACAAGAAGCAACATTGCAACAATATCTATAAAGATACTATCGAAACAGACATGAACAAACAAGGAAAGCTTCCAAAAAACCTCAAGAATTTCCAACTTGAAATGGTGTGATAAAAGACACCAATGGACAAACAGTAACTGATTCCAAAAAGGTCAAACAAAAATAGAAGGAGTATACTGAAGTTCTGTATAATAGAGATGTCAACATCCAAGATACTGAAGAAGATATTCCATACTTCCACGATCCTCTCATATTAGAAGATGAAGTTAAATCAGCACTCTCCTCATTATCAATTTGGAAGGCTATGGGAATTGATGGAATATTTATAGAATTGTGGCAAACAACTGAAAAAGATGCAGTAAAGGTTCTAGCCAAATTACACCATCAAATCTGGAGAACAACATAGAGGTCAACAGATTGGAAGAGGTCAGTCTTTATATCAATAGCAAAGGAATGTGCAAAGTATTATAAATACTCCTTAACTTCCCATCCTAACAAAACAATGCTTACATGGAAGAAGAGATGCCACATGCTCAAGTTGGCTTTAGAAAAGGCTGAAGAACGTAAGACATTACTGGATAATTGAGAAAGCCAAAGAATATCAACAAGAAGTCAGAATGAGTTTATATTTAATTTATGGGATTATAGAACGGCCTTTCATTGTGTTGATCATGTCAAAGTGTTGAATGTACTTAAAAACACTGAAAGATCCCATTGCCCTCATGCAAAAACAACACAAAGATTAGGAAGCCACAGTAGCTTCAGATTGGCAAAAGAGAGAGATAAGGATGAGTACTTGCCCCTTATATATACAACCTATATGCTGAATATGTATTGAGGGAGACTAGATTGGAAGCTGAACATGGGGTTAAAAGGGAAGGAATACCTGCATGATGCTGATGACACTATTTTGCTAACTGAAAATGCAAATGATCTGAAAGTTCCAATAATGAATTAAAGGAGAATGGAAATGGGATTAAGGTTAAATATACAGATGGCCAAATTAATGACAACAGGGCAGGGGTGAAATTCAGCAGGTTCTGACAGGTTCTGGAGAACCGGTAGCGGAAATTTTGAGTAGTTTGGAGAACTGGCAAATACCACCTCTGACTGGCCCCAGAGTGGGGAGGGAATGGGGATTTTGCAGTATCCTTCCCCTGCCACGCCCACCAAGCCACGCCCACAGAACCAGTAGGGAAAAATTTTGAATTTCACCCCTGCAACAGGGGCAATTAATAAGAAAGCTACTGAAATGGTGGGATAGCTTATGCCTCAGAATAGCACTTAGTAGAATAGAAATGAAGGCCTGGAAAGGATATTCAGATGCTATTCTGTATGTTCAAGTATTCATAGAATACTTTTAGGTATTCTATACTACAAACATCAGAATTGTGCAGGAAATATTTGTCTCTGTGACATTATATGAATGTGAAAATTGAACGTTGAAAATGCAAGACAGAAAGATTCCTGACAGTTTTTAAACTTTGGTGTTGGAAAATACTTTTGAGAACACCACAGATAGTTAAGAAAACAAACAAATGAATCATTGAAAAGATCAATTCCACAGTCCTCACTCAGGGTACAAATGAACATGCTCAAATTGTCATATCTTTGATCATATTGTGCAAAGATCTAGCTCTTCGGTGAAGTCTATAATCCTGGGTGAATTGGAAGAAAAAGAGAGAAAAGGATAATCAAGGTGGATGGACTCAATCACAGTGGCAATGGATGCACCAAAGGAAGACCTGAAGGATTAAGTTGGGGACAGGTCATCCTGGAAAAAATAAATCACTATTACTGCCACTACTACCATAATTTTAGGAAAATAAAATAAAGAACAGCACTGATTCATTTGAACAATCTCCTATGTCCTTTTCTTAACGTGAATCAAAATTTGTCGATGTGAATCAACCTGCTAAATGACTGGCTTCAAAAGAGCTTGTCCAAAAGAGGAAAGGTGAAAGAACGAGAAGCAAAAAGAATCTGACCTGTCCTTGAAATGTAAAATGTTGTTCTTCTGATTGACTTGAAATCAGAGGTGGGTTTCAGCAGGTTCTGACTAGTTCTGGAGAACCGGTAGCAGAAATTTTGAGTAGTTCGGAGAACCGATAAATACCACATCTAACTGGCCCTGCCCCCATCTATTCTCTGCCTCCCGAGTCCCAGCTGATCAGGAGGAAATGGGGATTTTGCAGTAACCTCCCCCTGGAGTGGGGTGGGAATGGAGATTTTATAGTATCCTTCCCTTGCCACGCCCACTAAGCCACGCCCACAGAACTGGTAGAAAAACATTTTGACTCCCACCACTGCCTCAAGCAATATAGATATTATTTGAGACATGCCAGAAGCAGACATAATTGACAAACTCATAATATATATCAGCATAAGCTACTTTCTAATATGAATAAACAAAACAAGCATTTGCCACCCATTTACAGAGGATTTCTATTATTTCTTTTTAATTTCATTTTGTAGATGGGCTATCGTATTTGCCCAGCAATTAGAGTGCTGGTTTTTTTTGGTTTTTTGGGGGGGGTTTTTTTTTTTTTTTGGAATTTTTTCCGGGTTTTTTTTCTTCTGCGCATGCGCAGAAGCCGAATTTCTGGCACTGCGCATGCATCACCATCTTGTTTTTGGCTCTTTTTTTGAATTGTTTTTTTATTTTTCGGCACTGCGCATGCACGCGTGCGCAAAGCACGCGCGCGCCCACGCAGCACGCCCACGCGGCGTGGGAGGAAGTGAACCTGCAGCAAGGTAAGTTAGAACCCACCCCTGGCTACGCCCACCAAGCCATGCCATGCCATGCCAACCAAGCCACGCCCACAGAACCAGTAGTAAAAAAATGTGAATCCCACCACTGCTTGAAATAACAAACCTGATTATTTTGGGATCCTTGCAAACCTACCACAGTTGACTTGATTTTTATTCAGCCAGCATGGACAATTTTTTTAAAACAAAAATCTTAATTGCAATAGAAAGTTCTTTAGATATTCTTGGAAAAATAGTCCCTGCATACCTGACCACTGACTATGATAAGAGACCCCAAATCCTGCCACCCATGCTAAGCCGCACTAGGTTCTAACCAAACGAAAGTTTTTGTCATTCAGATATTGTAAATGTATTTATATATTCAATCCAAGATTCCCTTTTAGCTGAATAAATTAAAATTTTAATTGCTTTTTAGCTGTTCATTCATACATATGTGTTCATTTTCATTTCTGGATTATATTATTGATTGGCTGATTTAACAACCCAGTAAAAAATATGAAATAGACTCAGAAGGGCAAAGCACAAATGCTCCTTTTATGCAACTCATGTGATGTGGAGTGACAATAAACTACGGAAGGATCTCATGATATTTTTGTTGCTCTATGTCAGGGGTGTCAAATTCTTGGCTCGTGGGCTGGATGCGTCACGTGCTAGCCATGCTCATGCCCAGTTTAGCGAAGGGGGGAAAAGTCCCAATACGTGATGCCACCATGACGACGTGAGTTTGACACCCCTGCCCTATGTCTTTTACAAAATTCTAAAGATAAATATGACTTTAAATACTTTACACTTTAAAAAATGATATTGAAATTTTTTTTAGAGATCATCTAAGACAAAAACATGGTCAAATTTCTTGTCCTGTTAAGATAAACAATGAACAGCTTTTTAACCATAACTTGAAGCAATTATGTGACTGGGATGTTTGTTGTCCAAGACTCTTACCAAATGACCATACATCCGACTTGGTGCTATAGCGGTTATAGGAAAAAACCTCTGGTGCTGACCACCTGATGGGGAATTTAGTACCCATGGAGCTGGTATATTGATCATCAAGAACATACCTAAAAGAGAGAGATTTGTTTAAAGTATTTAAACAGTAATTCTAATGGTATAGCTCATGCATGAAAAACAAAAGATTAAAATCTCAGAATGTTACTGAATCATTAATCTGAAACCATGAGTTATAATGATATAGGAGACTCTACCTTTTTATATAGCTGATCGACCAGCAATAATAGAACAGGGATATATATATATACCCAGATTGGAAGTTACACAGATTGACTTTCATTCCATGTTATCAAACACTAACCATTCTCTAGACATGCTTCTCTTTAACTGTCAGTACTATGGAAGCTATTGAAATAAAACAGACCGCTTGTTGTTATGCTGCAACCAATGCCATCATTGATTTTATGAGTACTGCTATTCTTTCACATCCTCCTCTTTAGAAAAGCAGTAATGTCTGTGGAAAGAAACTGACTTCAGTTGACCAATAAAATATAATTGGAATATGTCTGGCTGGCAAGTGATAGAAAGGTGTCTGCAAAGTAGGAAATGATCCTAGAAAGCTATGCATGATAGGATGTTGGGAGTTTCTGTGTGTGGAACATTTATTAGGTGAACTCCAATAACATCTCATGCAGAACTTCTATTAGCATAATTATGAGAAGATAATTTTGCTTTCCTAATACAGTCCTTTGGGTACCTTCAAAATCTGATCTGCCAGTTTTAAGGGAAGAGAAATTGCAGGATAAAACTGAGGAACTAATGTCCCACTGTCCCAAAGGTGCTTTTTCAAGAGGCAACTGGACTTTCTGGTTTTTCTTTGAAGACATTTCGCTTCTCATCCAAGAAGAGCTGAAGAAGCTTCTTGGATGAGAAGCTAAATGTCTTCAAAGAAAAACCAGAAAGTCCAGTTGCCTCTTTTATATAAGATGCAGACAGCTGGTCATTTGTCTTCTTTTACAGAGTCGTTGAGGCAACTTGGAGGTTCATCTGGGTCTTCAGGGTCACCTGAGTAGAGCAAATGGATGTGGATGAAGCTATTCTCCACAGCACCTGAGGGTAGGACTAGAAGCAATGGGTGGAAACTAATCAAGGAGAGAAGCAACTTAGAACTAAGGAGAAATTTCCTGACAGAACAATTAATCAGTGGAACAACTTGCCTCCAGAAGTTGTGAATGCTCTAACACTGGAAGTTTTTAAGAAGAGATTAGATAACCATTTGTCTGAAGTGGTGTAGGGTTTCCTGCCTAAGCAGGGGGTTGGACTAGAAGACCTCCAAGTTCCCTTCCAACTGTGTTATTCTTGAGAAAGCACCTTTGGGACAACCATGACCTAGATGACTGAGAATCTCCATAGACATTTAACGTCCCACTAAGCAAGCAGAGTTGCTATAGCACTCCAAGTATGAGCTGTAGCTGCCTCCAATGTAGTTGTGCCTATAGATGGGTTTGGCTTTGAATGCTGGGAGTTCCAGTCCTAACCTATCTGAAGAATCCCTGGTTGGGAAAGGCTGTACTATGAACCTTACAGTCTTCATTCATACTAGTTACAGATTTGCAGAGGTGAACAGTGGGAAAATTCAAATGATAAACTAATAGAAAAATGCATTGAGATCCTTTAGTTCTCTTAAACTGGCTGTCAAGGGAGGAGTAGGTTACAGAAATTGCAGCAGAAACAGAGCAGAGGTGAGCTTTAGAAGCTTTTGCCAATATAATGAAGTTGAATTGGGTTAGGTTGGATATAATTAAAAAAACTGTAGTGGATTTCCACTGATCAACTATAGGGCTAATAATGAATAAGAAACCTATATTACCGTGACATTCCAAAATCTGACACTTTGACAACTTGAAATTCGCCCACTAAACAGTTCCGAGCAGCCTGCAGGAAAGAAAAGACAGGATATATTTGTAGAGATAATATGAGCCACATTGTACAATACCTACATTTATTGCTGACAGAAAATCCTTTATGAACTTCTGGCGAACAGAAAAAAATGAACTTCATCAGTGACCAGGATATGAATGATCATGAACAGGGCATGCTGATCCAGGAGTGGGTATAATTGGTACATAAGATGAAGCTGTGCAAAGGCCCCCTAATTCCTGGATGTCATCTGCTTTTTCAGCAGCAGCCATAAGTCTAGAAGATTCTGTAAATGGAGCTCTGGCTTTGTTTGAGACTATGCTACCCCATCCAGAACGAAGGATGGAAAGTCTCTGGATCCAGGAAGTCCCATAATTCACCAGCACTCAATTTTATGAAGGTGGACTTTGAAACTGGTTTTTTTCTATCCAGTCCTTTATAATCCACTCTATCTAGGCCCTGCAGACAGAACCTTGGTGTGATATCATATATTATCATACCCAATAACCAGAGGTGGGTTCCTACCGGTTCGAACCGGCTCTATAGAACCGTTAGTAACATGGCGGCCTGGGTCGCTGGAACCGGCAGCGACCCAGGACTGCCATGCCCCCGAGCTGGTTCTCTCGGCGGCGCCATAGATGCCGTCATCTTGTTTTTTGCTTCTGCGCATGTGCAAAAGCTTTTTTAAAGTACTGCGCATGCACACGCGCCTGAAGCGCCCGCGCCTGAAGCGCCCGCGCCTGCGCGGCGCATCCCTGAGCAAACCGGCAGTACCTGAATCGAGAACCCACGCCTGCCAATAACAATAAGAAATTAGCAAACCCATGAAGACATTAAATTTACTTTACATAGAAAACTACTGGGCACTACAAAACCAAATAAAATAAAAAAAAATTTAACACTCTCACATAGAAGGAATAATCAGAAATATTGCACAATCCACACTGTTGTACAATCCCCACTGTTGGTCCAAACACTGAAAGCCTTCTAAAATTTAAAGATAATATAATGCAGTAATTTCATTTTTATGCTGACTTCTTATGGTATAGATTTCTTTGCAGGGAAACCAGATGTGATCCAGACATACCAGATCTCTATGAATGACAGATGCCTCCTCAAGATAAGCCATTCCCTCACACACATCTTGACACATTCCAAGAAGTTCTTCCTTTGATAAGCTTCCACGTTGCTTCTTCAGGTAATCAGATAAACATCCAAACTCCATGAACTCAAATACTAGACATATAGGAGAATTTTGCATGCATATCCCATGTAACTGGACTAATTTGGGATGAGATAGTTTCCTGATGATGCAAAAAGATGAATCAGGAATTTTCAACAGAAAATGAGGAAGAATACCATAAAAGAAGAAACCCAGATATATGATGGATATAGAGAAATAAAGAAAAAGGGAAAAGTATAATTATTGTAAATACCACGCTACATTTCCCTCATTCACTATGGATAATTCTTGAAATGGAAATCAATTGTGAAATTACCCTTTTCACACATATACAAAATTTCACTGACACTTTTTATTTTCTGAAAAATAAGAATCTTGTTAAATATGTGCACATAGAATCACTGGGAATAAAGTTCACCTCAAAGAAAATTAATTTTCTTAAAACCTAATTAAAAGCAGTATTAGAGATTGTATTTTGTAGAACTTGTAACAATACAGCAATACAGAGTCTTCAATCAAGAACCTAATTGTTTAATGCCTGATTGTGCCAATCATGTTTAGGAGACAGTCATGTTTGTGAGACATAGCAAAACAGTGTAAGAAAGATTTTTTTTAAAATAACAAAGCAGTCATTTTTTAAGTTTCTTTGTGAGTGCCAATGATAGAAACTCGTTACTACTTCAAAAATAGTATATAGCAAAAATTCTGAAGGTATCTAAAATGAACCCTCAGAAAAACCAAAAACTGACTACCATTATTTAATGAACATTGCTTTAGAAGCTTCGTGCCATTAGACTTGCCTAATGTTAAAAATTCCTGTTGTCAGCTTGAGTCTAAGAAGCACTACACATTTGCTAATATTCATATAAACATAGGCACATAACTGTAGACAACATTCATTTGATAGTTCTAATTCTTCCAGTAAATATTTATAGAAGAGATGTGTCAATCACATCATATCTTTTAATTTCATCCATGATGCACAACATTCAGTGTTGCTTTGAAGAAACAAGTTGGAAGAAGATTCTAAGTTTAATTATAAAAATAATTTAAAAAGTTTGTGGTCCAGCTTATCAAAATTATTTAAAATAAATAATAATGTGAGCCACATCAAATGATTAAAACTCATGTCAGTGCATTATTCATTGTATAAATAAAATGGGAGTTTAGTAGGTGTTTATACTGCTTACATCATGACTTGGGCCTCTTCAATAAAGTCTTCTTCTGACATTGTTCCTGTGCGAATTGTCTTTATGGCCACTTTCATCCGATCAAGCCAGTTGCCAAGATGAACCACCCCAAACTCGCCAACACCAATCTCCTGTTCAAACGTTAGTTCTTGAGGATTAATAATCCATTTGCCTAGGAAAAAGCAAAAGAAAAACAACCTAATAATTGCTTTTGTTCAATAAATAATAATTATATATATATAAAAGGATGTATGTATGTACAGTATATTTGTTCCAGCATAACTCTGGAATGCCTTGAGCAATTTCAATCAAACTTGGTACACAGATGACTTACCCTCTGAAAACAAATACTGTGGGGGCAAGACACCCCTAGCACCCCTAGGTGTGTGTGTGTGTGTGTGTGTGTGTGTGTGTGTGTGTGTGTGTGTATTCCAGCATAACTCTGGAACGCCTCGAGCAATGTCAACCAAACTTGGTACACAGATGACTTACCCTCTGGAAACAAATACTGGGGGGGGGTGGGGTAAGACACCCCTGGTGTGTGTCTGTGTGTGTGTCTGTGTGTGTGTTTCAGCATAACCGTGGAACGCCTAGGCCGTTAAAGAGAGCGAGTGCGGTGTCCTAGAGTGGCAATTGTTTGTGATGTCAGTTCCTTCGCAGCTTCCTCTAGAAAGCCAGCCGTGACTTTCGCCCTCCAGTGGACCAATGGGGAAATGCCTGATGGATTTGGGGCAATCGTAGACAGAGTGGGAAAGAGGAGCGCATGGGAGGGGGAGGGGAGAGGGCAGGGATGATGGCCATGGGAGTAGGGGGAAGAAAGACCCCTCCTAATGGCTCCCTGTCAGAGGCAGATGGCACCCCTGGTGGATTTGGGGCAAAGTGCCAGGATCGTAGAAAGGGTAGGAAAGAGGAGTGCATGGGAGGGGGAAGAGAGAGGGCAGGGATGATGGGCATGGTAGTAGGGGGAAGAAAGGCCTCTCCCAATGGCTCCCTGTCAGACAAATGCTTCGATGTCTATAAATACCCGGGCAACGCCGGGTTATCAGCTACTAATTGTTATATAATCAATAGTGCCAGGGTTTGTGTATGTGGAAAGAACTTGATTAGGAATCCTTCATTTAATCATTACTTCCTCGAATACTCTGCACCAGGGATGAAATCCTACCGGTACGGACCAGTTCAGGAGAACCGGTAGTGGACATTTGGCCTGGGTCGCTGAACCAGTAGCGACCGCTGGCTGGCCACGCCCCCGAACCGGTCCCCCGGTCGCTGCTCGCTCACCCCACCCAGTCTCTGCTCTGCAGCTAGCCTGCCTGAAGCGCTGCGCCTCTGATCTGACTGCCAGGTAAGCCTGCGAGTTGCGGCCTACCTAGCTACCCCTGCCCCCCCATCCCAACCTGCCACCCCTACTCCCTTCCCACGGCCCACAGCCCTGCCATGCTTGCCTGCCTTCCTGGCGGTCCCCCACACCTGCTTGCCTTCCGAGGTCGGTGTCAGCCCAGCCCAGCCAGTGGGTGGGCGGGCGGCCCTTGGTAAAAACGCAGATGCTGCGCTGGGGCTGAGAGGGGCAGCGGTGCTCTGGGAGGGCAAGCGGACATCCCAGGGCTGCTGCACATGTGCCTGCCCCATTTCTGCAAAGGCAGAGCCTCCCCCCTGCAGGGCGATCCAAAGAGTGGAGGGGAATGCTGCAGAAAAGGCTGCCTTCCACCCGGGCCCGCGTGCCTCCCATGCCGACTCCGCAGGGCTTGGGGCTCTGAAGCAGCCCACTGGCTTCCCACCTGGCCACCTGCCTGCTCTCTTTGCAGATCGGCCCGGCCGACCGCCGGCGCCACTCTGGGAACTCAGCCCACAGAGTTGCTTCCCACTGGCGAAGAAGCGGAGCGAGATGCGTAAAAGCCGCCGGCTGGGTGGTAGCCCCCCCCCGCGGGGAGAGGGCCAGGCCCGGCCGCACCACCGCAGAGCCCACGGTGCTTTCCCTTTGGCCTGGGTGACGGCACTTACCTGGGTGGGCCAGTGCGGGTAGCCCTTCATCTTGGCGAAGACCAAGTCACCGCACTTGTAGTCGCGTGGCTGGCCGGGGCAGGACATGGTATGGGCAGAGAAGCCGATGCAGCCCCCGTTGAGGCTGCCCTGGCCGAGTGATCGCTGCGCCTCCCCAGCAACAGGCACGCCGGTGCCGCCTTGCCGCCACCTCCATGCGCTGCGCTTGGAAGGGGCCGCTGCTGCTCTTGCCACCCTGCCTGGCTGCAGACGTCCGCCTGCCCTCCCGGAGTACCGCTGGGGCACCGCGGTTTGCTTTCTTCCTTCTCCCGCCACGAAACGAAAGCGAACAGCAGCGGCGGTGCTTCGGGAGGGCAGGCGGACATCTGCAGGCAGGGAGAGAAGGCGGGGAGAGAAGGCGGGGAGAGCGGCGGCCCCTTACAAGTGGAGTGCACGGAGGCGGCGGGCAAGGCGGCCCCGGCGTGCCTGTTGCTGGGAAGGCACGACGATCGCTTGGCCAGGGCAGCCTGGGCGGGGGCTGCATCGGCCTCTCCGCCCGCACCATGTCCCGCTCTGGCCAGCCACACAACTACAAGTGCGGCGACCTGGTCTTCGCCAAGATGAAGGGCTACCTGTACTGGCCCACCCATGTAAGCGCCACCGCCAAGGCCGAAGTGAAAGCGCTGCGGGCTCCGTGGTGGCGTGGCCGGGCCTGGCTCGCTCCCCGCACGGGGGGCTGCTGCCCACCCACCCGTCAGCAGAAAGTGCCGCCGCGGCTGAGTCTCCTTCCCCCGGAGTGCCGGACTCCGCGGGTCGAGTTCCTGGAGTGGTGCCGGCAGTTGGCTGGGCTGATATGCAAAGAGAGCAGGAAGGTGGCTGGGTGGGAAGTCAGTTGGCTGCTTCGGAGCCCCAAGCTCCACAGAGCTGGCACAGGAGACACGCGGGCCCGGGTGGAAGGCGGCCTTTTCTGCAGCATCCCCCTCCCCTCTTTCGATCACCCTGCAAGGGGGGTGGCTCTGCCTTTGCAGAAACGGGGCGGGCAGTTTGTACGGAGGATTGGCATGGGGGATGCGCGGCCCTCCGGGATGGAGAGCGGGGCAAGAGAAGGCTCCAAGATTCGTTTGGGCAGTCAAGCCAGATGGCGGAGGGAAACTCAAAGCATTGGGGGCTTCAGAAGGGCAGAATGTGCTTCAGAATGTGCAGCTCTTGGCTCTAACAGTGAGTGACGTGAGTGATGTCAAGTTGGCCACGCCCACCCAGTCACATGACCACCAAGCCACACCCAAGCCACGCCCACAGAACCGGTAGGGAGAATTTTTGGATTTCACCACTGCTCCGCACCCTTACTCCCATTCAAAGAAACAACTCTTATTTAAATTTTAAAGAAAGAAAGTGTGAGTTTCACTTTCATTTTGTCTCAAAACCAAAAAATTACAAGGTAAAATTACCTTTAGCAAAATATCTAGTTTACTTACCATAACTTAATCCAGCTGTAACAGGAGCTTTCTCTCTCCAGGAGGAGACAGCATATCTCAACCGAGTAACAAGACCTGTGTTTTGTAGAAATGTACAAATACATTTTAAAAAAGACTCAAAAGTAAGAGTATATAGGGGGATATTTGTAACTCAAGATTGAAATGAAGGGTCCTTGGTGCTCTCTGAGCTTGGTTGTTTTCTTGCAGACATTTCATTACCCAAACTAGATAACATCATGAGTGCTAGGGATGAACAGTGATATACTAGCACTGATGTTGTTACCTAGTTTGGGTAATGAAACGTTTGCAAGAAAACAACCAAGCCCAGAGAGCACCAAGGACCCCTCATAAGTGCCAGCTTTTGGCATCCTAGAAAAAAATGATGGGCCATAAAAATAGAATTATGGAGATGTACTATAAGAATGTACCTTAGAATCAAATACAGAAATAATGAAGTTACCAATGTGACATTTCAATAAAGTATACCAAAACAATTCTCAGGAAGGTCTGTGAAGTTTTGAATATGCAACATATAGGCACTTTGACCATGTACCTGAATATGCTAAGCATTTTATATTAAATTTATCCCAGAATATCTAGAAAAGCAAATAATTGTCATTTATTTATATAATTTCTCTTCAATATAATTCAAAGTTATACTTAACAGGGGTACATATAAAGAGAAGGCAAATACAGGCTTCCTGTAAGAGATCCAGTATTCAGGAAACTTTCAGCATTTTATGATACTAAGTAAATTGATATTCATTTATCAAAAGAGCTTTGATAATAAGGAATTATTTAAAACATCAGATGTCAAGATAATTTTTCCTTCCATTTTTAGAATCTTAGAATTAAGTTATCTGCATCTTCTTACCTTTCTTGCCTGAACTTACCTCCTGCATTATACTGATGATAATTGATCAATTCCGGGATACAATCAAAAACATGTTTCTCTGCCAAGTAATACCTCTTGGGCTTGTCACTGGTCTCCTTGATGTGATAGTGCTTTATAACAGGGCTATTGTCATTGCTAAAAAGATAGCAAATATGCCTCTTTAAAATAATGTAAAGGCAGCTAAAAATGTCCAAGTACGGCAAAATGACCAATGATTCATGAAGCATCAATCCAATTCGGGTTTGAACCATAGAATAAATATTATGAACCACTTTTTAGAGTCTGCTACGTATATTGTTCCACAGTAATTTTTTTTTTAATTGTGGAACTTTTTACTGTGGAACTATATATATTTTTTCTTCTCATGTTATGTTTCTTCAAACAAGTACCAGAATGTCAGACTCTGGAAAATCTAAACTGGGAGACTAAATTGGCTAGGAGATATACATATACTGTATAATATATAGTTTTACCATTCCTTCCAAATGAAGATATAAAACAAATAACCTTTTATCTTTTCCTCTGATTTTGAAAGAATAATCTTGGAATTAGAGAAAATACCAAAGGACCTGTGTAGAAAATCTATTGGCATTAAATGTTCTCTGAAAAGCCACACTTTACATCTTTAGGAAAATGAAAAAAATACAGAAAATAAAAACTGTAATTCTTTATCTGGGCTGAAACTATCAAGATTAGATTTGCAAAGATTAAAGAACATTCACTGAAATGAATGCATCAATGATATCATATTCTATTATTTTATTAAAAAAAATGAAGACTATTTCTATAAATAGTTGGAAGAGATAGCAACATATAATTGTGTTTGCTGGGATTATTATTTAAATGATCAATAATTCTGAAAACTAGTTTCTAGAGAAATGTGTAAATTGTTTATTGAGTGGCATGGTGGCCTAGTGGTGAAGACATTTGCCTCCCACTTGGAAGGTTGAGAGTTCAATTCTAGGTAGCAGCAGACGTTTCTTTCCTAGGGGGCAAAGAAAAAATATCTGCATACTCCATGTAGGCGTCAGGAAGGGCATTTGGCCAGTAAATGCTCAGGTCCGTCCAGTCATCCTAACTCTACCCCAAATTAAGGGATTATAGGGTCGTAAAAAGGAATTGTTTATGTAAGTTATTTATTGTTGCAGCAACACCAAAATTATGCCTTCTGTTACTGTTTAGAAATTAATATTGAAAAGAAATGTATGTTTATCTGAGGGATAACCTCCTATATTCATCCATCATTTAATCAGATTAAATAGCGTCAACTCTTTCCGGGTGCCATCACTAAAGGATTGCCACCTGATGACGCCTTGTAAGGGGTCCATTGACACTCTTTGGCAGGTTTGATTATCTTTATCCATTTAGGCTTTAGGAATATTGTGAAAAAAGCTACCTGTTCCATGTGTTGCAATTACACAGAGAGTTCGCTAGTGCAGGATATTTGTATGTTTTGGTTTTTATTTTTTTTTATACTCTTTTAAATGCATTTGGGATTAGGGGGTCATTTTTTATATGTTAACACTGTTAGCTGCTCAGATCCTTGGGGAATAAGCAGCAGACAAGCAGAGCAGAGCAAATGAATAATTCAGAGGGCAGCAAGAATACCTATAGCCTAAAAATAGTGATAGTAATAGTATATTCCAATTGTGGACCTTTAGCACATCAATTATTAGAAAGTGTATTAATAACAAAGTCAGGCTATTAAATATAACATCTACTTTTACCTTATTTTGAAATATCAAATTATGTAAAAACAAGATGAAGATGAATTACTATTGTGAAGAGAAGGATCTCTTAGAGTGCAGCACTGCAGGCTACTTCAGCTGGCTGCTAACTGCAGTTCGGCGGTTCAAATCTCACCGGCTCAAGGTTGACTCAGCCTTCCATCCTTCCGAGGTGGGTAAAATGAGGACCCAAATTGTTGGGGGCAATATGCTAACTCTGTAAATCGCTTAGAGAGGGCTGTAAAGCACTATGAAGCGGTATATAAGTCTAACTGCTATTGCTACTGCTATTGCTATCTCCAAAAAATGTCATGAAAAAGCTGTATATTACAATAAATTATTTTTATTTATTTCTAATGTCTGACAAAGTTTTATTGAATATTAATTTTAATTTAAATGATATTTTTAAAAAACTGCCACCTTTTCTAAGATCTAGCTTACTTTAATGTTTTTGTGAAGACAGAGACTGTATAGGTGCCAGGCTGCCTTGAGTCTCTCACCATGAAAGCTCCTTCTTTATCCTGCAGAAAGATGAAATACAATGAATTTACAAAGAAGTCTGTAAAACGACCAGTTTTAAAGTCTGAAATGCTACATAAGCATTCATTCATTCATTCATTCATTCATTCATTCATTCATTCATTCACTCATTCCAGTTGTGGGAACCTCTGGACAAGTCCATGCAATCCTTTTGGCAACATGTTTTTCAGTAGTAGTTTGTACAGAGAGGGACTTGCCCAAAGTTACCCAGCTGTCTTTGCGCCTAAGGCAGGACTAATATTTGGGTTTTCCTTAACTGGATGACCAAATGTATCCATTGCTAATCATATAATAAAGGCATTTATACTTCATGCTTGTAAATGTACACATACATCCATACACAATTTGCCTAAAGGAAAGTAAAACAAAGCAAAAGCACAAGAAAGCAAGAAAATGAGAAGATGTCTAACAAGGAACAGACCAAATACCCCAAAATTATGGAGAATGAACAGGGATGTAGTATTGTCAAATTAATTTGAACAGTCGGGCTGTTTTGGCTTCCCAAAATATTCAAAAGCTGTTGAAAGCTAGAATTTGGCTTTTATTTTAGTTGCACCAAAAGTAAACTAATTCCTTCTTGCTTGTTCTGTATTGGTATCTCATGTTTTCCAATAGCAGTTTTCCTCCAAAGACTCAGGCCATCAATAGGTAGTGATTTTGCCTATATTTTATATGCTCAGCAATCATATGAGGGAAGCAGACAGACTGGGGAACAATGAGTGGGGATTATAATTTACAACAACCACCATAACCAGCCAATTCAAATTAAAGGTTTTCAACCAATTCAATTCAAAACTACTAATCGATTTCCTTATCGATTAGAGCCGAGGTGGCGCAGTGGTTAGAGTGCAGTACTGCAGGCTACTTCAGCTGAATGCTAGCTGAAGTTCGGCAGATCAAATCTCACCAGGCTCAAGGTTGACTCAGCCTTCCATCCTTCCGAGGTGGGTAAAATGAGGACCCAGATTGTTGGGGGCAATATGCTGACTCTGTGAACCGCTTAGAGAGGGCTGTAAAGCACTGTAAAGCGATATATAAGTCTAAGTGCTATTGCTATTGCTATTATTACATCACTGACTGTTAATTGCCCAAGTAAGTGAAGCAAGACATTGATTTAAGTACAGTAAAATGTGGGTACTATCTAAAGGGATTTACCTTACCTCTTCCCTGAGCATTGTTTCTGCTTTGGTTCGGCTGATATTCTTGTTGTACCAGCTGCAATGATTAAGTACAAAGCAAAACACGTTGCGTGTCAAGTGGAACCAATTCATAAACAGCATTAATGTTTGATATCATGGCAAATAAATAAGATATTTTTATAGATACCGGTAGTGCTCAGGTTATGATGGTAATTGGAACTAGAATTTCCATTGCTAAGCAATGAGGTCATAAAGCACGACCACATTGATTAACAATATGAATGCCAGCAGTGCCCATTGTCATTGTTAACTGAATCCAAACCGGTCACAATTCAAGGACCACACCAATTTAAGCCATTCCTGTCTTGGTTCCTTCCAGGCTCGAGCCTTGACAAGGAGAGGAACTGCTTTCTCTTGAACTCTCCCCCCATCTCTGTCCTTCTGGCCACCCTGTACAGGAGCACTCCTTGGCACTGATGGTAGTAGAAGGCTGAATTAGATACCTGGCAGTCTCAGCCAGCCACTGTTGCCCCTAGGCCTCTAACTTCTGCCCCAGCACCACCACCCCACCGCTGCTGCTGAGAAGCCCATGGCACAATCAGCTGCCCTAGTGCCACAGTGCAAAGCACCAGGTGCTTTGACCATCCTGCACTCCGTAGACCCTGCTGTCTCTAGCTGACCTTCACCATCTCTTTCCTTCCACTGCTGACAAGGCATATGCGAGGCAGCTGCTTGCTGTGCCAGGCCTTCTTCCTGAGGCTGCCTGTGCCTTTGAAATCCTTCCGAAGCATTGCATGATTTGGAGAAAGGTGGGCACAGCCTTCTTGCAAGCTTTTGGAAGGCCTTGTCAACAGCAAGTATAAGAAGATGGCAAAGGTCAGCTGGTCCTGACTAGGATCACATCTGGTAAAAGGAAAGGAAAACTGAGATTTCCATTTCTTTCTATGATCTAAAAAAAAAAGAACGTTAATCTAACCCAACATTGCTTGAGAGTTTTTTTTCTAATAAAAATTGAACTGACACCTTAATGTTAAGATTTAAAAATTACATAATTCAAAGTTTCAGTTATAACTTAGTCTCTTGATAATGATATTACGTATAAAGAAGCAGCAAATTCTTACTTATATATTTGAAGATTATCTGGTGATTTCTCTACTATGTAGCTGCTTGGCACATATCCTCCATGTCTGCAACAAATAAGTTGTTCTATTAAAAGATGAGAAACTTCAGCATATGACTTGATTAAAATTAAAATTGACTTGACTTGATTAAAATTGTCTGTTAGAGCAGAATACATGATACCAAACCTTCTGCTGATGGAATTGGCACCATTTCTTACTGAATATAGAAAGTAAAACTTTCAATGTTATTTCAAAGCATATTATTATTTATTATTTAACATATGTCATATCATACATGGACTTGCAATACATATTAACATTTCATCTAGATTAGTAAAAGACAATAACATATAAATGTTAAAAAGATCTATGTCCAAATACCAATGTCTAGGCCATCTAACAAAAAACATAACATATATATTCATCATGGACTATACTTAAGGTATAGTGCAGTAATCCAAGACAGGAAAGCAAAATGAATAAGAAATGTACAACATATGGGGAAAATGTAATATAGAAGGGAATTAGAACATACATTTAAAAAAAAAGAAAAGGTCTCTTTTTTCTACAGACCTACCCATTCTTATCCTGAACCAACCACCAATGGACTTCGGAGTTATCAATAACATAATATTCCTCATTGCATCGTAATGTCAATTCCTGAGGATTCTGAGCAATATAATCATAAATGGCAACTACTGAAGAGTCCTTGGTATTGAGTGATGATTTCTGGTTTTTTAAAAAAAGAAAGACATATTAAAAGCAGAAAAAGCCTCCCAGAGTCCTTCGGGAGTTGGGCGGCATAGAAATACAACAAACAAACAAATAAATAAATAAATAAAATGACTGCAAAAAATATTTGATTACATATATAGTATGTCAGCATTGTCAAATCATATATTTCAAAAAAGGGAGATTTCTAGAATTACATGATATACTGTGCCTGTAATATTAATACTGTAGGGCCTACTAGCCTTTTTAAATTTATTATTTATTATATGTGGGCTGCCTTTATTATTTTTACAAATAATTTTTGTACCTAGCGTTCATGGGTATGGCAGGACTTGAACTCACACTCTCCTATTTTCTATCCTGATGCCTTAATCGCTAGACCAAATTGGCTCAATATTATGCCTTTTGTCTATAAATAGATACTGAATGAATGAGCCTTACATTTTTTAACCAAATTGGGCTCTAGTTGCTGTATTCTTAGAAAGTAATAGTAGAAGGCATCATGCGAGATCATTCAAAAGGTGGATATTGAAATATGATCATCACAAATTGCAGAGTTGTTACTAAAAATTTAACTACAGATGTTACAAAAAAATTGCAATCATTAAGCCACATTTTAGATTAAAAATTTGATATAACATTTCAAAAACTGAACTTCAGGCTTCATGCCATCAATGCCATAATATGATGGCTCCTCTATTAGTACTACCCATATCTTGATGCTCACCATGTTAGTCTCCGGTGTAGGTGGAAGAGGTTTACTAGAGGCTATGGAAAGAAAAACATATGAAATCAACAAAATATTAAGAGCTTTATAAGCTTGAGTGTCTTCAAGGACTACAGAGTAACTGTATATTTATTGTTTCCTATATTTTTTAATCATGGGCTGAAGTAGAACATCTCCAATGACCCAGGGAATTGGTAAGGTACTGACTGGATCAAGAATCATGACTAAAAACTATAAGCAAACGGATCTCACTTTTTGCTAAGAAATAATTTTAGGAAATGAGCACTTGACTCCATCTAAACTACATCTGAAAGTTCTGCCAAATACACAATTAATCACAATTATAAGTATACCAAATTAAACAGAAAAGAAAAACAATTTACAAATAGAAATACAATTCACAAAAGTTGTAAATGTTTTCCCATTTTGTTTTTCAGAGCTATATTTTTTGGGGGACCTAGTATCCTTTTTTCTATACAATATATGGGAGTCAGTGGTGTTGTGATAAAGATTTCATATATATGCAAGAAGATCTGTCTTTTCTCAAAATACCTACAATACATAGCCGTACAATGTGAAGGCAATACAGCTTTGCTAACTGGACAGCTATTTATTTGGAGTAGGAACTGGCAATGGCCACAACAGCAACCCACAATCGGGACATGGGTGATAAGAGGATAAGAGTATTGCCCTTAAACACAGAGGCCAGAGCAAAGGAAGTGAGGCTTGTGCACCAGAAAGAAAAACCACTCACAGATCCTAGTGAATCCAAAAGTGAAACCTAGTGCTTAAAGTAGATAATCCGCAATACATATTTTGCTTATTTAAGATGTATAATTAATGTACAGCCCATATATTGCATGCTAGCTAACAGTACCATCCACATATGTTCTAAAGAGTGACTGCATCACAAACACAGGGCAAGAAGCCCAAGAAAACAATTCTAGGTGGATTTTCCGGCATTTCACATTGCTTTGCACCATATTATGGAGAAGTTAAGCATTTAGACATTTATTGGTTTTATAGATGAGCAACACTGAGTCTGGAAATCTTCAGTCCCAAAGGAAATGAATAGCTCCACATTACAGATTCAAGCCATATGGTGAGCAGATCACTCTCATGAGCCAAACCACAAAGCAGTCAAGCCACTATATAAAAATTACAGAATATAACATAAAGCTTTATTGAACTTGTCTCATACACATTTTACAGATGTCCTATAGCTTATACAACAGTACTTTAAATTATTCTTGAAGCCTTGATGGAAGAGACGTTTTTGAATTTCCTACCAGTCTTGGCTGGAATATACTCCATGCAGCCTGTTGCCATCTTTTCTAGCTGAGCACAACATCTCCATCGTCCGTCTATCCAGAAATTTGGGTGAAACTTTGACACCAAAGTGGTGTTGTTCCTAGTTTCTAAAATGGAGAAAATGTCAGATACTCCAAGCAAAGCAATCATTACATTTGATGGGGAAGAATTGCTTCCATTACATCCGTCATTCCATTACATCCCATGAAACAGAAGAGAGCAGGTATTGATAAAATTCCAAAGCATCCTGACCATGAGTCAGAAAAGCAAAAGCTACTTTTACTGTGATTAAAACAAAGCAAAACACAAAACTCCTGATGTTTGGAGAAGAGATTTCACCATGATATCATGAACACGCCATTGCACTTACTACAAATAATACAAGAATAAGCTATCATTGTAATAAGGGCCAATCTTGTTTTATTTTAACGTGCTATTATGTAAAAGGAGTCATTGATGCAGCATATAATTTAATTAGATACGTAGATAAACACATATCCCTTTCATCCTCAAACATTATTCCCAGCATATGGAGGTGAAATAAATCTTTCCCATCAACAGTTTGCCATCAACTTTTTTTGTTTTGTTAAAGTGATATTAGAATAATTAAAGGCTGAAGCTTGACATACTGAATTTCAAATGAGGTGTTGACCCGAGGAATTACAATGTGAAATTACCTTCTTTCAGAACCATGACCCATTTCTGGCAGCTTGCTAGGTTGGGGGCAAAGATGTAGAGCATATAGTTGTCATGAAAAATCTGTGATGGGAGGAAAAAGGATTTAGAGTCGATTCTAAACTGAACAGGATCAGCCCACTTTCTATGAATGGTTTCTAATGTGATGAACTTGTATTAATAAATAATAAATATTCTAATGTGGTGGCAGATTACTAACAAAACAATTGCATTAAACATTTTGCCAAGTGAACATTATTTCTTATTCTGAGATATTTGTGTATGTGTGATACGTGTGTGTGTGTGTCTAGTGAATACATTACATATATTTGCACACAATGGATAAAACATAATAAAAAGCACTGAAGATCCATTATTCCATTGTTAGATCTTCTTAGCAAAATTTCAACAGATTTCCACAGACTGAAATAGAATTTTGCTCTTTAAAAGAGAATAAACCTAACTGAGGTTGTAAAACTCTTAATTCCCCAACAAATATTCACTTCTGTATTTGTCCTGTAAGAAACAGAAACCATAAGCTATCTCAGAAACAGAAACAGAAACCTTGGTCAATCATGAATTGTATCACTAGGATAAAAAAAAAATCTTGATTTTCTGAATGGCACTATATTTGCAGCACATTATGGATCATTCATTTCACTGCCAAACAGGAAGCTAACATTTGGGCTGCAGCTGAGGGGGGGAAATGATTTCACATGGCGTTTACATTATTATATATCTGGCTTGCTTTAGTACAACCCACTCAAAAGAAGTCCCATATTTCCCAGAAGAAACAAAAAGTTTTCTCCCCAATTAATTGCATTTGGGGATGGGGTGGGGAGTTTCTAGAGTTTTCTTTCTAGAGAAAAATGCTATTGGAAGCATTTTTCAGCAGGTGAAAATAATGTTAGCAAGAGGCTGAAATAGACAAAGGAAGAAACAGCAAGAATATGTACATAAAATTAAATTTTATATACTGTTCTAAAATTTGATCAGAAAGGTATTGTACATAGCAGCTGGATTCTTTTTAGAAATGCCAATTAGCATTAAAAAGAGAAACAAGTCTGAAAATGATATAATTTCCCTCTCACCACCTAAGCAGTTTTTACCCCTTATATCTTTTGGTCAATTAAAAAAGCATTAAGCATGACTTGCAACTTTGATGTACTGGTTATGTTTAGGATGATTGTAATGGCATATGTTGATACTTACCTGGAAAGGATATTTATAGTGACATGGAACTGGGACATCACTGTTTACAAGTTCTACACATTTAATCTTGGATAACTCAATTGAACCCTTTAGAATTCTTTTTTTCTAAGAGGAGAAAGAAAATACAAAATACAATTAGGGTCCAAGACAATTTGGTTTCATTGCTTACTACCACGTTTTTACACATTTGTGTCTGGAAAGTATTTTAGCAAGGGAAGTGAAAATAATGAATGACATGTTATGATTTTCAGCATAAAAAAAAAGAGAGAGAAGAAAGAAATGTCTAGGGAAATGTCTAATTAAATTTCTGAACATGTAGCTGACTTATTTCCTGAGAAATAGTGGGATTTTTTTCCCCTCTCTCTTTTTCCTTGGTAGATCTAGGAAGCATCAATGCGTTGGCTTGTATATTTTGCTATAAAAGCTGCATTGAACAGGAAGCCAAAAAGCAACTACTATAATAACCCCGCTGTCCATTAATGCCTTGCTTTGAATGATTCACATCCCTCTTTGAAAGTAACTGATTTCCTGCTTTGATTTTTCTACAATTGAGATGTAACACTTTTTGTCATTCATTTCAGACAGAGGCATAAATGTGGAGTTTCCGGAATAATTCTTCTAATGTGACAAGCAACTGATCTTATGCCTTTTCTATCAGAAACAAATCTAAGTGGCTTGCAAAAATGATACACAATTAATTATGTAATTCATAAGAAATGGCATTATCATACAATCACAAGAAGAACATCAGAAGCATCTTTGACCGAAGAAAACTTTCCCAAAATGGGAGGATAGATTTTGGCATAGTTGTCACTCACATATAAATAAGCCTTACATAGCCCACAGCTGTGTGATAGCTTATATTTTTCCATGCTTGAGGATGACAACTTAGTCCAAATAGATTGCCAGTTACATTCTATTTATAGGTTATGGCATTCACAGTCACCATACAGTATGTGAATCTGCATAGAGTTTAGAAGGACTGATACAGTTTATCTGTCATCCATTATTTAAAAATGTGCCCAGCAGAATGCTAAACCCACATATAAAAGGATCCTGCAAAATGCCTGAACAGGGCATGGTGAAGCGCTGGTTAGACATTACACAGGCAGATGCCTTTGGGGAAATAGTCAACTCTTCTGCAGGTCGCACCCCAATCTAAAATAGACATGGAGGGCATGACCCAACAATTGGCAGGGTGGAAACGAGCCAGCAGCAGTCAGATTTGACAAGTGGGTGCTGGGCCTGGTTATGCCATTGCTAACATCAATGAGGCATCAGAGGATGCTTATTCCTCAACACAGGAGAGGAAAAACTTTAAAGCTCAAACAGGTGAAGAAGAGTTGAAAAATATGAGACAAAAGATGCTTCACAAAGACACAATCTCCAAACCCATGTCCTCTAAAGGCAGAGGATTGGATAATATTGGTTCTGAATTTGGATTACTCTAATTTAAGCAATTTACAGAATAAGTCTGTTCTGGGATTTTTCTTCCGAACCAAACTTTGCCCCAAACCAGGCAAGTGATAGCAAAATATGCCTGCCGCTTAAATATGTTCCTGTGGTTATAATTACATTTGTTTTGTTTCTTTTGCCCTCACTTGTAAAATGACTTGATACAGTACTATATAGCTTAAACTGTAAACATGAAAAGAGCCTCTCCCTGGTTTATTTTCAGCAAATCCTTGATACTGTACATATCAATATTTATTGTGAAATAAAATACTCTGCATATGTTCAAATGCACTAAATTCTTTCATGAATTCCTGTGAAAAAAGAATTCCTGATGATTATGTAGACATAGTCAAACAATTTTCTTGACAACAGAATGGAGACGGTTTGCCATTGCCCTTCTTCTGTAATATTTTTCAGTTGCCTAGTCTGCTATGTCAATTTCATTCACCTCATTTTTAATGTTTATCCAACTATTCAGAAGCTGCTGAATTTGCTAAAGAATAATTGGGATGAATTGGAATATTATTTATTGAGTATCTTATTAGTACAACCTCTACTAATTACAAACTCCAAGGGTTTAGAAATAGAAAATATAAACAAACAGACCTGATATGGCTGTTAATACTTGCAGGTGGTATAGATTTTATCTTCTTTTTTGTATTATCACTATTCAATTAAATCTTTTTCTTTTGTATTTTACTATATTAAGAGTTAAAAAAAACAGGAAATACCAGGGTACTAGATAGCTAAAACAAAAGTAAATAATAAGAGCAAAAAAAATTATGCTAAAATAAAACCCAAGAAGTCAATAATAAGTTTTAAAAATAAAATAAAACAAAAAAACATACAAATATAAAATCTAAATATATTATAATGATTAAATGAACTGAGCAATGATTGAATAAACAAAAACAAAAGATCTATATAGAAATACTTATATGGAATTAATTCAAATGTTCAGCTTATCATTAAATCTGGACCATATAGAAACTTAATGTCATCTTTTTTTAATGTTTTTTTTTTAACTTGAAGATATCATCTTCCATTAAATAGTGTGTCGTCTGGGTACAAATGTCTCTGTGCTATTAGTCAA
Organism: Thermophis baileyi; assembly: GCA_003457575.1. Classification (NCBI taxonomy): domain Eukaryota; kingdom Metazoa; phylum Chordata; class Lepidosauria; order Squamata; family Dipsadidae; genus Thermophis; species Thermophis baileyi. Next base: position 322,210 of record QLTV01001810.1, on the reverse strand, counting down.
AATTTACAGTATTCATTACTTTGATAATAATTCTCTAATTTTACAATAATAATAATCAGCATTATAACTCTGTGCATTTTCCCTCTTAACATATCTTCTACTGAAAATATATTATATTAAATATAATAATCTTAATAATTATCATATTGTTTATATCTCTATCTTAACATATGTTCTTTATTTCACTGATCTCCATTTATTTCTCACTTCTATTTTTATTCTCCAACCATCCATAAAATAGCTCCCGTGTCATATAATATTCAGTTTGTTCTCTCTCCTTTATAGCAAGCGTTAATCTGTTCTTTTCTGCACATTCTAATATTTTCCTAATCACGTTCTCATCTGTAGGGATCTCATCACTTTTCCAATTTTGTGCAAATACAATTCTAGCTGCAGTTAATACATGTAAAATTAAATATTAAATATGCATTTCCTTTACTATAAGTTTCGGGCAAAATCCCCAACAGAAATATTTCTGGTTTTAAATCATTGTGCTGCTTTATCATCTTTTCCAACAACATTTGTATTTTTATCCAATATTTTTTTGCCTCTACACATGTCCACCACATATGATAGTATGACCCAGGTATCTGGTGGCATTTCCAACATTTAGCTGATTTATCTTTAAACATCTTTGCCAGCCTCGCTGGTGCCAGGTGCCATCTATAAAACATCTTATACAAATTTTCTTTATATACAGTTGACATTGTTAATTTATAATTCCTATCCCACAACTTCTGCCATTCGTCTAATTCTATTGTATAACCAAAGTTTTTTGCCCATGCTATCATTGTCTCCACTTGTTCATCTTCCAATTTAATAGCCAATAAGTAGTTATACAGCTTTTTTATCAGTCTTTCTTCTGTCCCTGTTAATATCTTATCTAATTCTGTTGCTTCTTTATAAAAACCATATAATTTAGCATCTTTCTCATATCTAGAGTGTATCTGAACCTGTGAATATCATGTCATGTCAATCCCTTGATCACTCAATTCTTGTTTAGTTTTGAGTTTCCCCTTTTCATTCAAAATATCTTTATATCTAACAATATTTCCCATGTTAATAACATTTGGGTGAATCAATGCTTCCATTGTTGAAAGCCAAACTGGTATCTTCAAATAACGTTGTTCTCTAGTTTTCTCCCATACTAGCAATAACGCATTCCTTATATAATGTCTTTGAAAGTAACCGTGTATTCTGCTTTTCCCATACCATAAAAAGGCATGCCAACCCAGTTGTAAGTCATGTCCCTCCAGAGTCATTAGTCTTGTATGTCTCAATGCAATCCATTCTTTCATCCATGTTAATACCGCTGCCTGATAGTACAATTCCCAGTTAGGTAGTCCAAAGCCTCCTCTATTTCTTGAATCCTGCAACATTTTAAATCTAATTCTTGCTTTTTTTCCTCTGACAAATGTATTTTAATATTATTTTATTAAGTTCCCCAAAGTATTTTTTTTCCAATTTTATCGGAATTGTTTGAAATAGATACAGTACTCTTGGCAGTATATTCATTTTAATTGTAGCTATCCTTCCTATCAACGATAGCTGCAAGTTTTTCCATTTTTCCAAATCTGTTTTAATTTGTTGCATCAATTTTTGGTAGTTATCTTCCTTTATCTTGCTGTCAACTGAATTCCTAAGTATTTTACTTAGTAATCTGAATATCTATTCTCTTTATTAATTATTTTTTCTGCTTATCTGTAAGGTTTTTCACTAAAATTTTAGTTTTCTCTTCATTTTTAATCCTGCTACTTCCCCATATTCTTCCATTTTTAAAATTAATTTAGGCCCTGTTTCTTGTGGGTCTTCCAAAATAAATACTAAATCATCTGCAAACGCTTGTAGTTTATACTTTTCTTTTTTTATTTCCATACCTTTTATCTCTATATCCTGTCTAATATTTCTATACTTCCAGTGTCATTATAAATAACAGGGGGGACAGGGGACATCCTTGTCTTGTACCTTTCTTAATACTAATCTTCTCAGTCATGTCTCCATTTACTATCACCCTTGCATGTTGTTTATATCACCTTAATCATGTTAATAAATCTCTCCCCAAAATCCATGTCTTTTAATTGCGTTAGCATAAATTGCCAGTTCACATTATCAAATGCTTTCAAATATTCCAATGTGTTTAGTATTATTCTCATATTATCTTTAATTTGTCTCTTAGGTAAAAAGCCATTTTGATCTGAATGAATAAATTGGTTTAGGAATCTTTTTAGTCTTTCTGTAATTATTGAAGCAAATATTTTATAGTCAGCATTCAATAGAGAAATCGGTCTATATTTTTTTATCTGTTGCAGGTCTGAATCTTCTTTTGGTATGAGAGTAATATATGCCTCCATCCACGAGTTTGGTACTTTTGCTTCTGACAATAGTTCATTAAATACATCCAACATTGGAATACTTAAGAGTATTTTGTAAGTCTTTATTTTTTTTAAAAAAAATAATTTTTATTAATTTTCCAACATTAAAAAAAACACAAATACAAAATACAAATACAAAATAATAATAATAAGACAAACATCAAATTAAACAAATACAAAATAGATACAATTTTGAACATTTAGAACACTATACAGTATACTTTACAGTAGTTCGTGTCAAAAAATATATGCTACTTTCATACTTTACCATTTGACTTGGTACTTATTATGCCATTAATAACTTAACCTATAATTTTATATATACATAAATATTTCGTCATTCAAATTTTGATTTTTTCTGTTTCTTGTTTTGGTTCCTATTTTCTAGCCAGTTATAAAATCTATTCCAAATTCTATAATAGTCCGATTCCTCTTTTTCTTTTAATTCCATCGTCATCCTATCCATTTCAGCACATTCTAGAATCTTACTAATCACCATTTCGTCCAGGGGAACCTTTTTTTGCTTCCAGTATTGTGCAAAGGTAATTCTGGCAGCAGTTAGTACGTGAAGTGTCAAATATTGTTTATCTTTTTCCATTTTCGGGTCCAATATTCCCAATAAACACAATTCTGGTTTCATTTGAATTTTACATTCCATCATTCCTTCCAACCATCCCCTAACTTTTTGCCAGTATTTCTTTGCATGTGAACAAGTCCACCACATGTGGTAGAATGTTCCTGATTTGTGACTGCATTTCCAACCTTCCGGTGACAGGTGTGGTAACATTTTGGCCAATCTCGCTGGTGGCAAATGCCATCGGTAAAACATTTTATATAAATTTTCCTTATAGGCCACTGCCATTGTAAGTTTATAATTAATTTCCCATAATTTGTCCGATTGGTCCAATTCAATACTATGTCCAAAATTTCTCACCCAACTAATCATTGTTTCCTTAACTGTTTCTTCTTCTAATTTATATCTTAAAAGGAATCATATAAGTCCATCCGGACCTGGTGTCTTACTAATCTTTTGTCTCTTAATTGCTTGTTAATTCCATCATTGTTATATGTTCATCTAACATTGTTTTGACTGTTTCAGAGATTTTAGGCAAATCCACTTTTTCTAAATATTGTCTTATTTTATCTTCTGGAATTATCTCCTGATCATATAGAAACTTAATGTCATTTTATACTTATCAGAACACTAACACTTTTAAAAAACAGATAATAAGCTCAAAACCTGGATCTATTCCTTAAAAGCAGCAGAATAATTTTTAAATAACATAGAATTATTCCCTTTAGTCCCTTTTCGAGATCTACAAGGGTTCTAAAAAGAAAACTCTTCATAATATGGCAAATTCTACATTTTAGGAAAATAATTCAACATTAAATTGGAGATACTTTAACATTTCTTCCCCAAATTATATCTATATCTATCTTTTAATTTGAAATAAAAACAAAGTTACAGTAGACCCAGACCAAATCATGTGAATTAAAGAATATTCTTAATCACTAACATAAGAATTTCTAAATGTCTATTCATTTTAAAACATTCTTTGAGGGTTCCAAATAGATCTGAAATAATATTGTCTGATGAATTAGTTTCATTTTTGAATCATATGTATAGCTCACTTTTTTAAACATCTGGACTCATTGATTCCTAAAATTGGACACACTAACTCTTCTTTCCATAGTTATATAACAACTAATTCCATTTACCTTTTTTATAACTTTTAAAATTGAATTGTTGGCTTCCATTTAAAGCGCAGCATGTCTTAAACAAACCAAAATTGCAGGTATCTTAGAAGCTATTAGCACATACAGACCATAGTGCTTAGTTGCTTATATTGCCAACTGTATATATGGAAAGTAAGTCAAACTTAAAAGGCAATCTTTCAAAAGACACTCTTTCAAAACATTTATTTATTTAAAGTATTTTATATAAGTATTTAAAGTTATTTAAAGTATTTCAATAAAACATGTTCCCTGTTATTTTCACATTTAGCCCTGGTATTTCCTAATGATCCAAGTACTTATCTTGCTCAACACAGTTTAGCTTCTGAGTCCAGATAAGATTGACCAATGCTGCTGCCAGCTGAAATACAACAAAATACTTTGTACTGATTCAGGCTCCTCCACCATCCCCAACCGTTTAAAAAAAACACTAAAATAGCCTGGATGCTTTTATCTATGCTTTGGGAACAACTAGATTAATCTCTTGCAATAAATTGTTAAAGCATTGTGCCTTTGAAGTGGCTTTTTGCAACTAACGCAGCAAAAAGGTTCTAACCTGGTCAAATGGTAAGTTGCCTATTATAGGACAGCTGTTGTGGTTTCATGTTTATTTATAGGAAAAACACAAATGGCTATTTTTAAATTTTCAGGCTATATGCAGCATATGACTTGGATCATCTCTTCATGGGAACCTACCTGCCTGTAAGGTTTGGCATTATAGTAAAGACCTTCTCAGTAATCCCTGCAAAGAAATCTATTTAGGAGGATCTTCCCAAAGCCTATACATTTTAAAGATCATTGTTGTTTTTTTGTTGTGTCCAAAACTTTAACAGATTTATACTATGCTTAAATAGAGACTTTGAGATTTTATTTGCTTTCTTTTTATAGACTATTATTATAATAGTTCACAATGCCATCTTGAATGTTAAAAATTAAACTAAACTAAACAAAGATAACCTATGGAAAATATCCAAATAATCCAACAAGGATAATTTATTAAGGATTTTATCATCAGATGATAAAATACAAAATGCAAGGGATGAAGAAGAACCATGAGAATTTCAGAAGTGCTTTGCTATAGACACCTTAACATTTCTAGTTTAAAATCAATCTCATCACAGAGATTGAATACAGTCAGCAATAAAAACTGCATTTACAGGTCATATTAAACTATAATTGCCAATAGCCATTCAGAGGCAAAGAAATTAGAGCTGAATCTCCAGCCCTTCAAAATACAAAGACCAGCTGAATCTCAATCTTTACAATAATAAATCACAGTAGAGCCCAGCTGTTGCTGTTTCAATAAATGAATTTCTCCTGGGAAGGTTTGTTGTTTAGATTTGCTTTACTACTTTATTACCTTTACTGCTGGTTACTGAATTTGTGGTTATCTGTGTACAGGGATCTACTAAGTAGATTCTACTTCCCAAAATTAAAGCTGGATTGTGTGACATAAACATAGATACCTGAAAGTAGGCATAAGGGAAGATTACAAATGTTACCTACTATGATGCTGTGGCCACCCTATGGATATTTAAGGAGGTACCATTTGACAATACAGAACAGAGCAAATTAAGTTGCATAAATCTTGATCTCAACACAGAAGAGTTAAATGATAGGAGCCTGGTGATAATTTATATTGCCAGGACATTTTGTAAAAAACTAAAGGAGAAAGCTCTTTAGACAAGCAAGCAGTAAAAACAGCAAAAGAAAAATAGTTTTTAAATATCTCCTTCATACTTCACTTTTCTCTTCCCCAAACTTCATCCTTTATCATTGCAGAAAAGTATCTATTGCTTATGAGAGAGAATTAGAATATAATTCTTTCTCCAGTGTTGAGTTAATTTCTATCTTTGAATTGGCAGTAAACTATACCAGTATAGCATTTGTAGCGCTCATGGCTGAATCCTATCCATAGAGGACATAAGGAATGGCCTTGAAGGATGGAGGAAAAGTTGCTACCAAGGCAACAGTCAGATAAGAAGAGCTTGAGCCTGGGTTGAAAAAATAACTTGAAAACACTGCCTCAAACAAACCTCTCCTTAGTTCGCACAAAGATAAAGGGAAGGACAGAGGAAGTATTTTTAAGATTGTGTTACTGTAACTATTTAAGTAGAAAATATTTAAATACCTACATTATATTGGTTTCTTAGTCTACCTTATAGTGCTGACACTGCCTCAGCTGACTGTGTTTTGAATCACTGCACACCCTTAGCTTCCCTCCAAAGTAATGGGTGACAATGCCTAACAGATTTTATATACCTTGGAAATAGTATAGGAGAATGTCAGAATCAGAGGGAAAATACTATTTCAGTGATGATATGGCTAAGCTTCACCTAAGCCTCTCACACTTGTGGTCTGGGGATGAGATGATGGCAAAATCATGGGGACATGACAAATATTGCATGGACGCATTTCTACAGTGCTTATATGCACTGGCTCAAACAAATGAGGGAGAGAAATTTCAATAATGTTAGATTTGACATACATTTTTAAGTTCAGACAAGCAGGCAATATTAGCAGGATCAAGGACGCAAGAATTTTTTCTGAAGCATTAATGGTATCCTATTACAGTTGAAAGGGTTTGCTTCTAATGGGATTCCTATTGAATCTCAGAGAGAGAGAACTATAAATATAAACTTACACAATAGGATTATGATGAGTCTATCAGATTCTCCCAATGATCATTGCTATAAACAAGAGAAGAGACCACTAATCAATGTGCTTAATTGCTTACGATGCTAATTAGGCAGAGAGCAGGAAACAGAATGCATATAAAATGGCTGAGGGCTGTAAACTGCTGAGTGCCCATATATGCCTTAGATTTTTACAGTTAGCTCCCTAGTTTTTGTCAGTATGCTAAAAAAAACAAAGAAAAAAAAGGGAAAAAAACTACCTGCAAGTCATCTGTTCTGAAATATAGCCGTCTTAGCGCTGCAAAACTGGAGCAATTGAACATCTCTCTGCAGATCCAAAAAGCATATTGATTCCTTCACTGTGGAACTTGATAGTAATTGATAGGAAACTGAATGCGCTGGGTGAACTGCAATCTGGCACTTTCCGAGTTCCTTGCTTGCTGCACCTTGCTAGCTACATGTTTTGTAGGTTGGACCTACTCCAGGGCTCCAGTGAAGAGAATATAATAATTAGTTTCTAGGCCCCAGAGTGAAATCCATAGAACTTCAGCAGGTAACCTAGTGCCCTTGAAATATTTTGGAGTTCAACTCCTGTCAACCTTATCTAAACAAGCCAACTGAGAAGGACTGTGGAAGTATTAATCCAGGATATCTTTAGGGAACTGTTTTCCTTATCCATGTACTAGTGCAACAGATAATGATTATAAAAACCAACCCCATAAAATGTCCAAGATCTAGTATTTATGGCTATCTGCTGTGCTTCAAGTAATGCATAGCAGGAGAGGAACTGCAAAAAGATGTCTCAGTCTCTCTCATATGGTGGTTTTAATTCTGAAAAACCACAAGATACAATTCAGAGTAACAAAGACAAGACAATAAATTAAAATACCTACTGCACCTGCACTAACATGCAGTGCATGTGACAAAAGTTTGTATTATCTGTATACATAAAATGCAAGGAAAGTACATTGATAATTTTGGCAGATAACATGAGAAGCAACTTGGCGGAATGGTTTAAAGCAGCAGACATATTAGCTAACTAAAATTAGATTTGAGCTGTGTGGGATATATCTTCTGTTATCCAACATAAAGAGGATAAAGCTCTTCTTCAAGTGAAACACAGCTCCTGGGGAATTGCTAATACACTTCTTTGCAATTTTACTGGCAGCAGTTTAGAAGGATTTGCTACTACTTTCTTCCTGGATTCCCCCCACCCCCAACCTTCCAATCCAGCCCAAAGTTTTAATATTCCCTGGAATATGAAATAGCTAAGAAGACCTGATCCTGGTTCTTAGCCCAGAGGTCATACCTGCCTTTTATTGTTTTTTTAAAGAATTGTCATGTTTGTTCACACATACTTAAAATTGTATCCAACAGAAGCAAAAATGGTCTCAAGTAACCTGCAAAAATAAAGAGTTCATTCAAAAGATGACACAATTAATAAATTATTCTTGGTTTTTTTTTTAAATTTATCACTTAAGCCTTTGAATGTTAAAAGAGTAAAGACTCAGTAAAGGCTGAGCCTAACTCAATTGGGAAACTAAACAACAGGAAATATTGGAAGAAGCATGGATGGGTTCATGGAAATATCAGCTGAAGTCTACCACCCAAATGGTAAATAGGTCCAGCTCAGAGGTGGGTTCCTCCTGGTTCGCACCAGTTCTATAGAACTGGTAGCAAACCACTGGTGATGTCATGGAGCCGGTTCTGTTGGTGCCAGTCCGTGGACGCCGCCATCTTTTTTTTGGATTTTTTTTTTTGAATTTTTTTTTGAATTTTTTACTATTTTTTGCTTATGTGCATGCGCAGAAGCCGAGTCCCCGGCACTGCACATGCGCCACTATCTTGCTTTTGGCTTTTTTTAAAAAAAAATAGTGAACTTTTGGCGCTGCGCA
>QLTV01001810.1:290146-307648 GCA_003457575.1 Thermophis baileyi | reverse complement strand
GGAGGGGAAAAAATTTGGGAAATAAACTATAAATTGACGTTAGCAGCATCATATAAGGAAAATATTTACAAAATGTTTTACCGCTGGCACCTACCCCCGGCACGATTGGCAAAGATGTTCCCGACAGTGTCTGCGAAATGTTGGAAATGTAAGAAGGAGAAAGGACCTATTATCATCTCTGGTGGACATGCCCTAAAACCAAAATATTCTGGAACAAAATAAGGAACTGGTTGGAAGAAATCATACAACAGACAATTGATTTGAAGCCGGAATTGTTCTTGCTGGGAATTTTTAGAGAAAAGTTTAAAAAGGAGGACCGCTATTTAATACTGCATATAACCACAGCGGCCAGGATTGTATATGCACAGAATTGGAAAACCGATATTATTCCTACATCCTCTTTAAAACTGATATTACTCCTACATCCTCTATGGTGGTTCGAAAAATATTAGAATGTTCCGAGATGTTCAAATTGACTATGGAGATATATGAAAAAGAAGATACAGAATATTATGTAGCATGGAATAAATGGTATACGTGGTTAAAACACAACAAAAAACTTCAAATTTGGTTATAAAAGAGGACTATCTAAGGAGAAAACGTTAAATGTTCTCACTCTCTTTCCCTATGATAAACAAGTAATTTATATGTAAGTAAAATGGAAGAAATAGATGTGGAAAATATATTATGGGATTCAATTCTTTAAAGATAGATTTAGATAAATATTAATGTTAAAATAAAAATAAGAAATATTGAAAATGTTCTTCATTCATACCAGCAGGCTTTACCAAAAGAATCTACTTAGTTATTCTGGGAATGGATTACTAGAGAGGCCTTTTTTGTCTTATGTTATGGCAAAGTGATGCTTGCCTAAATCTAGAGTCTGTGTCCTGTTTCTTTTCTGTTCTGGATATGTTCAGATCAATAATGAAAACTCATTCTCATTCATCCATTCCATGATAAATTGCACTGGGTTCAAAAAGATCTTGTAATAGATCTCTTATATACAACATGCAAAATGTGCAAACAAGGCAATTTAAGTCCACCAATCCTACACATGTTCCTTTAGAATTAAGCTCATAAAATATGTAATATATTTTAAACAACTTTTACAGAAATATATATGAATTTTTTGCTCATTTAGATATATTTCAACAGAAGAATCTACCGGTATTTAAATCTAGAATTATATTAATGTCCCTTACAAGTTATGTATCTATCATTTAGTTTAGTTTATTTATGAAGTTGGATGCTTTTTAATCAGATGTAAAAATCTAGTTTCAAGGCATCGTATAAAAATATAACTGAGGGAAAGACACAAAAACAGCAGAATAAATGATCAAATTAGTTTAGAAGGAATTTTTTCACAATTACTGTCTATCATCTAAGGTACTACTTCTGAACTAAGCCTGACAGGTAAGAAATAAGATTGTCTTATAATAAGATTGGAAAGAAACATAACTGAAGGCTTATTGCTTTTATGGTTTACCACCCTTATATATGAATGTCATCTTGCTCATAGCTCTCTCACCTATATATACAATTGGCTATGTTGCCTCTCTGTTGTTATATAGTCCAGCATTCCTCAAGTTAGATGCTCTTAGAATGTATGACTTTTGACTCTCATTATTCCATACTAAGCATAATTATCATGATTTAGGAGTTAAAAGTTAAACATAGTGATGTCTATGGAGATTCTCAATCATCCAGGTCATGTTTGTCCCAAAGGTGCTTTTCAAAAGGCAGCTGAACTTTCTTAATTTTTTCCTTGAAAATGTTTCACTTCTTATCCAAGAAGCTTGTTCTGAAGAAAGTCCAGCTGCCTTTTGAAAAGCACCTTTAGGATAAAGATGGTGATCAAACACCTGGCTCTCTGGCACCATAATTTTAATAACTATGATGACAGGTTTGGCAGGTGATCCTAGGGAAGCAACTTTTTCTCAGACTCACCTGGCTCATGTATCAGGTGAGATGTATCAGACTTTTGTGAATATCATGATACAATAACGTAAGTAAAGGATATCAAATATTTTAAAATACATATTTAAATGCTAAACATACTATATTTGCAAGACAGAGGTTTGTATGTCCATTTATACATATTGATAAAAATGTTGAAAACACAGTTGGATCAGGAAGAAAATGAGGGAAGTTTAACAAGCTATAGATTTTCGGGAGAGAATTGTGGAACTTCTGAAAATCTGGTCAGCTGTGGTCCTTGTTTAAGGACTTTACTATAAGGAAAGAAGAAGTGGTAGCACAAGAAGTATATAGCACAATTGCCATATATAAAATTTTCTAATGGATTTTTAAAATGTATTCTTAAAATATTTTTTAAAATTAGAAGCTGAATATTCCCATAAGATTTATGACCCAGCTGATTTCCTAATTCAGTCTGGATTCAATCAAATATCAAATTATCAAAATCTTCAAAGCAGGATTGAGGTGCTAGAAGTGCTTGCTTCTTATTGATCGTGGTTTCATTACTGACACACTTGTTTGCTAGATTATCATGCTGAGAAAAAACAAGCAATAATTTAAGATTTTTTTTAAAAAAAATGATACAAAAAACAAGTCAGCTATTCCTGGCGAAGTGCATGTCTTCTTTAGAACAGTGAGAAATACCATCAGTGCTTCCTGGCTGATGGAATAAGCATATAAGAATTTTTGTCAACACAGTACCTTTCAAATGAACTGGATTTAAAACTCATGGACATTACGATGGCTGGACATTGTAAATGTTGCTGTTCAACAGATTTGCAAGCTATGACGGTGGGAGGGCTAATATGGAGAGATGTATCGTGGATGAAATCATGCAATATACTAGAAAAGAAATTTGGAGTAATTGAATCCTGTATTTTTATACCATCTAATTCCTCATCACACACAGTGTAGCTAGGCTTTGTATAACTTAATAAATATTTTATAGATGCAGCTGTTCTATGTCTTTGTAATTCCACTATGTGTTGTGGCTTGCCCAAGTCCCGCGCAGCTGCTCATGGATCCGGAAGACCAAGAACCGACCATGGGGTGGCAAGATCAGTCTGGGCATTTCTGAATGTGCTGTACTATATATTTTTTAAAAAATATATCTTTTTATAAGGCAGCTGTTGCTGTTTTGTAATGCACTGTCAGTTAAATGCCTCAAATGCTACCATCAATTTTTTTCCAAAGAATACTTGAGTGCTATATTATAAAGTAACCCTGATATGACCAAATGAGACTGAATCCCCAAAAGTTACTGCTATCAAGAAGTCCACCACCAAATTACACTGAAGTTAAATTTTTGCACATTTTCGCATGTGATTTTATATTCTATAAATGTAGAATATGTCTATAATTCAGAAGTCACTCAGAATTTTGGAACAGCTCAACACATACCTAGCTCCAATGAAAGAGTACATTCTTTTTCTTAAAGAAGGAAAAGATAAAATGACTTTTAACATGGAAGAGTTATGTTATCAGAGACAGCTACCAGAGACAGCTAACTCAGCTACCATTTTCTAAAATTGCTAATATAGTTATAATCTCATTACAGGAAGCCTTACCATGACTTTTAAAATTGTAACTGTCATCCCTGGCACAGAAAGTTCTTTCTCCTCTTGCGTTTAGCACGCAATTGCCATTAGCGTTAATGAAAGATTTGTATGTAATCAGGGGAAGAATTAACCCCAGAAAAACTATCAACAATAAGCATCTGTGTCTTACAAAATTCATTATACAGTGCACAATGAGGACCTATCTCATCATGAAGGAAAGCACTCATAATGGGTATGTGTGTCCAAGCTTGACTCCCTGCATAAGTCCACCAGCATCTCATAACTGGCTTCCTTATTATAAGATGCAAATTACTATTGCAGACAAAACTTCATCCCCCTCTGAAAATCTGACCTTACATACACTGACGTATGCATGCAAACTATGCATATGCCTGCAGTCTAATCAGCAGTCTGGCCCTCGGCATAATTCCAGAATGCGAATTCCAGAAGTACAAGTATTCCCAATCTTTTCGGGTTTGTTGGTTTTTCAAATTAGGATGGTGCCTTTTTGCAAACGGCCCTCAAGGCAGATTTACCAAATAGAACCTAAATCCAGAAAACACAAATACGGCAACAGCAGACAAATTGAAACACACTAAAACATAGTCATGAGATCATCGATCATTGAACTGGTGCCCAAAGAAAACCAATTAATTTCACTGACAAAGGCCAACATAAATCAGGATCTGCCAAAAAGGCTTAATAGCTTTCTCTGGAAGGGAACTGCAGTTGTGTGGCACAACCAGAGAATACTTTTCACCAAAGGTAGCCTCAGGAGCCAAAAGTTTGTTCAGAGATGGAGCTCAAACAGGTATCAAAAGAGTCATAGGAGCACAAGAGATCCTTCAGTATCTGCCCTTGGTTACTCACTGAGGCACTTTACTCCTGTTTTAAGGAAAACCAGAATGCCAACCTGGTTTAACTTCAGCATTAAGAACCCTTGTTCCCAGGCCAAATGTTCTGTGCCTATAAACTGCATTGTGTAAACCAATTTAAGTATTTTTAGTTTCTTTTGCACAATACAGGTAATCCTCGACTTACGACCACAATTGAGCCCAAAATTTATGTTTCTAAGTGAGAAATTTGTTAGGTTAGTTTTGCCCCATTTTACAACTTTTCTTGCCCCATTTGTTAAGTGAATCACTGCAGTTTTTAAGTTAGTAACAGGGTTGTTAAGTGAATCTGGCATCCCCATTGACTTTACTTGTCAGAAGGTCACAAAAGGGGATCACATGACTCTGGGACACTGCAACCGTCATAAATACAGTATGAGTCAGTTGTCAAGCATCTGAATTTTGCTCATGTGACAGTGGGGATGCACACAACGGTCGTAAGTGTGAAAAATGGTCATGAGTCAGTTTTTTCAGTGTCGTAACTTTGAACGGTCACTAAATGAACTCAAGGACTACCTGTCAAGGACTACCTGTAGTGTTTTCCCTCCCTCCTAATCATATACTAGTTACAAAAGCTTCTCTTCTTGATGCTTGGATTCTGAGAGTTGATAAGCACTTATTGTATTATCCTAAATACATTTTTGCAGGTGTAAGAGTCAAGCACTTTACTACGTAATTAAACCAATGCTGCCGTTCTGGTGGCGAGAACAAAAGATGTTCCATGACACATTTTGAATTTTACACTTTTGCAATTGGAACAGTTTTGATAAATTAAGTCAGAAATTAGTGTAAGTCAGCCAATGAAATAACAGTGAGAATTTTTTTAAAATGGAAAAATTCCCTTGGGGATTTTTATATTATCATCACTAAGGCCGGAATTTTAAATGGAAGATTAATATGGGGTGAAAAGGTCTCTGTTTCCTCTTGAAAGGCCATTTTTCCATTCAAAAGAGTTTGCTTTCCAAATTGGTTAGCCTCTTTTCCTATGAAGGAGAGAACTACCTATAAAAATGTTGCAGGCAGGAAAAAGTATATATGATCAGAGCACCCATTGGGGGAAGAGTATCAAAAAAGTCAAGATGGCAGTTGTGATCATGCAACGCAAGCCCCCGATCCCACAAAGTCCTGACCCTCTGCAAAATAGAGACCAATTTTATTCATGCCATATGAAGTATTCCTTGCATGTAATAGCATGCCATTACGTTTTGACACATTTTGGCTAGTGTAACCAGAGGCCAGATTTGCCCCAGGTATGTTCACACTATTATATACAAGCTATGCAATCTAGAGAGTACCTTGCAAGTCACAATACTGTAGCCCACATTCCATTGATAGGGAGGAAATGTAGGGAAACGACCCACAATCAGGATGCAGGTAATATATATTGATGAGTAATTTTCTATGACCTTACTTTTCTCAGGCTGAGAGTCATACCTGGCCCATGAGTTGGTATGCCAAGTTGCAGTTCGTAAAAAATGGGACCATGTTCCCCCCAAATGAATATTATTTAGTTAAATATATCAGGTTCTATTTTAGAAAAAAATCTTTGCAGCATTAAATTTTATAACTTTTGGAGAAGATCTGCAGACTGGATAGCAGTCCGACCTCCAAGGTTTTTGCATGACAAACTTGTAAGGTAGTTGGGTGAGAGAGCGAGAGAATGAGAGCGAGAGAGGGAGGGAGGGAGACTGGCTCAAAGTCACCCAGAGAATTTTTAGAACTACCAGTAGGAGTGAGCTTGAACCTGACCCATATCTTAGTCCAATTCCATCTTTGTACAGTAGTACACTTGAACATTTTAGGGGCTCGTATTATGCACCTGCCTTAAATTATGCCACATTCGCTCTTAAAGTGGGCCTGATTTGTATAGGTTATTCAAACTAATTATATATGACTGGACTACATACAGAAATAGGTTAAAATAGAAATAAAAGTGAATTATTACTTTATGGAAATATACCAATAAATATTGATATTTTTATCTGCTTGCAAAACAGATATCAAGTTCCAATGTTTAAGAGATACAGTGTAGAAAATACAGAATATTTACTTCCAACCACCTGCTATTTACTTTAACTTAAAATCATATGGGAGCCTACTGCAAACTGGTTGAATGTATTGCATGAGGAGATACTGTTCAGAAAACATCCTTGACTGATCTTTGAGGCAAATAGCCTCAGTGTATGTGTGATGTTATTTTGGTTGGGAATTGGAGAGTGCTTTTTCCTTTTTTGTTATTAATTAAAAAACAATAAAAATACAAAATACAAAGTTTCTGAACATTTATAGGGTACTTAGTGATGTCAATGGAGATTCTCAATCGTTCAGGTCATGGTTATCTCAAAGGTGCCTTTTCAAAAGGCAACTGGACTTTCTTGATTTTTTCATCTTTAGGGCACTTAGTGATACATTTTTCTGAGTGTCTTACAGTAAAACCAAAACAATACATAAATCTCTACATAATATTTTTAAATCATTGGCAAAATAATTTACATTTGTTTTCTTTTTAAAAATGTTTAATAAGTCAGTTTTCAAACTTATTAGGAGTGTAAAAATTAGCTTTCAATCAGCTAAGATGGTCCAGGAGAAAGTACAGGAGAGATAGTTGAAAAAATAATTATGGATGCTGTAGCTACAGTCCTATCTAATTCTTTCTGAGATACTTTTAAAAGATGAGATGAGATCTCACCTGTACTGATCTCACCTTATATTATCAGAACATAATTTACACTTTTTACCAGAGGTGTTCATCTCAGAATATAATTAATATCACACTTTATTTTACTGCTTTTCTGTTTTTCAAGACTTAACACTCCATATTAAATGTAGGAAAATGTGTGGGAAATTGGGGGCCCTTATCCTTGGTTACATTCAATGTAAGATTCACATGAATCATGTTTTTTATTCAAGGCAGTAAAATAATAAATTAAAACAGAAATAACTCCAAGACCTATTTCAATATTTACTTCCAATCAACCTGCCTCACAAATAGAATTTCATGAGATTCAGACATAATCTTTCACCTGTAACCCTTCTTCTCAGTAGAGTAGTTTCCTTACTTATATCTCTTAAAACAAAAGTGTTTATAAAGGAATAGCATGGCCACACAATGTCTTTTTACTTTTTTTTCTTCCATACAATTATGTCCAATTCTTGTAGATAACATGGATAAGTCTCTGCAGTTTTCTTGGTAAGATTTTTCAAAATTGATTTGCCATTGCCTTTTTCCTAGTGCTGAGAAAAAGTGACTGCACTGAGGTCACCCAGTCGGCTTTGTGCCCAAGGCAACACTAGAACTCACCTTCTCCCGGTTTCTAGTTTGATGCTTTAACCACTACACCAACTGGCTGTCTTTTTACTGGTAATATCTGTCAAAAACCACTCTTGGGTATGAACGTTTTTCAGAAAAGGCTTTTATCATGCAGTTGGCTGTCCTGTTCAGATAACTTTACAAGGAGATCAAACATGTCCATAATCCATTTGGCAACCCTCTTTTTTTTAATTAGTTACTTTTACCCCTTATAATATTTTCTTATTAAAAAAGAAAATACTGAGCTGGAATACCACACTGTCTTTTGAAGGGAAAATCAAGGGATAACTCCAACATTCAGTCTCTTCCTTTTTGAATCTCTGCAACCTTAAGAAGTGATGAGACAAAACTACTGGTAATGTAAGAAAAGAATCCCCACTGGGAATTGACAGTTCCTACCTTTGGCACTAGATGTTTCCCTTCACCTGTCTAGCTGGATAATAAAGAGGGAAACTGTTCTTCCTATTCAGAATATCTCCCTTTCTATCATCCGTTACCACCTCCTATTTCTGATATTAAAAACATACTGCGGAGCAAGAAGTGAAAGGAAGCTGATGACAGGACTTGAACCAACAATGAGCCAGAAAAAACACATTGTCTTTCATCCTACTTTCATAGTGATTTAAAGGAAGACAGTCCAGCTTCTATGGAAAGACAAAGCAATACAATGGTAACAATTTTATCCTAACCATTTGTAAGAATTATCTGCAAAAAAATGTATTTCAAGAATATCCAGGATCCTAAATTCAGAACTGTTTCAGAAATAAATAAATATACCACAATCATAAAGTGGCAAACAGGAAACTATAATTTTGAAATACTTATGATTTCAGCAGTGGCTTCCAAATTGGTTAGCTAAACTTGAAGTGTTTAGCTGATAATGGTTACCTGCCAAGCATTTGGAGAGTTGGCTGATGGACTTCCCTAAGCTGGAGATCTGAAGAATTAGTCTATATTTCATTTTGCTAGGTATTTAGAAAAAAAAACATTAGGCACATTAACTTCCTTTGAGGATATCTAAATAATAGAAACAATAGTACTATCAGAACACTCCATTTTCCTGAAAAAGATACATAGGACAAATTTTTCTGACATGGTTGTATATGTGTGTATATATAAAACATTGGTTCTGTATGTTCCTGCAGGGTTTGAGTAAGTCTGGTTTTCAATAAGAAATATGGACCCTGATAAATCTTTCAATTGTAGTCAACAGACTGACCTTGAGAACGATCAAGCTGACTATCAAACTCTTGAGATTCAACATTCTTGTATATACATCAGTTTGTGTAAACTGAAGACATAGACACCATGGGTGAAAAATACAGAACTATCTGTATTAACATTGTGGCTAAATTAAAGCATTTATCTGTAAAGGAATAAACAGCATTATGCCTTTATGATGATCCCCCTCAAATGCACAGGTTAAAGTGTTAATTCAAAAATTAATTATTTATCATATCAGAAATTATTAGTGTGATGAAAACCATGGGAAGTCACTAGCCTTGTTTACAAAATAGCTGTGATGCTACGGGGCACATACTATGAATTCATTATACAGATAATTTTAAACAGAGTAAAACTTTGAATCCTTGCTCTACAAAAATCAACAGTAAAAAAAAAAATCCAGTGAAATATTCATTTTCTTAAGAACTTCTGTATATTTTGAGGGACAGAGCTAGGAAACTTCATAGAAAATAGCACACCTACCCCAGGCCGACGTTCAAAATATGCCAGTCTTGATTTTGTTAAGACGAAGAATCGAACTTTAAAGTTGGAAGGGGAGGTTCTTCTCTTTTGCTGAGATTTTTTGATCAGTTCTTCTTCCAGAAGAACAGAGTTATTCATTGCCAGCATGTAATGATCCAAATTCCAGGATGAAAAGGGACCTGCTCTTAATACTCCACACATGAGACCAGGAAAATGAAATTAGAGACAAAGACTGAACTGTCTCAAACATGGATGCAAAAAACAATGTAGGTGCTTTATCTTTCCATCTGTCATCCAGGCAGTACTGTTCTATAGCTTCCTTTCTGATATAAAAGCCATAACCACATCCTTTCAAACACACTGCGCAATACATTATAATTTATGTTACACATGTAATTGAAAGGTAACTCAAAAGCTTGAATGACAACTGTTTGCTATTAATCTAAAAAATAAATGCTTTGATGAAAACACTTGGAGCCAAAATTTCCTTATGAAAAAAAAATCCACAAAAGTATTTATTTACTTTTGTTTTGTCCTACTTTTCAGCTTTAGGAAGGATTGAAATTAATATTTTTTAATCCTTGACATTTTTTAACTTGATTCCAAAGTTCAGTTTTTTAATTAGCCCATAATTATTGATATATTTGGGAGCTATTCATTTCAGAAAGTCTTGAGTATGCTTAATTTATGTTGATATTTCTTCATGACATTGTAGAAAATATATGCAGGGATATTTTATAGACTCTATAAAATATCTCTGCATATATCTCTATAATATAGAGAAATAGATGCCCTAAAATTTAAGCACTTATTTCCCAAATGCAAGCAAAGCCACCAAAATAGATTAACCATTATTCATTGATCAAAACAGATAATTGAATGAAATCATTTGGCACAGATCATAATTTTTGACTGATTATAACTATATAAAATTATAACTGCTTACATTTTTAGGGTGTTTGAATGATTTTTCTATCTATGAGCCCATTCCCATTCTCATTCATTATCTTTTCAATTTATTGTGTGCTCATTTAGTTGTTTTGTTTTGTTCAGTGGTTCAACCAAGAGTATTATCATGGTGTCTGTGCTCAGTTTCAGCCAGTAGAATTTGTGGGTCCGCAACTATTTTCAAATAGTTCTTTCATTGTTTTGACTTAGTTTAAGGAAAGCATGTAAGGTACTGTATGTGGAAGAATGTGGATTATTCTAATTGCTTGACTGGCTGATTAAACCAGCTAGCATGCGACTGATACCATGCATAAATGGAGGTAGCGAATTATCTCATAGCAGGAAGGAGACAATAATCTTTCTATCAGAGAACCCTCCCTTGACAATCTGCACAATTAGAGGGCAGTTTTTAAATATTCTAGGAATTATTATATTCCTACAAAATGTGATCAAGATAATAGTTTTACAGATGTAGATTCATTTAAATGATATTGATTTGTTTAACCTATTTGAATTGGATTTCAGCAAGACATGGTTGCTGAAGTTGCTAGGTGGTTTTGAGGGATTATATCAGGGGTGGATTCTGGATCCTTTTGCTGTCGGTTCGCTCAGGGTTGCGCCTTGCGCGCACGCAGCAATCAAAAAATAGCTTCTGTGCATGCGCAGAAGTAAAATCCAAGATGGCAGCATCCACGGAAACAGAACTGGCTCCGTGACATCATTGCCGAGTTACTAACAGTTCTAAAGAACCGGATAGAACCGGTAAGAACCCACCTCTGGATTATATTTTCTAGAAACTGCATGGGGGAGACTGCCTTGGTCAATCTCCCTCTCAGCAGTTTTAGTATACTTGACTACTGTATTCTTCTGAACTGCCAGTCAGGATTGAGGCTGTGCTGTTTTACAGGAGTCTAGTAATTTGTTTAGGGCTATGTGACACAGATGACACTGATGGACTATAATTGACTTATAGTTAATTGACCTGCAAGATTCCATATTGGGCTCATCAACATGACTATGTTGGCAAAGGTTGAAATGAGGTCAGTGTGTTGATGACATCCAGTTCAATTGCTCCTTACCATCAATCTCCAATAAAAAGTCTTTGCCAAAGTCTAGTATGTAATGAGATAGATGAGAGAGAATGACTGAATGTAAACTACTTTATAAAATAAGGTTTATAGTCTGGAAGTGACCGTTTATATTCAACTGTCACTGGATTATTAGTAGGAAGCTGTGACAAGAAATGCCTTTACACAATTATGCCTAGCCAACCATCATATACATATACATTTGTCCCATATTTAAAGAAAAGGCTTCCATGCTGTGTTCGGGGCATATTTGCTGAGTTCTCCTCAGTTGCTATTTCCGCTGTACTCTATCATTGCCTTCTTATAGAACAGTAAACTAGGTAGCAATAATATATTACATAGCATATACTAAGTACTCCTAAGTATGAAGAATGTGCAAAAATTATGATATAGGCTTTCTCTTTTGATTTGCATTCAAAGATTGAATTTTTGAAAATATTTGCATTTAAAGGAGCATAGATTATATGCAAGATTTTGTTATTGAAAAAATCCTTTTCATTCAAAGCAATCACTTAAGAGTGAAACGTTAATTTGATTCAAAAATAAACACTTGGAATGGGTTGTTGTTCTCTCTATATCGTTTTTCAAACCTAAATCATCCTCCAAACCTGCTACTTGCCTTTCTCAAAGCAAAAGGCTGTTTTCTATAAAAGCATGGCAAAACGTAACTGTTAATCCCAAAGTGTGTTTAGTGCTTTCTACAGATCATTGTATTTCATAAAAAAAGCAAAAGATAGTTCCTCTCAAGCCATGATTACTGCTGCTCTCTGCTGCCTAAGTGTGGCATAACATATGTAATAAAATGGACCACAAAATAATACATTTTTGTTGTTTTCATTTGATCTATGAACAATGCATTTTTCATGTGAAATTTAGGTGGCAGTAGAAATTCATTTGGAAAACTAGCGGTAGAAACATATTGGATATGTATTCCATGAAATCGATTATATTCTTTATGCTGTGTTACAAATAAAATATTTTCTTTTCATGTGTATTTCATATGTGGGTGAGCGCATTCAGTTTCCCTAGTAATATAACCACTTTACAGGCTCCATATCTATGTTATTATTATTTATTATTAATTAAATTTGTATGCCGCCCAACTCCCAAGGGACTCTGGGCGGCTGGATCCCTAGGCAAGATGGTAAGGCCGTGCCATCAGGCTATTTTGGAAGGCCAACAAGATGGAGCCAGTCTGATCTAATGGTGTTCCAAAGGGTAGGGGTCACAGCAAAAAAGGATCTCCTCCTGGGTCTCATCAGATGACATTTTTTCATGGACAGGACTCACAATATATCCTTCCTGCTGTGGGTCAGATATGACTGGTGAGATACCTCAAATACCCATCTTCCAGATGTGAAGAAGTGAGGTTCTACAATGAGGAATACCCCTCTGAATTTCAATTGGTAGCATGTGGATGTAATATACAGGAGTTCTGGAAAATCTATCTCATAATTTTAAGAACTGATCTTGTTTTCATCTAACAATATTTTAGCATTTTGCATTATTAAAAAGGGACAAAAATGTGATATCAGAATCTACATATATTTCAACTACAATTTCCCAGGCACAGTGATCAACATACCAGTAGTAACCCACAGACTTTCCTGATAACATAAAAACAGTCACTTTAGGATAGAAGAACTATCTTTTCTGGGAGCATAAGCATAAACTACTGAAAATGTCTTTTCTACCCAGTTGCCCAATATTGTATGTAGCCACCGTATCTTACCCTGGAGCCACCAAAAACATTAAGCAAATCCAGGTGATAAAACAAATACCCACAATACTGTATAAACTATACAGATACAAGGGTAAATTTATATTTGAATATTTCATGGTCAAGAAATTTAACAGCTGGTTTTAAAACAGCAAAGGTATTTTGGGTCTCCCAACATGTTATACAGGACCTTCCCAAGACATTTTACTGAGCAAAATATGGTAAAATGCAATTCAATATTCTATGTACACAAATGGACCAAATTGGGTATTCAATTTTAATTCTGGTGAATGAACAAAATCATCCACTGCACTTTCCAACATCAGGCTATT
Source organism: Thermophis baileyi (assembly GCA_003457575.1). NCBI lineage: Eukaryota > Metazoa > Chordata > Lepidosauria > Squamata > Dipsadidae > Thermophis > Thermophis baileyi. The sequence continues at coordinate 294,111 of QLTV01001810.1, read as the reverse complement.
TTAATGAATAAATTCAGCCTTGCTCCCTGAACCGTTTCAGTTTGTTCAGTGCTAATTCTCTTCTAGAATTTTCTGACAATAATCTACCGACAAAATTGGACTGACAATCTGGTTAATTCCGATCTATTTTTGCCAACTCCAGCTTTGCACAACTGGTTGTTTCAGGAAAGCATACCTTCAGAGGATTATTTTATTACATAAATTTATATAAATTTGTTAAGTATAGCAATTAGTCTATCAGAGAGGGAAATGGCAAGAACGTATTTTAAAATTCTTAAACACGAACACACTTTTCCTAGGGAAGATCTGATTTTGAAAGAATTTGACTAACATTTGTGTGGCCGTCTAATCACAGCTACAATAAAACCCTAGATAGTTCCATGGCTCCTGTAAACCACGATAACATTTCAGGAAATATGCGCCACCCGAAAACAAACTCCCCCCCCCATCTGTTTAAAGGCCTCTTCTTAGCACGGCTTCAAGAACAAAAAAGAGGCGCGGGGCGGGGGTTGTTGCAGAAGACAAAACAACCGCTGACTGGCAACGAAAGCCACACGCGAAGTTCCCCCGCCCCGCCCCTTTTATCGGCCTGCGATTTGCTTCCAACGGCGTCTTTTTCGTTTTTTCCGGTTTGGGGGCGCTCGCGCCTCCGCGGAAGCCAATGAGGAGAGCGGTGCGCTACATGCATAAATTGCGCGCGCCGGAAGCGCTTGTGGGCTGCTGAGGAGAAGCGGAGTGGATACTGATGACTGATATTGTGTCGCGGAACTGCTGGAAGCCCGGCGACTGATCCCTTTTGTTGTGTCTGTGAGCGTAATATCAAGTAAGCCAAAGGTTTTCACTTCGGGATTCTCCTCCTCTGTAGTGTCGGGACCAATTCTTGATTGACTGCTCCCCGGTTCTTTTTGGGAGTCTGCATCCTGCGCTTTCCCCGCTTGTTTTGCCCGAAGAGGAGCCTAGAAGCCCGAGTTGGAAGACTTCCGGTTTGCTGTTTATCTGCTGTTAGCAGGGCGTTTTTTTTCTTAAATATTTTCGTGCACGGCGCTCATAATTCAGCCAGAACCCCCCCCCTCCCCGTCTTCCACTTAGCTATTCCTTAATATGGGAGGAGAGAAGACAGGTTAACGGACTAGGCACGACTTTAATTTCCTAGGACCAAAGATTAAAAGCGATCATCATCCACGTTCGCATTAAGGTCATGATCCCAAATCTGTTCCCTTCTCTTACATTTGAATATGGGGCGGAAAAATTTTGCTGCTGACACTCTCGCCTTAAAATAAAGTCAATGTAGTTTTATATTTAGTGCCGAAAGAAAGAGAACAAGAAGTTAGGAAAAAAGTGATGTGGACTTAGTATATATTGGAACTGCCTTTTCAGTCAGAGAGAGAAAATACAAAACGTATCTAGGAATAGGCTTCTTTAGACAATGTGTAGGAAGTGGATGTTCCCAACTTCACTGTAAAATTTTGTCAAAATTATGTCAGCTTTTATCTTGCATGTAATGTGATTTTTTTTGTTACTGTAGAAGTGGATTTCTGCAAAAGGCGAGGTGGAGTAGATCTTGAATGTATCATCAAATCTGTATTTCTTAAAATAGGTGTTATGATTGGCAGTAGAACCAAAAATACAGTAGGATCAAATTTATACATAATTGTAAAGTAGTGAGCAATAATATTAATAGGATATTAAAACAGTAGGGAAAACTGTTGAGGCACATGTTTCAAGTGTGTATAGTGTATAAATCCTCTAAATATAAACAGGTGGCAGATAATTCCATAATCTGTGCTAATAAATAGTATTCTTAACCATTTAGTGTGTTGGACAGAAACATTTTAGCTTTACTGTAATGTATAAATGCTTATCTAGTATGTGGTGTTTAAATGCTAATTTTATTTTTATGTTTGCAAATTTTATCTCTTTATTCTAGCAATTTGTTCTGCTGCAATGGGTGAACCTCAGCAAGTGAGTGCCCTCCCTCCACCTCCAATGCAATATATTAAAGAATATACTGATGAAAATATTCGGAAAGGTATAGCTCCTAAGCCTCCACCACCTATTAAAGATAGTTATATGATGTTTGGAAATCAGTTCCAGTGTGATGATCTAATTATTCGACCATTAGAAAGCCAGGGTATTGAACGATTGCATCCCATGCAATTTGATCATAAAAAGGAATTAAGGAAACTCAACATATCTATCCTGGTCAACTTCTTAGATCTCTTGGATATATTAATAAGAAGCCCAGGCAGCATAAAAAGAGAAGAGAAACTGGAAGATTTAAAACTGCTATTTGTTCATGTGCATCACCTTATAAATGAATATCGACCTCACCAAGCCAGAGAGACTTTGAGAGTCATGATGGAAGTGCAGAAACGTCAGCGTCTAGAAACTGCAGAGAGATTTCAGAAACATTTAGAACGAGTTGTAGAAATGATTCAGAATTGCTTGGCTTCTCTGCCAGAAGATTTACCTCATTCAGATGGAGGAATGAGAATAAAAGCTGAACCAATGGACACTGAAGACAGTATAAACTGTATTGGATCAAATGATCAACAAAGAACAATCTCTAGTGTAAAAAAAGATCAGGTTTTGGATAAAGATGCTAACATGTGTAGCATTATTGATGAAATGACATGAAAAAGCTTTGGAATTTGTGATTTTGCAGGGAACATGCAACAGATGCTAAGGAATTAGAATATGACGTTTCTTTTCCTTTTGCTATGATGATTTAAACAGTAATGGAACACAATGTATAAATCAGTAAATATTGATAATTTATTTGTTTAGCTTTTGCCTGCATATCTATGCTTGACTTTAAAGAATATCAATCTTACTGATAACTATACTTGTTATGCTAACTATGCAATTTATCAGTATCCAAATTCTGCTGATGGTAATTTATTGAAATATGGGAGGTACTTTAAGGAATTTAAATACATGTTGTGATTCCTTGTTTAGGTTAAATTAAAAAACATGTTATACCATAGCAACACTGTTATGTATACAGAGTGGAAGTAAAAAAGCAGTAAATATTTTTTTCTTGTGTTATGAATGTTTGTGAATTAAAGCAACTGCTTCTGAAGATAAGGAAACTTGGTGACTAACATTTATTAAAAAGAATGAAATTCTAAATTCTTTGAGATAACTTTAAAATATTTAACAGAAGACTTGATCCAAATTAGCCTTGTATTTTACAGGATGAACCATATTGCTTCCCTCCTATTTAAATATAACTCAATTTTATTGGGTTGCAAAACAGTTGTTCCTCAGATCATGACTGCTTGTTAATGCTGACTTAAGTAGTATATTTGAACTACAGTGTTGAAATCTGTGTGTGTGTTTACTAAAGAACTGGAAATATGTAAACAGCATACCATAGTATGTACAGTATATATTCAACACTTATACCACATACAATGCACCTAAAACATTTCTATTTTTCCCCCTAATTTCTAAATTTCTACACAATCAGGAAAAGTTCCTGATTATTATGGGCCAAGAAAAAATACTTGCAAGAACAAATACTAACATATACAGTTGCAAGGAAAAGTATGTGAACCCCTTGGGATTACGTGGAGTTTTGCATGAATTGGTCATAAAATGTGCTCTGAACGTCATCTAAGTCACAACAATAGAAAAACACAGTCTGCTTAAAATAATACTACACAAGCATTAGATGTTGCCATGGTTTAATTGAACATAACATGTAAACATTCACAGTGCAGGGAGGAAAACGTATGTGAACCTTTGGACCTAATAATTGGTTGACCCTCCTTTGGCAGCAATAACCTCAACCAAACGTTTCCTGTAGTTGCAGATCAGACCTGCACAACGATCTGGAGTAATTTTGGACCACTCCTCTTCACAAAACTGTTTCAGTGTAGCAATATTCTTGGGATGTCTGGTGTGAATCGCTCTATTAAGGTCATGCCACAGCATTTCAATAGGGTTGAGGTCAGGGCTCT
>QLTV01001810.1:271654-289476 GCA_003457575.1 Thermophis baileyi | reverse complement strand
ACATCAAGGCTTTTGGAGATACTTTTGTAACCCTTTCCAGCTTCATGCAAGTCAACAATTCTTGATCGTAGGTCTTCTGAGAGCTCTTTTCTGCGAGGCATGGTTCACATCAGACAGTGCTTCTTGAAACCAGTAAACCCAAACCAGGTGTGTGTTTTTAAAGGGCAGGACAGCTGTCAGCAACACATCCAATATCATCACACTGATTGTAGTCAAGGTTGGCTCACTCCTGGCTCCAATTAGCTCTTGGAGAAGTCATTAGGCTAGGGGCTCACATACTTTTTCCTCCCTGCACTGTGAATGTTTACATGTTATGTTCAATTAAACCATGGCAACATCTAACGTTTGTGTAGTATTATTTTAAGGAGACTGTGTTTTTCTATTGTTGTGACTTAGATGACGTTCAGAGCACATTTTATGACCAATTCATGCAAAACTCCACGTAATCCCAAGGGGTTCACATACTTTTTCTTGCAACTGTACATATACAAAGAACAAATTAAGATGTGTATGTTACAAGGTAATGAAATTATTTTTGATTTCTAAAGATTGAATAATTCAATTTTCCCAAATTCCATTATTTTCTGGGGAAAATGTGAGAGATGGTAGATATTTTTCTGACTTCAATCTATATAGAATTTTTTCTTTGCTAGTATGGTATAACCAGAGGTGGTTTTGTACTAATTAAAAGTATTAGGGAAAGTCAGTAATGTTTTGCTTCTATTTATCCTCACCACCATGATTGTATTTCTTTATACCATATATCATGCAATTCAGAAAGTCTTCCAGTTCTCAAAAGCAGCTTTCCAAAATAATCCTAATTATTTTTGTGTTGAATTTTAGTGGTTTTTTTGTTTTCCCCCTATATGTTGGGTATAAATATTTTTTTATTTTATTATGCTAATTTGAGTTATCTCAAAATTAGAAAATACAGTTTGGTTAACAAAGAACAGTAATTAAAATTCACCTCAGGAATTCAACTATGTAACAAAATACTTATCCAAAAATTGTGCTTGGATATTTTATCCTAGTACCGGTATTACTAATGATAATTGATAGTAGTGATAATATTTTAGCTACTATCTTTGCAATGTTGATTCAGCTACACTTTATAATATGCATGAGGAAAATTACACTCAAATTTATAAACAAAAGAGTCCAAGAAATATGAGTGGTTTTGCTTTGATGCTCCATCTTCATTTGGCATTTCAGATTTAGTAAACAACATAATTATACAGTGGGTACCAAACCAAGGTAGCTTTTTTCTAATCTGTTTATTTTTGCTTTTAATAATACTACAGTGCTGAGAATAGGTGAAAGCCCATGTAAAGAGAAGCAGAAAAACAGCTCTGGATTAAAAAAAATTTATAAACCGCTGTGGAATAAAGATGTTCTTTTTTCTTGAAAACAGATGAAAATAATTTATGATGGGTAACAATGGGAGTTGATTTTTTTTCTCCCCTAATTATGTGCAGCTTGTTTATGGAGATACCTGCAATAGCCTTAATATTTAAATATACTGTAGGAGATTTTATGCCTCAGCAGGAGGCAGCACCAAGCTGACTTTGGCTGAGCTCAAAGGCTAAGTATGGATGTCTTCTCTCAGCAATTGCATATAGATATTAAAAAGCATCAGGTTTGGTGGTACCTATAAAAGGAACAACTGGGCCAACCTCCCTTCCCCTCTAACTTTACTTCCTAATTAAAAAAGAATGGAATAGCTGCAAAATAAATGTTCCCAACCATATAGACAGCTTAAAAGGATACCACAATTAATGGTATTGAACACTACTGAGGGGCTCTAAAAGGACCTAGAGTTGCTCTCCCTCATGGAAAGAATTTCCATCCCATGGCCAGGATTCCACCCCCCAGAGCCTGGATATTGAACTCTCCTGGCCCCATTAGCAGAGGAGATTCCACCACCAGTGGCACTATGTAATCCAGGCACGTCAGAATGGCTACTGCTATGCCTTTCCATATTAGCTGCACAAATCCCAAATGCACGTGGAGATGCATTTGCATTGAGACCCTCAAGAACAATAAGATGGAAAGCATCCTTCAACATCAAAAGGACTCATACAAAGGAACTGCCAACAAGGAATAATATTTTGAAGGCAAATGGCTTGAGTCTCAGAATGAAATATAAAGTAACTGAATAGTGCTGAGAATAGGTGAGAGCCCAAAATTGTGCCTTCAACTTGATATTGAGAACTGCAAAGTAAGTTACTTTGCTGCTATTATTGTTTCTCTAGTGACTATCCAGTAGAGAATTTTCTGGGTGATTAGAGGACTGTTATAATCAGGCACAGTGATGGAGATGTCTGCTGCGACAATAGCACTATAGCTATAGCACTTAGACTTATATACTGCTTTATAGTGCTTTACAGCCCTCTCTAAGCGGTTCACAGAGTCAGCACATTGCCCCCAACAATCTGGGTCCTCATTTTACCCACCTCGGAAGGATGGAAGGCTGAGTCAGCCTTGAGCCTGGTGGGATTTGAACTGCCAAATTGCAGGCAGCTAGCAGTCAGCTGAAGTAGCCTGCAGTACTGCACTCTAACCACTGCGCCACCTCGGCTCTTAAAATGATGTAAGGCCCGAAAGCAAAATCACAGGAGTTTTCTTAAAGCTTGATGTTCATGCTGTATTGTAAAAGTTAAGGAATGGCATTCAGAAAACCATGAGCGTGGATGTGTGGGACTGGTTTCAGCTGCTACAGTCTAATGATGGGCACAAGGTTTTGGAAAAAGTCTGGCTGACCACGTGGATTCTTGACCCATCATGGCATGTGGAATCTAGCTAAAGGGAATTGATTAGGCAATTAGTACATCTTTGAGCCATAGGCATAGTGGCCTTAATCTGGAAAACTGTCATCTACTCCTTAAAAAGAAAGCCTTGCAATGAAACTGCTGGCTTCAGTGTACCCATTAAATACTTAGCTAATTCTTATTGAAGTTGATTTAAAATGAAGCTTTTTTCACAGTAGGAATGCTTCTTTAATCATGTTTGTATATCCAAATTCATCCTGGTTTCTGCCATAATGACATCAAACCTGTTTTCAGACTTGCTTCTGCTGCACTTTTATTTTTCTATTGAGAAATATTAATTTATTCTTGTAATCGGACTACATTACACTTTGGAAGATTTGTGAGAATTTGGCTTTCGCTCTAATAGGTCTATTTTTCAGATTAATTTCACTTCTGTGACATCTAAACAGTAATTACAAACTGCAATTATGTTCTGTCTTGTAAAGGTTTCATTTGCTTACCTATTAAAAAGTTTCTGTCTAAAATGCATTGGCTCAAAGATTGGCCCACTCATCAAAAGTTGTGTCATGGTAATAGAGAGTATATAAAACATACAATCGGAAGGGAATGAGTTTTTTAATTGGAGTCCTCTTCATGTCATTTTTCCATTCTCTAACCTTTTATAAGGTTCTGCAAACTGCCAGCTTAAATTTTGCATAGGTTTGCTGAGAAAGTTAAGTGTACACTTGAGCAAAATTCTAAAATTAGAAATAATCTTCAGGTAGCTTGGGGGGGGGGGGAAACCCAGCCAACATATTGAATCCCTCAGACCAAAACTATTTAATGAATTTTGAATTGATTAAATTTTAGACTAATTGTGGAACTACGTGAGTTTGGTAAAGCTTACTATTTACTTAATACAGATGCCTAGATGCCCTCAAAAAGTATTTCTGATGGTTTTGATAATTCTAGTCATATATCAGTGGAATAAACGCACGTATTCTGCTGTAATATAATACAATATTGGTCTGTGTTTTCTATTAATAAAATATCCTTTTACCAGAAACTAATCTAGTGAGATTGTTTCCTCTCTTCCTCAATCTATGATCTTGGCATTTTTCCTGAGCAGATGGGCACTACAGTACAGGATTTTAACCACATCATTTTACATCATTGTTTTATTTTTAAGAATGTTTCAGAGGCTGGTGTGAAGTATAAAACTCACACTTAGCTGGACGCTTCACTGAATCAAACTTTAGCAGGAATGAAGTTGAGTATCCAGAACAGAATCCTTGCCGTAAGAATCAATTTTCTTTGCTGATTTTTTCTCTTTTTGCAGAGTGATATAAAAATGTTGCCTGACTGCGTTTTCCCTTCCCTTCCTCTTATGTCCCAGTAAATTAGGGTAAAGCCAGTCTGCACTTCTTTCTAACACTTTTCCAGATTTTAAAGCATGCTTCTGTTTTTGTTAACTGTCTCTACACCCTCCCCCCTCCATCCTTTCTATGGTCCAGATCAGGGGTCTCCAACCTTTTGGACCTCAGGGACCACCAAATTCATAATTTTAAATCCCGCAGACCACTGGAGGGGGGGGGGGCTCAGCTGCCTTTCGGGTCTACCTGTCTGCTTCTGCAAGGCCTCCGGGTGGGAGGCCCGAGAGAAAGTGCCTGGTCCAGGCACACAGCCTGGAAACTTCTTTTGTGTTCCTTCTCTCAAGAAGCTTGGTCAATCTGAGTAAAGGAAAACGAAGACAGGCAGACTGACGGTGGCTTGCTGATGTTGGTGGGAAAGTCAGTCCCATACTCCAGAGCTGTAGTAGTGACTACTACAGCTCTGGAATATGGGACCGGCCCATTGTGGGGCTGGAAATCTCCGCCATAGGGAGTGGCACGTGCAATGTGCAACTTTGCAGGTGGTGCAACGTGCAAAAAGGAGTGCAGTCCTCGCTGGCCAGAATGAGGTAATGGTGCTGTTGCGGTGGGGGAGGGGGCGGCCCAAGTGGGCCGAAGTGGTGGCGATGGCTGGAAGGTGCAGGAGCGGAGCACTACTTGCATTTGCCCAGCATCAGCATTCCGCCTTCACCACGGTATATTTGTGCCAGCTGGTGGTGCCAAGGCAGCCCTCGTCTCCTGCCGCTTGGGGCTTGGAGTGGTAAACCACGTCTGGGAAGCACTACAGCAGAGAGAAGCAGCCAGTGTCAACCCTATCTTTGCTGTTCATTGCGGACGGTAGATCGGACCCCTGCAAACTCTTGTCTTTCGAGGAACCCGGCTGAAGTTTCCCGCGCCGCTTCAGCAAGCGCTCCTCAAGAGATGAGAGTTTGCAGGGGGACGATCTAGCATCCTGGCTGGCTACAAGAGAAATGTTCATTCTCGGCCACATTTGAGATTTCTAGCTGCAATGGACAGCAAAGCTAGGGTTGAACCCGGGCGCTTCTCTCCGCTAACAGGCGGCCAAGCTAACTGCCTGAAGGACCCCATCCTGTCCCTGGGAGTCAAAGCACTGAAGCGCGAGCGGCGTGGGAACTTCGGCCAGACTCCTCGAGAGAAATGCAAAGATTTCTCTGTGGACCACCAAAATTTTCTCGTGGACCACCAGTGGTCCGCGGACCACCGGTTGGTGACCACTGGTCCAGATGATAGAAGAAAATTGAACCAGACCAGGTACAAAACAGACAAGGCAACTGCTTGGAGTGGAGATAAGAGTTTATTTGACAGCAAAACAGGCAATGTAGCCATGAATTAAAAAGACAGGTATAGTGATATTTATAGGAAAGCCTGCTCTTTGTTCAGGAAGCACACAACCATGTTTGCCTCAGGGGTACGTACTACGTAGGGTCCAATAGGGAGAAAATGCATCTTTCTCACCCTGTGGGCATGATAAACTTTGCTCCTTTATGTGTTCAGGTGTTAGTTTTTGGGTGATGGGTCTGGTATCATGAGAATCACATTGTGTGAGTAAAGGATTTCCATGTCTTCAGCAATTTTTCTTTGATTGTGGTTGAGTTGCTGCTTTTGTCAATTTTTTAATGAGAAACATTAAGTCAGTTTCTGCCTATGTGTCAGTATAGGGGGAAAGACTTAAGCAGCCTTTGGCATTATTGTGTGATGACCCAGGGCACGGCACAGAGATAACACAAATAGCTGGCAGTTCAAACCGGCCCTTTTAGTGCTCCAACTCTTCCCCAAACAAACCTCTAACAGCCTCTGGTTGCAATTAGTCCAGCCCAGCACTGTCTGCACCAAGGCTGCACGGCAATAAATCCCAAATTTATCTAGCAAAACAAGAACAAAGCAAGGAGTTCAGGGAGCAAGAGATACAGATAATCAGTCCAGAACGCCACACAGGAATGCAAGGCTTCTTGGCAAGTTCAAATGTTGGCACACAACACTCCAGGAACTCAGTGTTTGTTCCCGACAAACGCCCCTCCCAACTGCCTCTCCTTTAAACTCCATCCCCAGGTGTGCCTTGTGAAGGGAATCGGGGCCCTTTCCTTCCTCATAAGCCATGCAACTCACGTTACTTTCTTCTGCGTTCTTCCCTGTGTGCCCTAGGATGAGGAGGGGGTGGACCTTGGTCTTCATCCGAACCCCCTCTCCCTTGTTCTACCTCTTCCCTGCTCTGCCCAGCCTGACTTCGCCTTTCCCCAGTTTCCTCCACAACCAACGGAGCCACTCTCCCGCTCTCTGTCAGCTGTTTGTCTTCCATCTCCGATTCAGACTCCGATGGAGGCATGACATATTGTGTGTTGGTTCACTGACAGGTCAGGAGCGGTCAGGGTTTCACACAGGTATCAGGAACCTTCTGCCTCTCATTCAACATGGAATGGAACCTTCTTGTTACCCTCAGGTTCAGTTGGATAAGGTTAAAGTTGGTATGCAAGTGATAGAACAAAATATTTTGTTAGAAAACAAAGGGCTAATGTTGCTCTCTACCATCTAATCTAATCCTCCAGGACTTCCTCTGACAATCCAGTTTTTGGATAGATGGTCCTACTTCCCAACAAAGTCCAGACCACCCACGATTATGCGATTGAAACTTTGTTTCTTTTTGCTGCATTGATCATGTGGTTGTGCCTACCTTTCCCCCCCCACTCCTCTGGATCAGGGGTCTCCAACCTTGGCAACTTTACGACTTGTGGACTTCAACTCCCAGAATTCCTCAGCCAGCACATGCTGGCTGAGGAATTCTGGGAGTTGAAGTCCACAAGTCGTAAAGTTGCCAAGGTTGAGACCCCTGATCTAGAAGATGCCAGGTTGCAAAAAGCTAATCTAGAATTATCATATGCTATAAATAATTGCCCTGGTCATAGAAAAGAATGACTCTTTAAATTCTCTCTGTGGTGCTGGGGGGCGGCGGAGGTAGGGGCTGCGGCGGTGGTAGGGGGGGCAGCGGCGGTGGGGGACTATGGATAGGGATTTCCCTAGTCCAGGAATTGAGAAATCTACTTGCCCTGGAAGGACATGTACTCCCTTTCAAGAAGCAGATGCATACTGTGGCTGTTTTTAGAACTCTTGTTATCAGTGGAGGATTTTATGGAAAAAAAATTAAGCTCTGGTTAAGAATGCCCTCTTGGTAGCACCACATTTGCCAAGAATTTGCTATGCAACATCTAAAAATAAGACATTTTTGATACAGGAGCCCCAACTGTGAAATTATCTTTTTGTTCAGTTTGGGGTCATGTACTTTGTAAGTACTTTCATGCCATTGGACAACGTATTTGCTTAATTAATTGTTTTAATTAAATAAGTAGTTTGAATTTATGCAGGTGTACCTTACACTGACTCTGAATTTTACAGTTGTAATTTTTTTTGTATCCCCAATTTGGAATTATTATGATTGTAATGAAAAAAGGGAAAACATCATTTTGGAACAATAGAACTAAAAAACAATAGTGGGATTTCAAAGCTAAAGCAAGCCCAGCAGAAATCCAGTTCTTTGAATTGTTCTGTTCTGTTCTGTTCTGTTCTGTTCTGTTCTGTTCTGTTCTGTTCTGTTCTGTTCTGTTCCGTTCCGTTCCGTTCCGTCCCGTCCCGTCCCGTCCCGTCCCGTCCTGTCCCGTCCCGTCCCATCCAATTTGAGCATGTCCACAGTCATGCCCACACGACTGTTTCAGGCAAGGCTTCTTTCTATAGACTGCTAAATTTATGACAGGAAGGGGAAGTTCTGGTCAAAGCTACATAAAGTGCACTGTGGTTGATGACATGCAGCAGTCAGAAGTCAGAGAAGTTCAGAAACTTGTTTGGGAAAAAGCCATCTATTAAATAGGTAGAAGGGAATCTTTTCTGTGGTTTGTCCTTTACCATGTTTTCTTGCTTGCTTCTGAAACAGATCCTGCTCATGATATTAACAGGTAATTAAATTTTCCTAAAGCTACACATAGATAACATCTTTGTAACAGTATTGCTTCAATCTCTTAGAGGATTTGGTAGTATGGTTCTGGTCAGAATTTTGGCAAGTTATTGCATGTATTTTAAAGCTGCCATTCCAATACTAGGATGAAAATTGGATGGTTCACATCTGAACAAACATGACAGAATTGGGATGGATGGATGAATGACTGAAAATTAATATATTGACATCTTCATATGTTATTTTTTACATGGTAGGAAATAAAGGTAGTATGCATGCTAATATTAATCCAACATCAGCACTGTCTTATTTAGAGTGTCCATTGAAGTTGATACTATTAATTTCCAATATTAGATCTGAATCTTTTTGTAATATGAGTGCAAAAAGAAGCAAAAGTCAAAATAAAATGTATACATTTTTACAAATAACATTTGCAAATTTGAGACTCCTTGATTATCCTGTGTAGGGCAATTACCGGTAAGTATAGGCAGTGGGTGATCTGTAATCTTCATTAATGCCAATTGGAAAGGATTAGTTATAATCATGTTGAGACTATATATCTAACATTAATTCCAATGTTCATGGTTAAACATTGGCTTAAAATAGCAGTGACAACTGTGCACTAAGAACTTCTGAGTTTTCTCAATTGAGCATTATCTCCATTGTGCAAATATGTGACTTAATTATATTTTCCTAGTTTTATAAAATAAGAATAAAATAGGAAAATGTGGCCTTCTGTCCACTGTATATAGTGACAAAAACGGTGCGAAGATATGAGAAAGAAACTTTCAGAAACAAAAATAAGCTTTTAAAGTTTTTTAATGCAGGATATTATTTATTTATTTATTTATTTATTTGTTTGTTTGTTTGTTTGTTTGTTTGTTTGTTTGTTTGTTTGTTTGTTTGTTTATTTATTTATTTATTTATTTATTTATTTATTTACTTATTTATTTACTTATTTATTTATTTATTTATTTATTTACCGCCTGGTTTCCCCGTAAGGTAACTCTTCATCATATGCTAGCTCTGAACCACAAAAGGTCTTCCTGTCATAGCAACTGAGAAATTAAGTGTTCTTTCATTTGTGGTAAAATAACACCTAATCTGCTAAGAAAATGGTTGTTTGCTAGGCTGAGAAGACAATGTGTGAAGATGCTGTAGACCCTCCATCAGAAAAGTTATAACATGTTATAAATAATGTCCTGTTTAGTAACCAACTATTACATAAACAGAACTTCCACAGTGAGGACATGCTGCTGAATTTTTTCATTTTATGAACATTTAAAAAAAGGTTACTTAGCCATAAAAATTTAATTTGGAGGGAAGAAATAGAGTTCCTGGCAGGCAACCACAGGGTGTGCGTGGGTATGTGTTTTAATCAGCATTTCCATCCTGCTTTTATTTTCTTTATATTACTCAGCAAACTGAGGCAGTGATGTCATAGTATCTGCTTGGGAGGATATTTCAGATGATAATTTCATTCTTCTAAGGAAAGCTGATTAGAAGAAAATTCTTTTAGAAGCTATGGCCTAATTTGTCCCAATTGATTTTTTTTTTAAAAATAATAATAATTGTAACATTTCTTCTACAGGTTGCTTCACTTCATATGCTGAAACTGTCATACAAGGAAAAGTGGGTGAAAACATCACTTTACCCTGTCGTTATTCAGTTAAGGATAATGGACTCACAGATATTTGTTGGGGACGAAGTTGCCCTTCATTGGGTAGTTGTCCCAATAAAATGATTAGCATTAATAAATATCTGGAGATAGATGGGCAACTCCAAAAATACCATCTAATGGGAAGTGTCAGTCAAGGAGATGTATCTCTGACCATTGCTAACATTACAGAAGACGACGTGGGGACATATTGTTGTCGAGTGGAGTATCAAGGCTGGTTCAATGATGAGAAAATGCTTTTCAAATTACTGATCAAGGAAGGTGAGCAGAAGATTTAAATTTGTCACGTGTTCCTTCAATATACTACTAAGGATTATTTTTTTAAAAAAATATGTTTGTAAGTTTGAAAAGTATTATTTTTATGAACTTAATCTAACGACTATCTCTCACTGCAGTGTCAGTATCATCTAGAATTATATACAAATTGATATTTACATGTGTTATGTATTATGTATGTGCTATTTATGAATTATGATATAGTCATTAACATTACTGGTTCTGGGTTTCATTTGATATGGAACTCTTCTACTGTGTTCTTTATAAAAGATACAACTCTATTCACACATGCATACACTTTGTTATGTATGTATGTGTTCACCTACATCAGTGGTTCTCAACCTGTGGGTCGCGACCCCTTTGGGGGTCGAACGACCTTTTCACAGGGGTCGCCGCACGCGCTAGCCCACCATCTTGGAAATGCTCCCAGTTCGGCCGTGCCTGCGGGTCGCCGGACAGCCGGTAGCCACGGAAGCGGGAGACTTCGCCCACCCGCCCGGACACTGCCATTTGGGTTCTTTTACCCTCTGCACATGCGCAGAACACTGTGCGCATGCGCAGAGGGTGAACCGGGAGAACTTCACCCCTGGTGCTATGCCCCCTTTGTCACATCATCACGCACGGGGAGGGGGTCGCGGGGGGTCGCAGCGGCGGGGCGGGGGTCACGGCATTAGAAAGGTTGAGAACCACTGACCTACATGTATATATATGTATATATACATAAAATATATATGTATGTGTATATTCATGTATACACACACACACACAAATATACATACACATATATGTATATAAATATATGTATGGGTCTGTATGTCATTTGAAATGATGTGTCTCAAGTTATATCATCCAATTAAAACAAACATGAACCCCAAAAAGCATGTTCAGACACAAATATCAGTCTAACACTATACGATTTGCTTAGTGGTGAAAATGGTGGATGTTGAAAAAATAGAATGAATGATCTTTACAAATTTTATGGAATTCTGTCTTCCAAAAGTTTTCTATATGTGTAGATAGATAGATAGATAGATAGATAGATAGATAGATAGATAGATAGATAGATAGATAGATAGATAGATAGATAGATAGATAGATAGAGATAGAGTTATATGAATACAAATTTGTTTTATTCTGTATTATACTCTTATTTTTCAGCATTGCTTCATACAACGCCTATATATTTTAGTACGTCTAATTTTGTTTCTGAACCAAAATCAGTATTCATTACTGAATCTCCATTCAATGTAAGTATCAATATAAAAGTGTATACGTTTCTGTGTTTCTCTCTTGTGTGTATATGAATTGGTAGCTATTTATGCTAAGTCTTCTGAAACCTAGCACGCTTTATCTACTTGTCCTTTGTGTCGTCAATTTCCAGGAA
Organism: Thermophis baileyi; assembly: GCA_003457575.1. NCBI lineage: Eukaryota > Metazoa > Chordata > Lepidosauria > Squamata > Dipsadidae > Thermophis > Thermophis baileyi. The sequence goes on along the minus strand of QLTV01001810.1, from coordinate 278,039 downwards.
TTGGCTATAAATTTTAGTGAGGGTCTGAAGAAAAAAAGGGGGGAAAGTGTCGGTGTCCATGAATCATTGGGTGCCCATACTTGCCATATCATAACTACCACGTTTCAAATGCTAGGCATCAAAAGGCATTATGATACTTCTAAGAGGTTTATTCTGGGTTATATAAATAATGGAAATAGCATTGAGAAAATACAGAATTAATTTCCTGAGAAGCTCTGAGAGATGAAGAGCCAGAAGAGAACTCTGGTATGGCTTTGGAGGAAGATGAAGAGCAAATTGGATCAAAATATAAGAAAGAACCAATACTATGGATTAAATTGTGGCAAGTGTCTGCTGATAGTGGTCCTGTTTTAGGTGACCCAATTCCTGGTGGGAAGAGATGTGTCATTGGACTATCTCCAGGGTTACTATGAGGAATATTCTTGCTATCTGACAAATAAAACTTCTTGGATCTGCTTGGAATTGGACTCTGAGTGGACATGTCCAGTTGAACTGCCCGTGGCAAGGTTTTATAGGATTATCTTCAATTCAAAGAGCTGAGGTGGCACAGTGGTTAGAGTGCAGCACTGCAGGCTACTTCAGCTGACTGCTAGCTGCAGTTCGGCGGTTCAAATCTCACCGGCTCAAGGTTGACTCAGCCTTCCATCCTTCTGAGGTGGGTAAAATGAGGACCCAGATTGTTGGGGGCAATATGCTGACTCTGTAAACCGCTTAGAGAGGGCTGGAAAGCACTGTAAAGCGGTATATAAGTCTAAGTGCTATTGCTATCTTGAGTAAATTCAGTTCTGTAAAGTGTATTGAAATTCTGCACTTTGTAAACTTGGCCATCTGTTAGATCCAGGTCTCCCCTGGATGGTTAAGACTGCATAGGACAGTGATGGCGAACTTTTTCGGCACCAAGTGCCCAAACCGGAACGCGCGTGCTGGAGCGCCGGAAACCCAAAGACCAGCGCACGCACATGCCGGCCAGCTGGTCTTTGGGTTTCCCGCACGCGCATGTGCACCAGCCAGCTGGTCTTCACGCATGCTGGAGCGCCGGAAACCCGAAGACCAGCTGGCCAGCGCACGCATGCGCATCGGCCAGCTGGTCTTCAGGTTTCTGGTGCTCCGGCGCACACAAAGACCAGCTAGCCCATGCGCATGCGCATGCAGGAAACCAAAAGAGCAACTGACGATGGTGCGCATGCCCACAGAGGTGGGTTCCTACCGGTTCAGGCCGGTTTGCCCAAACCGGTAGCAACCTGCTGGTGACATCACGGAGCCAGTTTGGTCGGTGCCGGTCCGTGGACGCTGCCATCTTTTCTTTTTGGGAAAAAAAAAATTTTGGGAATTTTTTTTGGGGGGGAATTTTTTTTAATTTTTTTTCCTTCTGCGCATGCACAGAAGCCGAGTTGCCAGCACTGCGCATGAGCATGCGCATGTGCATGCACCACCATCTTGTTTTTGGCTTTTTGGGGGGATTTTTTTTGGAATTTTCGGCACTGTGCATGCGCGCATGCGCAAAGTGGACGTGCGCCCATGAGCGGCACAGAAGGAAGCGAACCGGCGGCAAGGTAAGTTAGAACCCACCCCTGGTGCCATAGGTTCGCCATCACGGGCATAAGAGATAACCTGTGACTGGCCCCAGTAACTGGCTGCTTCTCTGAGGAAAGGGTAATCCCCAATGCCTTGAAAGAGGCAATTTCCTGGGCAATGATCCTGGGCAATTTCCATCTAGTTTCCAACCTTCCATTTTAAGCAGAAGGTGGTAGGAGAGGATGGTCAGGGTTCAGTCCCAGAGGACCCTAAAGAAACACATTATCTGGACCCATACCAGTTTGCTTTCATAGCCAACATTGTTGTATTTATCAATGATCTGTGGTTCTAACTGGTATGCAGTTGATGTTCATCCTGGTGCTCCTTGATCTCCCAGCAGTTTCTGATATATTTGATCATGATGTGCTGGGTTAGGTCAGGTATCAGCAATACACTGTTATTCAATTGTACAATTCAATAGTAGGTGGACTAAGTGATGCTGTTGAGGTCTTGACCCAATGCCTGGAGTCTGTGGAGATCTGACTCTGAAGAGCCGAGGTGGCGCAGTGGTTAGAGTGCAGCACTGCAGGCTACTTCAGCTGACTGCTAGCTGCAGTTCAGCGGTTCAAATCTCACCGGCTCAAGGTTGACTCAGCCTTCCATCCTTCTGAGGTGGGTAAAATGAGGACCCAGATTGTTGGGGGCAATATGCTAACTCTGTAAACCGCTTAGAGAGGGCTGTAAAGCACTATGAAGCGGTATATAAATCTAACTGCTATTGCTATTGCTATCTGGCTTGGGAAGAGCATACTCAGGCTCAATCCTAGCAAGAGTGAGGGACTATTTTTTTTTTTAACCTTCCCAGTTCTGGGAATGTTCTATTTATCATTGCACAGTTTGCAAAAACAATTTAAAAACTCCGAATTCAATTTTAAAAAGTAAAGATTGAAGGCCAATATTATTATACTCAATTCTCTCCTTCTGTTACACACCTAATAAACAACCAGTGATGAAGACAGTTCAAATCACAGTTGGAATACTGTGTGTGTGTATCCAAATACTGTTAGTATCTACATCACCAAAGTTCTAAGGAGAATTATAAAAGTAACAGCAACTATTTTTACTGCTAGATAGAGATTCTACTATTTTTGCAGTCTCCCATCATGTCTCATTTTAAGAATGCTACTAACTGCATGGCATGGGCGTTTTTTTCACATCCCCACTTCTTCTTTTAGCTCCCCCCCGCCAGCAATTTGCCAAAGAAGAGTTTATCTGAACACTTGCACAACATGTCGTGACTTTTCTTGTGACTAATTTCCCAAACAACATAAGGGTGAGAGCCAGTTGAATCTTTTGTGGGCCAAATTTTGAATTTATAACTATATACTTTTAAAGTTTGAATAAATCTTTCTTAAACACACACACACAGAGACACACACACACAAACAAACACCCTAGAAGTGTCAGTTCTGAGGAAGAGTTAGAAAACGAGTGAATGGGAAGTAGTCTGATGAATGGCTTTCTTATACTAAAATCTTGAACTGATGGGATAAATGCTCCTATTAACTTTCATGAATGCTAATAATGTTAATAATTAATATATTTTAGAGCTTGCTGGCTCCAATCGACTCTGGGTAGCTTTCATTAAATAAACAAACTGTTCAGCTCAGTGTGGTTCTGCTGTGATGTTTTTTGTTTATTTGTTTTTCCAGAATATTTCATTAAATATGTCTATAATGGTAAAGGAGCAAGCGAAGAATTCACCTTATCGGATAGGCCTATACCTTGGAATTGGAACATGTGTAATTCTATTCGCCATTATAATCCTGCTAATTATAAAATGTAAGTACTGTGACTTTTATTAAGAGTGTTTTTTGTGTGTGTGTTGGCCATGTAATACTTTGCCTTCAGGGGTGGGTTCTAACTTACCTCGCTGCCGGTTCGCTTCCTCCCGCGCCACATGGCCGTGCCTTGTGGGCGCGTGCACGCGCATGCACAGTGCTGAAAAATAAAAAAAAATATCCCCCACCCAAAAAAAGCCAAAAACCACATCGTGATGCATGCGCAGTGCCGGCAACTCAGTTTCTGCGCATGCGCAAAAGAAAAAAAAACCCGCATGCGTAGTGCCGTAAAAAAAAAAAAAATTAAAAAAAAAAAAAGCTGAAAACAAGATGGCGATGTATGCGCAGTGCTGGAAACTCAGCTTCTGCACATGTACAGAAGAAAAAAACCCCAGAAAAAAATTCCCCCAATTTTTTTTTCCAAAAATAAAATAATAAAAAAAGATGGCAGAGCCCACGGACCGGCACCGACAGAACCAGTTCCGTGACATCACTGTGATGTCACCAGTGGGTCGCTACCGGTTCGGACGAACCGGTCCGAACCGGGAGGAACCCACCTGTTTGCCTTGCCATATCTCTTTGCTATACTTTATTTAGTCTTTCTTATAGGCCACTTTGGTCTCTCTGTTATTCAGTAAGCCTTCATGGTATAGTAGCTTCACTGCATCTTCTTCATTGTCCTTTATGCTTCTTTTCCCTTTTTCAATCATCTGGTGTATTTGCAACATTCCACACCTACCTATTTTCCTTGATAAGTAGAGTCTGAGTAGATGAAGGACATGATCCATTGTCATTATTTTTCTGATCTTCCTATTCAGGGCTTTTAGTTCTGCTTGAGTCTGCTCCACTATTCCAGCTGTGTAGCTAATAATAACATTTGGAATTGCCCAAATGTTAATTGCCTGGACGGTATTTCCTACTACTTTGAACTTTAAGATCTTCTTCACTCTTCATGATGTATTCACTTCTAACCTTCTTGATTTTAGTGTGTTTCATGTTCTCAGCTGGAAAAATGCCCAGGTATTTGTAGTGATCTTCTTCATCCAGACTCTTGATGTTATTTCCAGAAGGGATCTTGATTCCTTCAGTTTTCACTATTTCCCTCCTGTTAATGGTAAGGGTAGCACATTTGTCCAGTCCAACTCCATTGCAATAACTTGGCTATAAATATGGATAGTACATCATTGAACAATGATTCTATGTCAGATGATATTTTTCCATACAGCTTTAGATCATCCACATAAAGGAAGTGGGATAACCTAGAAAATCTTTTTGATATTTGATAGCCATGGCTTTATTTGTTCAGTATTGTTGTCAGAAGAAAACAATAGTGGGGATAATGAGTCTCCTTGAAAGATTCATCACTTGATATTAATCCATCCCGGTCTATCACCATTAACCAACAACTGTGTCCTACATTGTGCAATTGATCTTAGTGCAAAGCTTCTGATATTTCTACTGACTATTCTTATTTCTAGGTCCTTGATTATCCAATCATGTGGCAGAGAATCAAATTACTTCTTATAATCAATCCAAGCTACATTCAAGTTGGACTTTCCTTCTCTTACAGTTTTCCAAAATAATCTTGACAATTAGAAGCTGATTTTTTGTTCCTTTGCTGTTTGGGCAGTTTCCTTTCTGTTCAGGTAGAAAGAGCTTGTTTTCAACTGGAGGCTGTTGGACTGCATCAGCTACCATTCATTAGCAATTTGAAAGTTGCTGGTGAGCAGAGAGTTGGCCTATAGTTGCCTGGAGCTGCTCCTTTTGTTGGGTCTTTCATTATTAGGTAGGTTTTGCCAGAAATTAACCAATCTTCAATTTCACCTCCTTGCAGTATGTTGCCAATTTCTTTGGCAATGAGTGGTGCATAACAGTCAGATGTTTCAACCAAAAACGATGCAGTTCATCTTCACCCGACCAAGTGCAGAACCTCTTTGCCCTTTTCTGCTGTTATTACATGTTCTTTCATTTCAGCTTATCTTTTATTCTTATCCACCTCCTTTGGCCAGGTTGCATTCTTTTTATTATATGTGGGTAATCTACAGTTAGATTCAAAGTCTAGGACTGGTGGAAACTTAATAATTCAGGTTCTAACCAAAGACAAGAATGATTAAGGTAGCATCTAAGAATATAGGTGGTTCCAAGCAGGGTGTTTTTTTGTAAAATTAGGGTGTTTAGGTCTGATAAATTCATTATTTTCAGATATTGAGGAAGCATTATTATTATTATTGCTAATATTAATCCTGATGTTAAATTTTGTTTGTTTGTTTGTTTTACACATTTTTGAACCAACCATCTCCCTTAGACAATATAGAATATTTGCAGTGAAACTTATCAGCTGAAATGGAAATACAGAGAAAGTGCAGGAAGGGCCGATATCAAACAGCCAAAGCACTTCTTTGCTAAAATCTGTCTTCTTGTTCTCAAACGTTTCCCCCCCTGCATAGAGCAATAGCAATAGCAGTAGCACTTAGACTTATATACCACTTTACAGTGCTTTACAGCCCTAAGTGGTTTACAGAGTCAGCACATTGCCCCCAACAAGTTGGGTCCTCATTTTACTCACCTCGGAAGGATGAAAGGCTGAGTCAACCTTGAGCCTGGTGAGATTTGACTTTTGTCTTAATATATAATATAATTGACTTTTGTCTTAATATACGTCCCTATAAAAATCAACATAATGATAGGATAACCAATTATAACTTTAAAAAAAGCCAACTATGATAACATAGACACTGACCTCTCATCTCTTGATTGGCAAATACTATTCTCTGGCTGTAATACTATCGAAGACTACTACAATATCTTTTTGCTCGAAATCAAAAGAGTCATCAAACTATACGTACCACTAATAACCACCAAAACCAAGAAAAACAAATTACCCATAAAAATAAGGAAACTTCAATCCAAAAAAAGATCTCTTTGGCGAAAAAATAAAACTGGCTGCATTGCTAACTTTAAAAGCCGCTACAAAAATCTATGCCACCAAATAAAGACTGAATGCACCAATTATCACATTAATCAAGAAG
>QLTV01001810.1:251436-270510 GCA_003457575.1 Thermophis baileyi | reverse complement strand
AGAAAATACGACTTCAGCAACAGAGTGATCAATGCCTGGAATTCACTACCTGACTCTGTGGTTTCTTCCCCAAACCCAAAATACTTTAACCTTAGACTGTCTACTGTCGACCTCACCCCATTCCTAAGAGGTCTGTAAGGGGCGTGCATAAGCGCACCAGCGTGCCTACCGTCCCTGTCCTACTGTCCTATTGTCCTCATCTATCTGTATTCACCTTGATTATGTTTATGTTTATACCTATACCTGCTATCTTGTACATGTTTGACAAATAAATAAATAAATAAATAAATAAAAAATTTGATCTGCCAAACTGCTGGCAACCGGCAGTCAGCAGAAGTAGCCTGCAGTACTGCACTCAAACCACTGTGCCACCGAGGCTTCTTTTTTTTCTACCTTCTTTTCAATGAAATTAGAAATTATTGTGCCCCTGATTTTGAGCTCATTTCATTGTTGAGAGGTAAAACTTCTCAGAGTTTCCACTAAAAAATAAATCATGATCACTTGTGTTGCATCAAACTGAATGAAAATGGTAAAAGAAATACTCAGAAGAAATGTTGCCTAAGCACTACATTAAAATGCCATATTAAGCACTGGTAGGGAGACTTGGGATAGAGAGATTTCCTTTGTGTCGCACTTCCTGGTTTACCCTCTACTCCCAATGTATTTTGGGTTTCCCACTGCAAGTGTTTACTTTAGTGAGTGAATATTGAAACAAGCCTGCTATATTTTCTGCAATGATCATTGGGATCTTTCTCCTTGATTACTCTGTTAATGTAAAATGTTAGAATAGAATAGCGTGAACATCCTTCACATTCTATACAATTGTATTGAAAACCCCTGATATTGCATTAATATTGCACTATACAGTAGAATTCAATATAGTTACTGCTCTGGGATAGAAGCTGTTTTTCAGCCTATTTGTCCCTGTTTTTATTGTCCTGTGCCGTTTGCCAGATAGTAATAGTTAAAAAAAAAAAAGGTGACCAGGATGAGATGTATCTTTAAGAATGTTTTGAACTTTTTTAAGGAGGGGGAGCTATAAAGCTCTTCCAAAGAGGGGAGAGGGCAACCAATGATGCTCTGGGCAATGACGTTAACCCTCTGGAGTGCTGTCCTATCTGCCACTGTGCAATTGGCAAACCATACACAGGTGCAGTAAGTTAAAATACTCTCTATGGTGCAGCGGTAGAAGGTCACCAGCAGTTGTTGTTCCCTGAGAAGTCTCAGGTAGTACAATCTCTGCTGGGCCCTTTTGACCAGTGCTAAAATGTGAGTGCCCCAGGTCAGGTCCTATTTTATGATAACACCCAGAAACTTAAAACTGGCCACTTGCTCCACTCGGTCTCCATTGATAAGCAAGGGCTGGTCTTAACCAAGGTGTGGTCTTACTAAGGTTTTATAAAGCAGTACTAATACTTCACATGATTTTGATTCTATGTCCAGATGATGTAATAAGCAAAGGTTAAAGCTTTCCATTTTCCAGAATTCTGGGGGACTCTTGACCCCGGTCAGATGTCAGGATCTCTAAGGACCTCCACCAAAATTTCTTCTGGTTTAGTTAGATATTTCACTATGCCAGACCTCGCTAGAACATGAGTATTATCATTAAGTGAAGCAAGCAAGAGGGCAAATGTGGTTTTTAAAACAGTGGGAACTGTAAAAGTTCTACTTTCAACAGGAGTATGTAAAGCAGGAAAGGTTGAGAAGAATCATTGCCTGGTAGGGCTTGATAACCTCCCTTCTTATAACAAGCAATATCAGTAGGTTTGTTTTTTGAAATTTTGATTTTGTGATTTTGTGTATGTAGTGATTTCAGCTTCACTACATGTGTGCTTTAGAAGTGGATGCTATACAGACACTCTCAAAGTACATGATTTGACTACTGTATCAAACCCAGAAAAAAGACGAGTGAGTGAATAAACCATACAACTTTCTGAAGGTAGATAATGAAAAGACATATATTGGGATTTCCTGTATATATGTCTCATTCTTAAAATAATTGAGTAAATTGTTTTCATCTTCTTTCAAGGGAAGATTATTTGTTGCTCTGATTATCTTGCAGGGTATCTACACAAGAAGCAGAAGACAATTAATTCTACAAGGTAATTACTATTAAATCTGTTTCTATTTGAATGGTAGGCAGAATGAAGGCCTTACTTATTGTATAACTGCTACAAGGAAACACAATATATTAATATGATATTAACAGTTCATGAATGCATTGACCTTCAAAAAGCCTGACTCCAACCTACCTTAACCATGGAAAGTGGTCACTTCAAACTTATTGGATGCACAGAAATAGTTCCATGTATTTCAGACTACTAACTCAGCACAGGAAATGCTTCATGTGATCAAATAAATGCAAGTACAAATCTTAAAAAAAAAAATCCAACAAATTTGAAACTTAAGGGATTTTGAATATTTAATTTAGTTTTGTTGCCGAAAGGAAAAGAACAACTTTGTTTAAACAAAACAATCTCAGTAGGCGCTTAGTAATTTTCTTGGCATTTCTCAAGAAATAAATAAACAAACATGTCTTTTGTATTTTTTTAAAAAAATAACATTCCAAGGAGAATGATGCATGCTAAGATTAGTAAGAAAGGAGGAAGTAATAAAGGAGGAAGAAAAATTGAACTAAAAAAGTTTAGTTCCTGTTTTTGTTTTGTTTTTGGCTTGAGATACTTTGAGTGAGTTATGTAAATTCTATGCACATTCACCCACCCACCCTTACCAATTCATTTCTAATCAACCAGATTTTTCAGAAATAGTATATGACCCAAAATGGAGATTAATTTTGTTCTGAATTTTGTAGCATCTGCTGTGAAGGCTTTCCTATGCCATTTTCTAATCTTTTTCCAAAACAACAACAACAACAACAACAACAACAACAATGGGAGATGGCAAGCTTATTGGGAGGATGCTGTTATAGCATCATTAAGGTGCATGGGGAAGTGAATTTATTAACAATTTAAAAGATGAAAATGGGTGACACGTTATATTGTATGGTGTTTAGGGCAGAACATTTAATGCAGAAAGTGGATCAAATTAGCTTCTCTTCCTCTTGCAACACTGGAACCAAATTAACAGTATTGTTAAGTTGAATCATGGAGGTTTGACAATGAAGCCGAACAAGTGCACTCAGTATAAGTAAGCTGAATGAAGGAAATTGCAGGATGTGATAGGTGTTATTCTACTGGATGCATAGTTAAAAATGAAAATCGCAAGAGATGATTATAGTCTGCAATTTAAATGTCTTCAAAGAGGAAGGTAAGGCTATGACTGGCTAATAATCATAATGTAATATTGCATTCATGCCCAGCTGGAGTTCCTATAGCATCTGGGCAAGTCTATGACATAATTCACCATGCCAGTTAAATTCTAATCTGATTTGTACTTTTGATTTTTACAGTCAGGTGGCATTTACAAATTCAGCAGCTCGAGGGATTCAGCATGTTGTCAGCGCTGATGTCCATGCGCCAGAAAATATTTATCACTGCGGTTGAAGAATCATGTTAGCAGACTCATGTCAAAGAAGGCACTTTATTTGGAGCAGCATATTTGGCAAACAGATCTTGTAATAGACGTATATAGATTCAAGCTTTTGTTTATATTAATGAAATCAAATTAATGTAATGTAGTATGAGACAAGAGAATCTGTTTTACAATCTTGCAGTAGAAATATTGTGCCTTGTTTAGCATCCCTCCCTATTAAAGCCGTGCAGGAGAACTGCCAGTTTCAGATAGTGCTCCAATACCCAGTTCTCCCTTCTCCTGACACTAAGCCCAATGGCCTGGGTTGCTTATTTGTCATCCATCTGCCGCAGGTTGAGACAAACTGCATTAGCGCTTTGCTTATTTGCTTTCTGTTACCAGCTGAAATTCGGTGAAAAACAAGAAGCCATGGGATAGCTGGTTAGTACAAAATTATGAGCTCATGTTTGGCTGTTATGGCCCTATGAAGTTGGCACATGCTGACCTACTACATCCTATTTTGAGCATTTGGATGGGATATAGAAATGTAGGTAATACAGTGCTGATGGACTTAATCTCAGTTGATATTTTTGGGCATAAGGTATAGGTTTCACAAGATATCTCTTCATTGTTATGCAATCCAGCCACAATCTTCTAGCATTTGAAGGTGCAATAACTTATAGGGCAGTGATGGCGAACCTTTTTTTCCTCGGGTGCCAAAAGCGCACGCACACGTGCTATCTCGCGCGGGTGTGTGCCCACACCCATAATTCAATGCCCCCCATGCGCTTCGCCCCCCTGTGCATGTGCGCATGACCCCCCTCCCCCATTTCCTGCCTTCCGGTGGGCCTGGTAGGCCCATTTTTCACCCTCCCCAGGCTCCAGAGGCTTTCTTGGAGCCTGGGGAAGGCAAAAACGGCCTCCCCCACCCCCCGGAGGCCCTCTGGAGGCCAAAAACGCCCTCCCAGAGCCTCCCCATGAGTCAAAAATCAGCTGGCCGGTGCGCACATGCACACTGGAGCTGAGCCAGGGCAATAGCTCACGTGTGGCAGATATGGCTCCGTGTGCCACCTGTGGCACGCGTGCCATAGGTTCGCCATCACGGTTATAGGGTATTTCTACCCATTTCTTCTTATCTATGGCTGTTTTCCATGTGGACCCTGATTGAGGATCCTGATTTTCCATGGTATGTCATTGTGTGAAGACTATCTGCAACTAATTGCCTGCTAAATGAGGAAGACTATTGTGAGGTGGGGGGAGGGAAGGTAGTATGTGCTATTTGCTCCTCTTAAACAAAATTCCTATTTACTGAGTGAGGCAATCTTGGCATGAAATACATTTCCTGCTATAAATCATGTGCAAGCTTTACTCGATGCATAATTTTTGCCAAAAAGCCTATTGAAGAGTTGAGAAAGATCCAAAAACATATGTCAAAAATGAAGGAGCTTAAAGCAACTGAAAAGCTGTAATAGTTGATAGGTTGGGAAAAAATAAGTAAAGTGGACGGATCATTGTTTTTGTGGATGAAATTATGCTCAATTTTATGTGGTAAAGGTGATAGATATTCTATTTCATAATATAGAATTTTGAATGAGTGGTTATTATTTATGTTAGTACTTGCTTACATTATCAAAGACAATGTTCCAGAAAAGCTTTTTGCTTAGTTTTGACAGGCAATACCTGTAATATGATTGTAGATTTAATAGGTATGAAGAGACAGAATAACAGAATCATTTGATGCCAAATATTTCTATATTTCTTTAAGACAATTCTCAGGCATTTCTTATTGTTTCTCAATGAAACTCAGTTTACTATCCATTGGTTATTTATGCCTTCTGATATAGTGTGCTGTGCTTCTCCCATATACAAAATAACTGTAGGTTATTTTGCTATCTTGTTTACACTGAGTGTTAATCATTTCCATATCTTGCTTTTTTTGTCATTTACTGTTCCCTCATTCCTGTGAGCCAGGTTTGCAAATGAATGCAATTAATCTTTTTTTAAATACTTTTACTGGGCTTTCCAGAACCCATTTCTGTATTACCATTACCATAGGCCAAAGGCCACACATAATATATCCATAGGAATAAGGGCTGCATAATAGATTGAACCATCTAATATTTGGATGGGGCTGCTTATTTGAGACTTTGGGGGTTGTATTTTTTTTTAAACTATGACATGCCTACATCTCCCAGTTTTCCATTTCAAAATAGCAAGAAAATGTGTACTACTTTTCAAGAATTATGGCCACTGCTATCCTGCTGTGGAATGGGGATTTGAGGATCAAGTGTGGTCATAAGGTCACAAATTGCCCTAACACCACCACCCAAATGATGCACTTGGATTTATAATGTTTGCTAGATTATATGTCTGCATTTAATTTTTCATTCTATTATCTCTTCCCAATTGAAGTATGCTTTTCTTTCCATTGTACATAGTCCAGATTTTTTTTATTTGTCATTCTTTGATGCCTAACATAAACCTAAGCGATATTGATGCTACTATATTTCAGATTATGTTCCCTCTGATGATAAAAATTATGACCACTTATTCTTTAAGTGGTCACTGAATTATCTTTGTTGGACAGTAAAGACTTTTTAAAACAAACAATGCAGAAATTGGTAGAGAATTATAATTAACAAGGATTTTGTTGCATTGCTGTCTGATACAGAATGCTACTAAAACATCTAAGTGTATTTTGAAGTTGCAGTATAACATATGCTTTATATATTTCCCCCATTATCACTTCCAGTGCCACCTTTCCCACTAGAAAGATGCTAGAAAATAGGTTTGTGTGAGATGGTCTGATGTATTGCTCTCATAGGTGCTGTGTGTTTTCAGTACTAAACGCTTGAGTTTTCCATATTAATTAGTTTTGATGATTTCATGTTAAGCTGGTTTTCAAACTGGATATAAAAATCAAGAAGTTTCCTTTAAAATTCTTGGCATTGACTATTACGGAACTTGCTAAAGTCACATGTTAGAAAGTGAAAATAAGAACTACATTTCATTGTAATGTATTGTTAAAGAAGTAAGGAACAAAAACAAGGAAGAGGACTTTTTCTGAATACTTTTGCTTTCTCAGCTAGGGAAAAAGGGAGACATTTACAGGAAAAAAAACATACTGAAGTGATAAACTTGACACGTTTTTTAATTGTAATACATTAGGAAAAATGTCTCTTATGTCTAATGTAGAGTAGGACTTGATTCAAACATCCCCAATATTTACCAATCCAAAAGTCACAATATATTTTGAACAACAGCCATTGCATAGGCTTTGCTACCATCCAGATCAACTCAGTGATCCAACCATGTTTTTAAGACCCTACAAAATGCCTGAAGTCCAAGAATGTTGTTTTGGCAAGATGATTTGATATATTAATGTAGCCGTGACTTTTTCCAGGTTTACTTAGAAATGATTGGGAATAGCTTTTGATGTAGCTGTTTTAGCAATGCAGCAAGAGAAGCTTCCTGTGTGTTATTGTACATTCTAGGTATTATTTTAATCCCTTCAAACATTTCTTTAATAAAAAAAAGTTATATAAAAAGAAATTGCATCAATTATAAAGCCTTACTTTGATAAACATCTTCCCATTGGAGGCTACTGAAATTATTATGGGATGGGAGACTTATGCCCTGCCTTCATGAAATTTTGGAAATGGCAACTTCTATAATCCATGTCATTAATCCTGGGGCAGAAAAACAGCCTTGTGAATTATCCAGAACTAACCTTTCAGACGGATTGTTTGTTGGGGGGGGGGGTTCTCTTATTCCAGGAACCTTTTTTCCCTAATTTTCTTTTAATAGCAGCACTTTCTCAGATTTTCTCTGAAACAAAAGGAAGAACGTTGTCATTTTTGCTTCCCCTTTTTCCGTGGAATGGGGAAATGGATGCTTATGCCTTATCTTTGGCATGGGATGTGTGCAGAAAGACTATAAAAACATGTTTTATTGTGTTACTGCTGTTCTTCTTGCTGTGTCCGAAGTCTTCACTCCAGTCCGCTTTCCTAGAGGGCGCTGTGCTGTATTCTGATTGGCCGCCTGTCTGATAGCTGAGTATAAAAGGAGCTGTCAGACAGGGTCTCAGCTGTTGCCGTTAGCTGAGCAGGCACTGTGTTAGCTGCCTTATTAGCAACCGTTGTTAGAAATAAACTTGTTAGCCTTCACTGTTCTGTCTCGTCTCAGTTCTTCAACCCTCCAGTTCTCAGTACAGAATACTTCTGATTTGTGTATACACGGTTTAATATTTGATATTCTCTTATGTTGTTTTTACCCTTTTCAACTGAAAGTCCATAGAGAGTGTGATGCTTACCTCAATATTTATAGCACTTGGGTAGCAAGATAGGAATTTTAGTTTCAAAATAGCCATAGCCAATAATGCAAGAGCAAGAGGGAGTGGGAAGGAGCGAAGAGGAGGTGGTTCACTGGAAAATATATTGTCTCTTCCCTTTTACAACAATCAAATCAACAAACCAGGTTTCATTTTCGGTGAATGAGCATTTAGTGTTGCCTATGATCTCATGAAGGTCACTTGGGATCTCTGATGCAGAGAAAGGGACCTTTTAGAAAAATTGTTATTCTCCCCCCCCCAAAAAAACCAAAAAAACTCAGAAATGCTTTTTCAGTGACTAATATTGAAAATTCTAGTGCAGAGAACTGATGCCAAGAAAGAGGATAGGCAGCATTTTAGTCTGTCACAAATATAGGAGTCCGGATTGCTTGTTCTAGTATTTCCATTATTTTCCATGACTTTCAACTTACAGTTATGGACTGCATCTTATTTCGAAAGGGCACAAGGGAAAAACAGCTTGTTAACTTCTGTGTCATAATGCAGGGACATGCCTCATGTGAAAGTCAATCCATATTTAGCTACATGCGTCAAGATTTCCTCCTGCAGGTGATGCTGGAGAGAAGCCAACACCTTTGAATGACATTGGCAGGACAGGTGGTAGGACTTAACCATGGTACTCCTAGGGAGAGCACTCTGATTCAGTAAGTACCTGAATGGTTCTTAACACTACCCACATTGTCCAATGAATGGGCAGGTTTTGATTCCAATAACCCCCATAGACCAACCCAGAAGTCACTGGTTGTCATATCATATTGTCATGTCATGTCATATATATCAATTCAGATTCATGGATTTAGGAATAAATCTCTATTTGAACCAAATTATCTTGAAGAGATCTTGCTCGAGAAATGCAAATGAGAAGCAGCATAGGAACCTCAGCACCCTTCCTTGCTGTCCGTATCCCCACTTCTAATTATTTACTCAGACTTATGTCAGAATTTACAAAAGAGATAAGAGGATAGGAATCTCTATAGAATTCAAATGAATCCTGCTGGGATCTATTTAGATGGAAATGCACTGAACTAATTCATGAAGAACTGATACCAGCTGTCAGCATATTTAATGAAAGGTTAAAGAGAGTTTTGAGAGGCAACCATAAGAAGGAACTTTTCACTAAAGGAGCCAGGGACTGAAAAGCTGGAACCCCTGGAGACAGGAAGGCATGACACCTCTTGTAACTTTGTCAAGCAATGAAGCACTTAAATCTCAATATTCATAGTTTCCTTTCACTGGAAAGAAGGCCTTAGTTCTGGTTAATGATGAGTGAACTGATCCTGTTACAATGGCAACATTAATCAATCTGACATACACTCAGATGGCCATTCTTTAGCATTACAAAGCAATTCTGCATTTGCACATGTGCAAAGTGCATCTTAGAGAGATCAACTTCTGCCTTAGGCACAAAGCCAGCTGGGTAACCTTGGGCCAGTTAGCCCTAAGAAGGAAACAGTGGCAAGTGACTTGTGAATCTTGCCAAGAAAACTGCAGGGACTTGTCAAAAGTCAACATTGCCAAAAGTCAACATTGACTCAAGGTCTTCATTAGATCAATACAACTGATGTGCAATCTAATCAGTCAGACAGTCATTTTATTTCAGTCACTGATCTGCAAAACAAAAAGTTATTTTGGGGGTAAAAATTAATATATTCTATATTAATTATTAGTATAGTATTATACTAATAAGTATAATAAGCAAGTATTATATATGTTTGCCACCTTATAAAGTAATAAATGCAGGATAAAAATCTAAGAGATGATAGATAGATGATGATAGATGATGACAGATAGATAGATGGATAGATAGATAGACAGACAGACAGACAGATATAGTTATATAAATGAACTAAATCATTATTTAAAATAACAAAATAGTGAAATTACTGATCTGATATATATATAAGGTAAAGGTTCCCCTCGCACATACGTGCTAGTCGTTCCTGACTCTAGGGGGCAGTGCTCATCTCCGTTTCTAAGCCGAAGAGCCAGTGTTGTCTGATGACAATTCCATTATCATGTGGTCGGCATGACTAAATGCCGAAGGCACACAGAATGCTGTTACCTTCCCACCAAGGTGGTCCCTATTTTTCTACTTGCATTTTTACATGCTTTCGAACTGCTAGGCTGGCAGAAGCTGGGGCAAGTAACGGGAGCTCACTCCATTACGCAGTGCTAGGGATTTGAACCGCCGAACTGCCGACCTTTCTGATTGACAAGCTCAGCATCTTAGCCACTGAGCCACCGTGTCCCCTTCTGATATATATAGAACCATTACAATACATATATCTGAAGAAAATGTGATGTATAAGGAATGATAATATACAAGTAGTGATTATGGGTTTTAAAAATTAGAGTCCAATTATAGTGACTATTTATAATGTTAAAATGACACTGGCAGCTAATGAAAATAAGACACAAAACATTGATTGAAAATTGAAATTAAATGGACAGCTGCTAGGTTATTAAGTAGTGAACTAATTTTATTGGATGCAATGTTGTAATTTTTCTTTTGATTTGTTCCATACCATAGTAAAGGCATATAACCACAACAGTTAATACTTTACTTTTTAGGTTGTACCAGGGGTGAAATCCAGCAGATTCTGACAGGTTCTGGAGAACCGGTAGCGGAAATTTTGAGTAGCTCGGAGAACCGGCAAATACCACCTCTGGCTGGCCCCAGAGTGGGGTGGGAATGGAGATTTTGCAATATCCTTCCCCCAGGAGTGGGGTGGGAATGGAGATTTTGCAGTATCCTTCCCCTGCCACGCCCACCAAGCCACACCCACCATCCACACCACACCCACCAAGCCACACCCACAGAACAGGTAGTAAAAAAAATTGGATTTCACCACTGGGTTGTACTATATATATATACTAGTACAAATTGGCTTGCATTGATGACACGCTGATGAGCAACTGCAAGTGTAATATGATTTCTGATTTTAAAGTCACAGAGCACCATTGCCTCTTAGCCAGACAGATTAACTATAGTGCTTGCCACAATATGTGATATAGAGTGTTCTCAGCATAATGAGAATTCTAAACTATACCTTTTGAAAGCCTCCTTAATGATCCCAGAATCTATTTAAAAGGCTTCTGAGTGGCAATTTTTAGTGTTGTGGGGAAATATGTGACAGCAATTACAA
The DNA here is from genome assembly GCA_003457575.1 of Thermophis baileyi. Taxonomy (NCBI): domain Eukaryota; kingdom Metazoa; phylum Chordata; class Lepidosauria; order Squamata; family Dipsadidae; genus Thermophis; species Thermophis baileyi. Next base: position 259,545 of record QLTV01001810.1, on the reverse strand, counting down.
ATGCATGTGTTAATTGTAAGTACATTTAACTTATTCAGATTTAGTTTTTTCTTCTTTGTGGCATACACTCAAAGGCCAAAAGTAATTGTCACATCCAAAAATTGGGGCCTCTTACAGTAGAAGAATGCAATTAAGATAAGTTACTTTCCACAATTAGCCCTAAATAGATAGTAAATGTCTTCCAAATGAACTAGAGTTACAGAGAATTATGTTGTATGGTGCCATTTAGGAGATTTAACATCTGAACCTGTTCAATTTGACAATATAAGAAATATCATTTTACTTCTTGATTTAATTTTTTTAGGACTGGCATAGTTTCTTCCACATATGTATAGCAGGCTGTCACCTTCTCATTAAACTACTGGTTGATTTGGGAAGATTTGAAGCTGTTCATCTATGTTTTCTATATCTTAAAGGAAAAATAATTTATCATTTATGTGTGTGTATTATATTTGCAGTGGGCTCGAAAAAAAAAGTTTGTTCAGTTAAGAAGAAAGTATATCATTTTAATGCACCCTGGGTAATCTGTAGGCACCATGGCCCAAATGGTTTTTAATTTGCTCAAATTCAATGTCAAGACTTAATAGTATTATATCTAAATGGCTTGACAAGGCAATATGGTAATTCAATCAAAAGTACTTTACTTTTCTCTGCAAAATAATTTCATATGGACCTATACCCACTGCTTAGTGAAAAATGTCTAGGCTAAACTGACAAACAGATTGACTCAGAAAAGCCTGAAGAGAGAGGATAAAGATCTTAGCACCCTGATTAATATAGGCAAGCTGGAGGAAAGTCATTAAATATAAAGATATAACTGTTTTGGAAGAAGAATTGGATAATGAGGAAACAAAAGAAAGCTGCAGCAAATCCAGAAAGCAGGTGAGACAGGAAGACAAGTCCTTTAAGAGGAAGGTATTAAAAGATTATTTCACAATTAATGGAAGGTTGCAATGACTTTGTTAATAAGCCTCACTGTAGCAGATATTTTATTCCAACCTTTTCCTTCTTGTTTCATTAGTTCTCCTAAGACTTTTTAAAAAGGATTCTTGAAGCAAGCAAAAGCAACAGCCTTTGGAGGATTTAATAGGGCTGGGATTAATTTTTTTTTAGAATGAAAATAGCAAATTAAAAAGCCACCTGCTGAAAGGATTTACAATTTGAAAAAAAAACTGAAAGGAAAGATACACAACAGTGAAAAAGGACACATATTGATCAAATTCAACTAATCAGTATAGTTTGTTCAATTTAGCATATTTTTTTTAAAAAAAGACATGGCAGTGACAGAAGATGGCATAAAGGAGTTTTCTAAATTAAAGAACTGAATAGACTGAGAAGTAAGTATGCCTTTATTTTCCCTTTCTAAAAGGAGTTCAGCAACAAAATCCCTTGCCATTTTTAAAAAAAATATTTTTCCCTGAACATTTGTAATTCAAATAAGAGCTGAGGTGGTGCAGTGGTTAGAGTGCAGTACTGCAGGCTACTTCAGCTGACTGCTAGCTGCAGTTCGGCAGTTCAAATCTCACCAGCTCAAGGTTGACTCAGCCTTCCATCCTTCCAAGGTGGGTAAAATGAGGACCCAGATTGTTGGGGGCAATATGCTGACTCTGAACCGCTTAGAGAGGGCTGTAAAGCACTGTAAAGCGGTATATAAGTCTAAGTGCTATTGCTATTGCTATATGTTAAGTTTAGTTGTAGGTCCATCAAATATGTCTATGGTAAAATCGAAAGCACTTAATATCATAATGAGTCACTCATAAGGTTTGGAATTATTATTTCAGCTGCAGAATATGAAGTCTCTACCCAAAGCAAGCATCTCTTTGACATGATTTACATTACAGGCCCACTCGATTATTCTTAGATAATGTCTTGCCTAGCAATCAATTGAACTGTTCGATTTTAATATCTTTTTTGATATTATATTTTTAAAGAAAAGTAAACAGTATATAGATATTCTGCGTTTTAAACTTTTTAACCATTTTAAAATAGTTATTAAACAGTTAACTATTTTAAAATAATTAAAAGAGAGTTACATGATATAATATCTGTAAATCTAATATTTAAAACAACCCTAAATCAACAAGTTATCTATTTTGAGATACAGTATCTCAACACTATCTTTCTAGGCAATACACATTCTGTATTAATTCTGAATAATTCAACTCACTTTAGCAAAGCATTAGTTAGAATTATACAGTAAAACTTTTTTTAATATCCTCATTAAATATGACATGAATATAAAACACCCTTGGATCTTATTGACAGCTCTTCAATGCATACATTAACCCAATAGTACATGTGCATGATAGGATTCAGTGTCTAATTTATCATGCGGAGGAATGCTGCTGACAACCAAAATATAAGAGGGGAAATGTAGCATTTTTAAGTGTCTATTAATTTTTAAATAATAATAAAGTACACCCATATTTCTTTGAAAAAGATGCAAGTACTTCATAAATAAGAAAGAAGTCAAGAGGACAGATGATACAAAATATCCAGTGCCAATACAATATACAAAAATTAAGATTCCTGTGTTGAATTCTTATGATATGGATCACTCTGATCCCCAAAATCTCAAACCAACTGATGTAACATAGATAGCACTTCTACTACCAAATCCCAGTTTGTTTCATTGGTGAGTTGAAATCCTACCAAGCCACTTTTGGTAAAGCTGATGGCAGACTCCTAATAGAAAGTATTGAATATTATAAGTGAGATGTATTTTGAATTGAGCTTCTAGTTCATCAACACCAATCCAAATTTTCCTTTTATAAATAGAGCCATCCTATGATTTCCTTTCCTTAAAAAAAAATCCCATGAAAGTAAGTGTGACATGTTATTAAGTATGATTTATTAGGGCAAGAAGCTCCACTGGGGTTATCTGTGCCAGGTAGACCACTCCTTATCTGCCTCTATATTTGCATCAATTATTGACACTGGCTGTCAGCCTCCTCTTTATTGTCTCCATTTTGTTCTTGTAGAACTAAGTTCTCAGAGGCCACAGGGTTTTTTTCCCCTTTCCTTTTATAAATGCAGGAGTGAAAAGAACTCATCTTTGCCCATGGAAAAACAGTAGAGATGGAGGAAGAGCAGTGAGATGAATGGAAAAGTGAAGTACGCAGGGAATCAGGCAGGAAAATTATATGTGTCAGGCAGTAGTGGGTTTCTCTTACCTTTGCTACTGGTTCAGGAACGGGAGTGTGCGGGCGCGCACACTTTGCACACACACAACACTTCTGCGCATGCGCAGAGCGTTTTTGATGATATCCGGGCAGGTGGGCGGAGCCTCCCGCCGCCACCGCTACTGGTTCGCCTGAAAAGGTGCGAACCGGTACCAACCCACCACTGGTGTCAGGGCCATGGGCATTCTTCTTGGATGGATAGTGATAGACAATCTGGCCCTAGTCTTATGCCCCAGTACACACAGACCCCAATAAGGCAAACTGAGGCAGGAAGATCATTTAATTAAGATTTATTCAGAACAGTCTGCTAAAAAGAATTCCTCTCATTCAAACACGGAATCCCGAGGTGAAAAGCAGCAATATTGGTTTTTTTTAAAAAAGTATTATGATGCAATTCTGAAAAGTAGACAAAAGAACAAGTGGTCATTTAACTCTTTTTGAGAAAGAGGAAAAATACAGAATACTGGAGAATATAATTTGGTTATCCCCCCCCCCGGCAACGAGAAAAGTTGTATTGTTCAACTGTGAATATGCAGGGCAATTGGGAGAAAGTATAGAGCTATCACATCTGTGTTGCAGAAATTCAGACAATCACTATGTAGCAGTAAACAAATACTGAAAATAGTAATTCTTTGCTATCATCCAGTCCAATATCGTGGCCTAAAGATTGTTACTATTCTACAAATAACATCACCATACCTTTGCGATCATATACTATTAGTAGTTTTTCTGCAGCTAAGTAACTGCCACCTCAGTCATGATATAGAAAAAAATGTTGCAAAAATAAGTTTGTGTCTATAATACTGAAGATGCAAGTTGATCAGTCCCTGGTTAAGTGCTGATATTTGCACCCTCACATTATCCAGCTAGAAGAAGCACTGATCATCTAAGCGGAATGCCTAAGAGCTGTTTCGCTCTGGGTTCCCAAATAGCCTAAATAACTTTGGACTAATTGGGACCTGTAGGTGAAACCCTTCTGTCTCAAGTGGCTGGACATATTCTGAAGCAATACACTCCTGGATCTTTAAAAAGGTCCAGAAAAAACTAGGAATCTCAGGAAAATAAAAATAGTAATTTAAAAAAAACACAGATTTCTGCTGAGTTTCATCAGTATCATATATTTGGAAAGCAAGTGCCATAACCTTTGTGCTACTAGAGCATTCATAGTAAAGTTAGCTCTAAAAGGCATGAGAAACTTTGATAAGCATTAACTCAGCTGAATTGGCATCCCTACCTCTGGAAAGTAGCCAATGAATTGCTGGGGATAGCCTGTAATAAATTGTAAGGTGCTATCTCAAATGGACAGGAGTGCTCCAAGCAATATAACATGGAAAAGTATTATTTGGCAGTGGAACAGAAAAAACACACTCTTAAGTCACTTTGACAGTGAGTGGGAGTTTATTAGAGAGCAATGTTTTATCTGATTAGGCAGGAAGGCCATGTTGCAGGTCCTGTCAGTCAAGGAGTGTTGACTGGCCGGAGTTCAGTAGAAGTGCCTTTTCTACCATGGCACTGCCCTCTGGAACCTCATCCCTCTGGAGATAAGGTTGACCGCAATCCTGCTGGCCTTGGCCTCGCTCAAAACTGTGGCCCTGGGCATGTGACTATTACCTGACTATGTTGAGGGTTTTTTTATAATTCTATAGCTGCTAGCTGTATTATTTTGCATTGGTATATATTTATAAATATATATTTATATTCTGTGTGTCTATCTCTGTCTATCTGTCTGTCTCTCTACCTCTCATCTCTCTATATACACATGTATACATACACACACACACACATGTACACACACACACACACACACACACACACCGTGTTTTCCCCAAAATAAGACCTCCCCGGATAATAAGCCCTCTCCCAAAAATAAACCCTCCTCTGAAAATAAGCCCTCCCCCAAAAATAAGCCCTCCCTGAAAAGATTTAACCACATGCGCAGCTGGTCCCCGCCATTTCATCTGGTTAGGGTTTCTATCTATCTATCTATCTATCTATCTATCTATCTATCTATCTATCTATCTATCATCTATCTATCTATCTATCTATCTATCTATCTATCTATCTATCTATCTATCTATCTATCTATCTATATCTATCTATCTATCTATCTATCTATCTATCTATCTATCTATCTATCTATCTATCTATCTATCTATCTATCATCTATCTAATCTATCTTGTGTATATCTCACTTATTTTGGCCATGTCATGTGGGGGAATTCACTGGAGAAAGCAATTATGTTTGGAAGACTTAGTGGTAAAAGGAAACCAGGCCACCAAAGAACACAATGGCTGGACATCATCAAATTTGAAACCAGCCAGAGCATAAGAAAAACTCAAAGAAACAGTGCAAGATCAGAAAATGTGGAGAAAGATGTGGCCCATAGAATAGCCAAGAATTGGATACTGAATTGATGGATAACATTATCATCATATATTTTTATTTTTATTTTATTTGTTTTAATGTTGTGAGCCACCCATAGTCTATCCCTGCAAAAAATATTGTGAAATCAGTCATGGTCCCGTAATGACCCACTTAACAACTGACATGACTTACAACTGTAATTATAGGCCCAATTATAATTGTAAGTCAAAGGTTACCTCTGTTTTAGACTTAAGAACTGCTTGTTAATAATTATGATCAGTGGACGGCTTGATCGCAACAGAATGGTGATTTAAAATTGCACCTTGTTGTGATCCATTCCTTTTATCTTTTCCCCATAAGTATGGATTCAGAACAATAGAGATATCCTTGTAGCTGTATATTCTGAATTTGTCAAGCAGTATATAGTCCTTTTACAAGTTTAGATTTTTTTAGAGAGCTCTGTCCATTAATCTGTTAAAAGAACCGGGAACAGTATATTTTATTGCAAACTATGCACTAAAAAGGAATTGTTGTTTTTGAAAGCAGAGCAGTTATAATGACATACAATCACAAGGAGGATCATAAACCTGTTAGGCCTCTGTATTTACAAAGGGTTTTGGCAACAAACAGGCATTCAAGCTTGGTTTAACTGTGAATGTCTCTCCTTTCTGTGTTTATAGTTTTCCCCATCATTCCACTGATTTGTAACAGGAGATTTATATTTGCTGATAAGGCTTATTAACAGTTAAAAAGCTAAAATGATAAAGTTATATAGAATTTAGCAAACAATTTTTCCAAGTTAAATTGGCCTTGTTGAAGAGCAAAAGTATCTATGAGTTCTGATAATCTCTGAATACACAGCAATGGATATTTGCTTAGTAAAATATACTGTATAACTCTTAGTGGTTCTGTTCTTGCTCTCATAACATCTCAGTAAATCTCAAGAAAGATAGAACTACCATAGAAGCACCCTGAAAGTTTAATTGTTCAGAGCACACCCCCAGAAGAAGTAAAACTCCAAGACAGGCATTCTCCTCAAGGTTCCATTTTATTAGAGATGTCATATTGGCACATCTGGGAAAACCTGAATCTGAAAGGCCTCCGGGTTTTCCCCACCCAAATCAAAATCAAAGTTCCTTCCCCTGCACCCACATGTCCATCACATGGTCCAATCATGTCCCTGTCCCAACTGGAGTTGCTTCCCAGTCACGCCTCCCCAGGTGCAGTCTGGACGTCCTTGACTCCCAGGGAAAAGAATGTTGTTATGGCTACACATCTCCCCCTGTCTCCATCCACCCCTCCTCCCGTTTCCCACAGCATGCCCATCCACCAGGTGTGGCAGCCCTGAAGATCCAAAGTAAAAGACGGCCTCCAGGGCTGACAACAAGTTTCTGACTTCTGAGATTCTTCTTTGAAGTGTGGATCTAATTTAGATATTTTTCTTTACTTTTCTTTTTTTTCTTTATATTTTCCACTTCCTGTCAGCTTCCCCATTGAGTGTCCTTGTGAGAAGCTGCCAGAGTGCCTCAGAAATCTCCCCTCCCTTCCCTTCCCTTCCCTTCCCTTCCCTTCCCTTCCCTTCCCTTCCCTTCCCTTCCCTTCCCTTCCCTTCCCTTCCCTCCTCTTCCCTATGTGCCTTCAAGTTAGTGTTGCTAGGAGTCAACGCTGACTTGAAGGCACATACATACAAACAGACCTCCTCCACTCCACCCAGTTGGGCAGTGTTGAGCTTCAGGGTTTCAAGACAGTGGTCTAGACAGCATATTTCCTGAATGATTACACCACAACTGTGGTTGGCATCTTCAGAGGAAGTTGGTCTTTGTAGACCATATGCAGCAGATACAGGGACTGACTGGACTCCTTTCTTTATAGTCAGGTGATCTGTCTTCTGATTTGTATTTAGCTGATTTGTATATATACTGTAGGGAATACACCAAATGTTAAAAAAGGAGAGTGTTAAGAGCCACGTGTATATACATGGTGTGTTCCTTTTGCACTTTCAAACTAGAAGTGCAAGAAATGTGGCCTGATAAGATGGGAAAAGTTTCCTTGCTCCCATCTGTCCCAGACTTCAGTCTCCTGACAGCCATCCATTGACAGCAGAGTCTGTGACCACCTCTTATCACTTTGATTGCCTTTGCCTCCTCTGTGTTCAATTCCTTCTCTTTCTCTCTACCTTTCTGTACCTCTTGAGGACAGAATTTGCATGTATCTGATTTACATGTATGTATGTATGTATGTATGTATGTATGTATGTATATATATATATATATCTCAGGGGTGGGTTCCAACTTACCTCGCTGCTGGTTCGCTCCCTCCCGCGCCGTGTAGGCACGCCTCATGGGTGCGCGTGCGCCTCATGCGCGCACGCATGCGCAGTAACGAAAAATCCAAAATAAATTTTTTAAAAAGCCGAAAACAAGATGGCAACCGCATGCACAGTGCCGGAACTTGGCTTCTGCGCATGCTCAGAAGGAAAAAAAAAAAATTTTAAAAAAAAATCCAAAAAAAAGAGGGGGGCCCCCACGGACCGTCCACGGACCAGCAGCGACCGAACCGGAT
>QLTV01001810.1:224135-250745 GCA_003457575.1 Thermophis baileyi | reverse complement strand
GTGGTTTTGTATGTATGTGTGTGTGTGTGTGTGTGTGTGTGTGTGTGTGTGTGTATAAGTGTGTACACGTGTGTGTGTGTGTGTGTGTGTGTGTGTGTAATGTAATTGTTAATGCTGACAAGAGTTCATTCCTTTTTTCTAAATTGGAAAATCTAATAAAAGAAAAAAGAATCTAAGAACTCTGATAATCTATAAGATTAAAGTTACAACACAAGAATTACAACAAGGGCTCCACTTTAAAAAGAAACACCAATATATAAGGAAATGATGGCACCAAAACTCCTCTTTGTTTCTTCTTTCTTGTTCAAGGTATTCAGTAGTCATTGACAGCACAGATACCTTCTGGAACTTTACATTCTCTACAGAGGTGGTATTCACTTACCTTCCCTACCGGTTCGCAAATGTGAGCGAGCGTGCCTCCTCCGCACATGCGCACGGCCACCCACGCATGTGCTTTACTTGCTTGTGTGCCTTCCGCGCATGTGCCCGGCCTTGAAGACGTGGCTAAATCGCCTGAACCGGTCAGAACCGTCAGAATACCACGTCTGATTGTCTAGCATTTGAAAGAGGCACTTTGTAACACACAGAATGAAGCCCTGTAGTCCATTAAAGTCACAAAGTCTTTTTCAAGCAGAGGCATTCACAGGATCTAGTACTTTCTTCGGAATAATTAAAATAGCAGCATAAGGCCTCAAGCTTTGACCCCCTTTGTGCATCTGTGCAATGTCATGATGCATGTCTCCCAGAGTCCAAAAGGCATTTTATTATTTAATTTTTTTATTTCCCCCCCCCCCCCATGCTCCCGTCTCAATGGATGCTGCTGCTTGCAAGGCTGATACAAGGCTCTTCTCAGGTGGGTCATCAAATATATTTCTTCTCACACTTGCCATCTTGATTCAAATTAACTGAAAACTAATGGAAATATTAATCAGAACCTGTTTCATTCATCTCAGTCATGGGAAAGCAGGTGAACATTAAGCATGATATTTTACAATAAAATTGATCTGTTGTACGAATATAGTTAATTACGGTTTCAGAACAGCACATTATTTTAATTGATAAAAGCAAGTCCCACCAAATACGTGCTTTAAAGGTTATTAGGAAAGAGAACTCTTGAATTCATTTCTCTCCACCCCTGAACAGCCTCATGGGGTTAATTTTATATACACCGTCTCAAATGCAAGGCACATTAATGAAATGATAATTGAGCTGAGAGATGTGACTCAAAAGCAGAGAACAAACAAAATGTTCTTCAGCTGTGGTTTTTAGGCAACTGAGGTACAGGCACCACTATGAATAACAAACAGTTATGGCTTTTAACAAATCTTCCAGGGCAAGATTTGCACGAGCAAAGGGATACAATTAGTTTTCCCTCTATTATTGTTTTTATCCATTTTTATATTATGCTTTTAATAAGTTATTAGTAATTAACACACTTTAGATAAGCTTTTGGCATTTTTTTTCCACAGTAGTAGAAATAATGGCCTTATGTGGTCATATGGGAGGTTTAAGAAGTGCTACTGATAAGGAAGTTTACATTGGAAGAACTGATATTTTTTAAAGGATAGTTGGGGCTATTTTACCCTGATATAAGGTTATAAAGGCAGACAGATGTCAGCTGACATCAGCTTCCTTACCGGCAGCATTTTCTGTTATCTCCAGTGGATGGAGAAGAAGGAAAATTTGGAAGGAGATTCTGGTAGATTCAAGTATGCAATCTGGTATATGAATAAGAATGCATGGGTGCTGCATTTCCTCCTTTTGCCTTATCTAACTTTCTTTTGGGATACCTATAGACTTATGACATATACATTTCCTAGACAGGAATGCGGTTTTCTTCATGACATCTTAATGCTTACTTTTCTGCAGTTTGTCATTTGTTTTTCTGACACAGTAGCAAGGGTGGGTTCTGGCTTACCTCGCTGCCGGTTCACTTCCTCACGCGCCACGCGGGTGTGCGGGCGCATGCGCAGTGCTAAAAACCCAGCTTCTGCACATGCGCAGAAGCAAAAAACAGATTATGCACGTGCGCAGAAGCAAAAAACAAGATGGTGGCGCCTATGGCGCCGCCGAGAGAGCCGGTTTAGGGGCGTGTCCAGCTGGCCATCACTGCCGGTTCAGCGAGTGGGGGGAAATTCCCACTACCGGTTCTATAGAGCTGGTCCGAACCAGCAGGAACCCACCTCTGCACAATAGGACATACACAGCTTTCAAAAGGACATTGCGCTGACCTTTTGGAAGCTGTGTAGGGGATTTCTGTGCATGAATTGCTTACTTAAAAGTGGCTTGTTGCAAATATCAATTCAGAAATGATTATTCTTCGAGGATGACTGCAGGGAAAAGCTGATTATAGCCCTGATTCATACAGGGAGAGAGCAAATCAGTCTACAATGTTCTCCCCAGATTAATACGCAGGAGTTGTTGATAAGGGGATGTGGGATGCAGATGAAAGAAGAATGATCTGAAACCAGCTTTAAGCAAAAATAGTGTTTCAAAGAACTGAACAAAAAATGTGTTTCCTTTGTAACAATTAGATGTGGTTGGATCAATTTGAATAAGGATAGTTTTTTTTAATGTGTGAGAGTCAGGGCCATCCCCAGGAGAGTCTACCCTATCCTCTTATTTTCTCATTGTTGCTTAAACATTAATAGAACCATTGCCATAATCTGGGACTGTGGTAAAACATAATCTCTAATTATAGCAAAGCAATGTTGAAGAACATTGGGCCACCACCCTTACAAGTACTAAGTATGCTTCTCAGCCAAATTTCATCTAAACTAAAAGAGATAGCCATCCATCTCATTTCTGAGATTTTGGGCAACTAGCAATGCATTAAAAACGTAACATTTTTTTAAAATAATCACTATTATAACATTTATACAAGGCAGCTAAAGTCCTAGCCAAGTACCAGTGGGAACAGTCAAGTTATTAAAGCTTTTTGGGATTATGTCACAAATCCGCATGTATGGTTCTGGAAACAGAATCCTTTGAATATTACCAGAGTGCATGTAATTCATTATTCTTTTAAAGTAGCAAGTTTCTAGTTCCTCTTGTAAAAAAAGATTAAGGAATTATGATTAATTCATGTGCACAGGTCTATTACGGTGAATTTGCTTTGAAGTTTTAAACAAAAGAACATTACGGGAGAGAATGATTGGCTGTTTGTAAATAATGAAGCAACTGCTTTTTTCATGGTATTGCTAAAAGAAAGCTGCTTGATCTGTCTGGAATGTTCTCTATGAAAAAAGGCCGTAGCAGTCTGAGCCAAATGAACTTCTTATTCCCAGTGACATTTCTGTGTGTTTATGAGAAAAAGCAGAAGATCAATTCAAGTCTGAGAATGAAAAATAGACCAAGAGCAGTCAAGAGAACTGAAGTGAAATAGGGAGACATCTTGGATTTAAGGATCTAATGTGGGACTGATAATCTGACTAGTGTTCTGTTCAGTTTGTATGTTTGTGAAATGGACCCTAACATTTTTGGATGGCTGCATCTTTATAATTTCTCTTTCTTAAAGAAACAAAGGCTAGATCAGCACTGAGTCTGCAACACTTTATCTTTTGGAGAAGTGTAAAATAGGCATGAAACAATGCAAAGTTGATATGATGTTTATTGCAGCTGTAGATGATCAGAAATATTTTAGTTGTTGCCCTAAAAATGCATTTACAATGAGGTGACACACTTTCCTTCTTTGATATTTAAATTCTATGCAAAAATAAAACAAAACCCAACTACTTTGTTCTGTAGGACATCAATTAAAGCTATGGTAATTCAAAACAAATGTGTGTTTATTGTTCATGTGCATTTTTTCTTGGGAATTAATTCAATTTGTTGGAATCTGTGTACTGTCTCTACATCAGTGCAGCAGATTGTTAAATGCTTAAGAAATGCTGCATTCTTTAGGAAAAGACCATTATCTGCCTAAGAAACGCTTTAGAATTTGACCAGTGGGTGCCACTATTTTCCTATAGTTCAATTCAGAACTACAATTCAGAAGTTTCAAAGGAGCATGTTCATAATTTTGTTTATTGCCATTTTCCTGTCATATAAGTGAGAACAAGAACAATGACACTCATCATAAGATTACACCTTGAAAATATCACTAGTCAAAAAAAAAACTTGCTTAATTTTCTGAAAGTCATCTGTATCATTCCTCCTCCATAGTTTTGCTTTATATAAGAGGACACCACTCTCATAAATTGCAGACAATTCCAAAATGACTCAGAGAAGCACAGAATCCAATCAACAAACACTAACAAATAAACAATAAATATAATTTTGGGAGGCCAAGTTTGATGTAATATAGTGGTTAAGGTGACAGATTACAAACAGGGAGACTGAGCTCTCATCTCGTTTTAGGTATGGAAGTCAGTTCGGTGACTTTGGATCAATCACACTCTCTCAGTCCATAAATAAATAAATAAAATAAAGTAAAAGCAGGATATCAAACAAATAATAATAAATAAATGATAAAGAATGATAAAGAAGGAAGAACAAGACAGAAAACAAACTCTGCTGAAGGAATCTATGTCATGCAATCTGAGTTGGTCACCAGGACCGAAGGTTTATTCTTCCAAGCTTTTGGACTCATGATGGAGCCCATCTTCAGGGAACTTCTCATTCTTCAGGATGGTCCCGGTGATAGACTCAGATTGGATTCTGCAACATTATCCTGGGACACGTACTGTATATTTCATCCACAATCTATGTCATGTTACAAAGGCAATTCCTTGAATTTGTTTCTGAGCAGTGGTTCAAATGGGAGGCAAATAGTTGGCATGGTAATAATAATACAGCTAATTTGCCCTTCTAAATACATAAATAGGGTATTTGCTTACTCATATTTTGCAATACAGTTTTCCATGTTGTCCCTAAAAGAGGAGCTAAAATGTACACATTAGAGAAAATGTATTCCAACATACATATAATAGGTAAAACTGGTCTTACTGAAGTTGTACATTAAGAAATGTGGATAGAAAAAGACATGTATGAGGAGTTTTTTTCAAGTGCAGGCTGATGTAGAAATGGGACGAGACAAGTTTATGGTTGGAAAAATGAGAAAGTAAACAAAAATAAGCAACAGATTTATATGTACCTGGTCATTATGGGTAATGGGAATGGGAATGGCTGGAAAACTCAGTTGCAAATTTGTAGAGATAGAAAATAATATAAAGATTGTAGATGTCTATGGAGATTCTCAGTCTCCAGGTCATGGCTGTCTCAAAGATGCTTTTTCAAGAGGCAGTTGGACTTTCTTGTTTTTCTTTGAAGATGTTTTCCTTCTTATCCAAGAAGTTTCTTCAGCTCTGACTGGATGGTGTCGAATGGAAGGATTTATATTACTTGTAGAAAGCTGGTCATTTGCATTCTTTTAGAGAGTTGTTGAGGCCACTTGGAGGTTTATCTGTGTCCTCAGGGTTACCTGAGTAGTACAAATGGGTGTGGAGCCCACATATTGGACAGAGAGGACACTGGTTTGAAAGAGGGGTCAAAGAGGCCATCTATGTCAAACTTGAGCAGCCCTCTCTCAACAGAGGGAGAGGGATACAACATCATCGATCTCCAGTGTACAACACAGTCTTTTTAGCAGTTCTAAGAAGGCTACACAACCATTTGCACTACTCAGGTGACCCTGAGAATACAGATAAACCTCCAAGTGGCCTCAACAACTCTCTAAAATAATGCAAATGACCAGCTGTCTGCAAGGAATATAAATCCTTCCATTCCCCATCATCCAATCAGAGCTGAAGAAGCTTCTTGGATGAGAAGCAAAATGTCTTCAGAGAAAAAGAAGAAAGTCCAGTTTCCTCTTGAAAAAGCATGTTTGGGATAAGGATTGTAGAGAATGCATACTTCATAATAGATGGAAAGAGCTAAACATCTGATTTAAAGCAGGATTTGCTGGATTACTCAGAATCTGAATCTACTGAATCATGTTCAAAATGGTATTGGTCATACAATTGTGGATTTCCTTGTGTCTTCTTTCTTTCTTCCCCTTTTTGTTGCCCTTCATTGGTTGGGGATTTGTGAAAGATGCCAGCATATATTCCTAGTGTGGAGACTTCATACCTGTGCATGGAATTACCCAGAAAGATCTGCTGGTGGCTCATCATTCCAGTACCAAGGCAAATTTCTGAGTTTTCCCAAGAACTCCAAGAGCAATGTCACCATTGCAAGCCTTTTCTCACCTGCCTCTGGTGCTTTGGAATCAGTTCCCACCAGAATTGCTTTGGGCAACAGTTCTCTTGAACTTTGAAAAGCAGAAATGGCATGGCTTTTTCTTGAACTTTTAAAATTTAAAATCATCGTCATCATCATCTTCATCATCATAATCATCAGCATCATCATCATCATCATCATCATCATCATCATCATCATCATCATCATCATCATCACTTTAGCCATTGTCTATCCACTGCAGGATGAAGGCCTCTTCTGCATTTCTCCAACCAATATAGTCCTGAGCTTTCTTTTGCCAATTGTGCCTGCAATACTTGCTGATGTCGTCAATTCATCTTGTTTTAGGTCTCTTTCGTGAATGTTTTTATCAAGTGGGATCCATTCTATGACTGCCTTGGTCCACCTGCCATCAGTTCTTCTTGCTATGTGACCAGCCCATTTCCATTGCAATTCTTTTACTCTCTTGATGATATTGTATACTTTCATTTGTTCTCTAATCCATGTGCAGGTCTTTCTATCTTGTTTTGTAATGCTGAGCATGTATTTTTCTATGGCTCTTTGCACCACTTGTAACTTTTGTATTGATTGTGAGGTTAGTGTGCATGTTTCACTGGCATAGGTTAGCGCATGTAGCACACACTGATCAAAAACTTTTCTCTTCAGGCATAGGGGGAGGTTGTTCATGAAAATGTGGTTGGCAGGCGTTTGGCAAGCTAAGCATAATTTTCTAGAACAACCTCCCCCTATGCCTGAAAATTTAAAATGAAAAGGATTAATTTGATTGTACAGATGCTGATTGTGTTATAGGTCATAGGTCTTTTCATCGAGATGCTTCTTCTTTTAAACTGTAATGTTGACAATTATTAGTATTGGTTATAATTTAGTCCTATGTTTGTAGTACAACATACTTAGTTACAGCCCCATGATAAACTTACTACTACTACTACTACTACTACTACTATAATGAGATCATATAAATGTCCTTATGTTCCCTACTAGAGTAGAAGATATCTCATTCTACATGGCACACCCTGCCACACATCAAAAACATTTCAGAAGCAGTAGAACACAGCTTCTGAGATTTGCAAGTGGGCATCGCACACCACCCAGAGGCTACCATACAAGGACAAATTATGCACTATACAGATTGTTTGAAGGTGGGAGATACTTCCAATGTAATCTTCCAGATCCCCTACATGGATTGCCCTGCAACTATGTAGGACAGGTGGGGAGTCAGATGAGAAGACCCAAACTCATTAGTAGTCTCACATTGCAATGAACAAGGACATACATTCAATTTTGCAGCTACTAAGATTGTTGGATGAGCAGGTACTAAAACAGCCAGGGAAGAGATTGAAGCCTGGGAAATGGGACTCTCATCAGTCAACAGGAGTGCTGATTTCCAACCAGTTATCAAGTACTTAGGAGGCAAGGGCTTGGCAGTACAAGGAAATAACAGCCAGACATCACCCCAATCAACAACTAAAAATATAGTGCCTGCACACAACCAGGCACTATATAAATGCCACACATAGAATAACCCAAAGCATACACTGTGCTAGAGAGAAGGTCCTTGAGGATGGGCTCCAGCATGGATCCAAAAGCTTGGAAGACTAAATCTCTGGTCCCGGTGACTGACCCAGATTGGCCTTCATTTGTTAGATATCTTTCAGTTTTAGAAGGGAGCTCTATAGGTACTCTGATAACTACTGTTTTGTCCCAAGGATACAGTACATATTTGAATACATTTTATTTATTCATGCATATATTATGGAACACATTCATTATCTTGGATACTAGGCAAACATTCTCTGGAACCTCTTTTTAATTAGTTTGGAAAGCAGCCGATCTTCGATGCTTTAATCAATTGCAAACTGCTGAAGTGTGGAACTCCGAGCCATGTACCTTGAGTCAGGGGTCCAGCAGGTGGGAGCGTATTATTGTTTTTCCTGTAATTTGCACTCAGCAAGAACTGAACAATGGCTAAACTAGCAATAGGCTCACAAAAGAGAGACCTTGATGGTACCCCAATGGGGTTTTATTTTAAATAGCCCAAAGATAATTAAACTTGACAGAGGTGAGGGACATAAATTTGATTTCTGCTGGGATTGTTTGTTATTCCTTTCTTGTTTTAAAAGTGAGTTTGAATACTAATACTATTGTTGGGTTAACTTTGGGTACTCATACATTTCTCAGTGTGGGCTAAAGTGGCAGAACTACAACAGAAAAATTTCAGAGAACTAATGAAGAAACTTGCAGTTCATTAAAATGAGAAATAAAATTTTGGGTACTCAATCTAGTACTATCAATATACAATATAACCACTGTATGTCCAAAATTTACCTTGATTTCTTTTTCTTTATTTAATCTGGTTGGTTGATTTAAAATAAGCCTGTATAACTTTATAGAGGGAAGGCAAGAAGTACTATATTTATAGGTGCTTCCTGATTGCCTGCTATTTTCTCAGTTCATCAATTAGTCACATTCTGAAGCAAACTGGATTCCTAAGGAAGGACTTGCTCTGGTTCCAAGATATTAAGGCATTCGCTAACTCTTAACTTGTTAATCAGTTTCTTGCCCTGTATTTTTACCTTCCCTCATTTTGAAAATCTTGAAACATAAAGTGGAAGATTTGTATTTGACTAAGAGAAGTATAGGTAAAGAGAAGCTCTTTTTTAATTCACCCTTTCCAGTAATTTTTCAATTTTCTTTTTTCACATGCTGAAAAAGCTGCCCAGAGTCACCTTGTAGGGGAGATGGGTGGCATTTAATAAATAAATAAATCAAATAAAAATATATGTTTTTATTTTATAGGAAAAGATAGTTTCTTTTTAAAAGTGAGGGCTCTTTCTCATTTATTACTGGAAACATTTCCTCCAAGAAAACTGGACATTGGTGTTGTCTACATACTACATACAAAAAACAAAAAAAACAAAAAACAAAAACAAAACCTAAATTGATGTTTATAAAAATCACCTGAAGGTGGCAACATTTATATAAATCCTATATGGCTTCAGGCTGTGAGTTAATTACCTTAGTTCAGAGAGGGCAGACAAAAAGCTATATTCAACTGTATCATACAGGTATGAAAAGGTTTGAGATATTACATGCAGAGACACAGACACACTTATGTGATATGTGAGTTATATTCTCCATCTATGCCCACTTATTCTCAATAATTATAGCCAAATTATAGCCTATAATAACTGTGCAAATGTAGAAATGTGAACTGAAGAGATTCAAAATATAACTGTGAGCTTCACAATGTATTCTTGATTAGCTGGATAGAAATCTATTGTGGCTACAGGGACCATCACTACAGTATTTTTTTTAAAAAGAGGACTGTTATATTATCAGTTATTTAAAATACCATCCAACTGAGTTCTGCTGCCCTGGCTATTTGTTCAAACTGGATTATGATTTTCTCTTCCATGCCTTTCTGAGTTCAGCAAGCGTTGCACATTTGCAGTAACTGCTTGTCATTGCATTGTAAGATTGTAACATACATTTTTGTATGATTGCATCTCCAGCAGAGGGGTCATAGGGTGCTGAGCAAAACTATGACAGCTTTTGTGGAAAATATAACACATTGGACGTTAATGTGTGATGGCTCTTATTTTGAATTTCTTTATGTGTGAAGGTAATAATCATTTATTGTTCTAATGCAGAACGTTGAATGAGCATTATCTTTTCTTATAGCCCACTTCCAGACTCTGAACATTGTGCCCCCCCTCTCTGTATGTAGCCTTTCTATTCACAGAAAGAGGAAACAGTAAATCTGAATACAGTATAGGTAATATACTGAAATACATATAAACAGAGGGATAGAATCAAGATCATGTGAAGTACTAGTACCACTTTATAAAGCCTTAGTAAGACCACACTTAGAATACTACATCCAGTGTTGGTCACCATATTATAAAAAAATATGTTGAGACTCTGCAAAGAGTTCAGGAAAGAGCAACAAAGATGATTAGAGGGTTGAAGCTAAAACATAAGAAAGGACGGTTTCAGGAATTGGGTATGTCTAGTCTAGTGAAAAGAAGGACTAGGGGAGCATGATAGCAGTGTTCCAATATTTGAGGGGCTGCATCTAAGAAGGGGCGTCAACCTATTTTCCAAAGCACCAGAAGGCAAGACAAGAAACAATAGGTTGATGGAAACAAATCAAAGAGAGAAGCAACCTAGAACCAAGGAGAAATTTCTTAATTGTTAAAACAATTAACCAGTGGAACGGCTTTCCTTCAAAAGCCTTCACCACTAGAGGCTTTTAAGAAGAGAATGGACAGCTGCTTGTCTGGAATGGTATAGGGTCTCCTGCTTGAGCAGGGGGGTGTACCAGAAGACCTGCAAGGTCACTTCCAACTCTGTTATTCTGTTAAATATGAGAAACCAGGTAAAACCAAAACTGATGGTTTAATTCTTTCCTAGAATATGATCCAACTTCCTGTATGTGAGCTGCCATGAAAGGTTGAGTGAGTGATGGCACCAGATTTTTGACATACAGTAGATAGAAAAACACATTAATACAATCCTCCATTCAACTTTTAATGCCTTGACATACACATCACAGGGAATGTAATGGATGTTGAACAAAACATGAAAGTGAATATTAAATGACTGATTTATAAGTTGATTTCCAGTACCTTTTGTAGGGAAGGACCACCAGTCTTTGAATATCAGAGTTATTTTAGAGCATGACCATTAAATTTTCTACCTACCTTCCCAGTGAAGGTGATATTCATGTTCACTTTTCTTCTGTTTTAAGAGAAAAGTGGCTTTATTCTGAAGATCTTTGCTATTTGCCTTGCTATATGATAAAAATACAACAAATTACATTTTAGATATGCACTAGGTGTCTTTTTAGCAATAATTTTATAATTATTTCTTATTAATTCTAATCTTAATACCAATTAATTACACTGCTTTATAAGTACTCAACCCATATATTCCAAGAAAAATTTAAAAGATGTGCTGTTTGAAACATGTACTGTGAACAGCTGGAATGTGTCTAGAGACAGAGAACATGGATATTTGCCTAATTATTTTTTTTAAGATGGATTTTTTTTCTTTTAATACAGTAAATGTAGGAATCACATTTTTGCATTGCTAATTCTTTAGCAGAGTCAGTATGGTAACCACATTTGGAAGCATTCTGCTTATTATACAGCTTACTGATGAATCATTAGGAAAATAAATTAATTCCCTTTGCTAAATTAGAAGCATTGCCATAAGCATGGGAAATGTTAATAGGCATGTAGTCATGCAAAAATATTTGGATTTTATCAGTAATAAACACTATGCAGATGAAGTAATCATAACACATCCATAATCTAAATACAGAGCATGGAAGGAAAATAAAGTCTCTTTTCTCTTTGTCTTCAGGTTGTAATTTTCATCATGCAGTTTTCTCCCTAGGAACCGAACCTGATATGTGTATATTGAATTTCTAGGACGGTAAGTGCTTAGAGGTTAAATTCTTTTCTCCTGGTGAATATGAACATGGTCTATACAGCAATATAGTAAAGAATGACAAATGTTTTACAATCCTGTCAGCTCTGTTTACATTCTCCTTTTTCTTGTAATTTTGTATAACTGTGTGATTGAATTTCTCAGATGTGGTATGTTCATTTTTCAGTTACTTCTCACACATCTAGTGGTTTCATATCTTCAAGGGATATTAGTTTATTCATGCGATCAGGTATAGGTTGAGCTTTTAGGAATAAATGATGGAAAAGGACACTGCATTGCAGTTGTGTTGGGAAACAGCAGATGACTTTATTTTTTAAATGTTCACTGGCTGAAAAACAAATTGGGACAAAAAAAGGAGGGGGAAACCCTAGAAAATAATATTTTTGCATCAGATATATTGATCTCAGGAAAGAGTAGTGTTTAGAAAATTCAGCAAGTATGTAGAAGGGTATCTTCATTATATAATGAACAACTAAAATTTTGTTAATATTGTGTCAGACTCTAAGATAGACAATTCCTATTCTGGTATGTTTCATTTCAGGTATTGTAAGGTCATCTTAGGTAGAAAATGTAGAGATTAAAGTCCAACACATCTAAAGGGCCTCAGGCAAAGAAAGTCTATTTTAAGACAATATAACTTGTTGCTATGTAATAAAACTGTATCTGTGAAATTCTTGGATATGACTTGTCACTGCTATCTTTTCCCAAACATTACTAGTGCTATCATAAATTACTACAATTTATTATACTGATGTTTGAGATGCTGAGTGGCTAGAAAATAGAAAATCAATGACTGAAGTGGGCAACATTTTTTTTCAAAAATGTTGCTTCCTGAATTTTTTTGGGTGATTATGATAAACTCCTTCAAACTGAACACACAAATATAATTTCAGTTTGACAGTATCATGTGAAATTAACTTTAATGACATGGTTTTTTTTTTTACACACTGCATGAATTCAACAAGGCTGAAAGTGTTTTGCTGGTGATTTTTGTTTGTAATCAGTGTCTGATGCATCTCACTGCAGTGTCCATCAATGGTCAGCCAGTACTGATGAATTCTGGTTGCCTTGATACAATTTTTCCATTGAGGCAAAGTCCTGGTGAAATCTTTCACCATATTTGTCACTCACTGCACCTAGATTTTTAGAAAAGAAGTCCAAATGTGAATGCAGAAAATGAATCTTCAGTGACACATTGTATTTCATGGTTTTGTATGCTGTAAGAAGTTTGTCAACCAGCTGAATGTAGTTTGGTGCTCTGTAGTTGCCAGAAAATTCTCAACGACATCCTTGAATGCTTTCCAGGCAATTTTCTCTGGCCCTGCTACCAGATCTTTGAACCACTTGTCATTGATGAGACATCTAATCTATGGACCAACAAAAATGTCTTCCTTAATCTTGACTTCAGTTACTCTTGGAAACATCTGTCTTCATTAGCAAAAACCTTTACCTTCCTTATTCATCACACACACACAAATTTTCATCAATCCAAGTTTTACATGAAATGGAGGCAAAAATATCTTTGTTGGGTCAACAAGTGCTTTATATGCCAAGTTTTTCTGTGCTGGAATCAAATCCAGCATGGCTATTTTTTTTAAATGCAACTCTTTTGCACAGCTGTTCCATTTGCATATGTAACAACTGTATATCTGAGCTACATTCGAAGTAGCAAAGCCACTACTTTTAGATCTCCACAGATATTCCAGTTATACTTGGTATATTGGATGTGCATGTGCTTCAACAACAGTTCCATATTTCTTTCACATGTGCAGCATAGCTAACAAGAACTGAAGGGTATACATTGCCATTGTGTAAAAACAGAAGATTTCTATAAAGTGGCACATGGTAAGCTAAATTACAGGCTATTTTTGTGATTAGCAGTCAAAATCTTTGACGGTGTTCAGGAAGCAAAATCTTTGTTGTCCAACGATTAGCCAGTTTTGTGTAGTGGTTAAGGCACAAAGCTAGAAACTAGGAGATCAGGAGTTGTGGTCCCATCTGAAGCACAAAGCTAGCTGGGAACCTTACGCCAGTCCTTACCTCTCTAGAAAGGAGGTAAGGGCAAACCATTTAAGAAAAACGTTGCCAAGTAAATTGCAGGGATTTGTCCAGGCAGTGGTCGGGAATCAACACTGACTTAGAGGAGTGTGCATGTATGCACACACATATACACACAAAATGTATCTGTATCTACCATCTACTGTATGTAATGCCGTACATCTGAGTTCCAATGGAGGCATCCAGTAAGTATGAATATGGTCTCTGGGGGCTAACCTTTCTATTTGCCTTTTTCCTTTTATTAAACTTCTCAGTACTGATTTTTATTTTCTTCTTGAACGGGAATGACCCATTTGAAGTCTTATCAGGAATCTGGAGTGGTGATGAAGCACACTTTATGCCTTGATCCAGGCTAAATGGTGATTAACCTTGGCTACTTTCTGGGCTGATCCTTTTTGTGGTCATATCAATATCCTTCAGGATAGGAAATGCAGAAGCAAGTTTAGCAGGTGGGAAAATATAGATCGTCCTAATATATTTGTTGTAATAAAGTAGTTCTCCCTCTTAAACACATACATACAGTTTTCTTGCCTATAGAACATAATGCTCAACATCCAGTGGTGTCTGCAGGGAGATGGGTGCCGAAATGTGCAAGGTAGCAGATACGATGTCTCACACATGAACAAAAGGAGCAAGTTTCAATTACAACACCGTCTGCCGTCTTGCACATTTTGACACCACCATCTCCCTGCAGACACAAAGGCACACATCCAGACCCAGATAACAAGCTAGGAGATTTGGCATCTTTAAGACTGCCATCTTTTTCAACAGCTCTGTTAAAACAAACAAAAACCAGGCACCCAAATGCGGGAAGGAAGGAAAAATTTCCATCACCATTAAATATTGATAAATGTAGTTTCTGTTGCACTTTGCAAACCCCAAATCCATTAAAAGCAGTTCATTTTAATGACATGAAGATGAGAACTGTGTGAGTTGGGTGTAGGCAAAGAGCAGGAAACAGTACCCGTGCACACACCCAGCAGGAAGCACAATGATCGTTCACCTCATCCATGGATGGGAATACATTCGTTCTTTGTTTCTTTGGCGCTTTTAGTATATTTTTGGATGTTTCAGATATGTTGCCCATTGACCAATGATGCAAATCAGCAAGTGGCTGTAACTCTGAGGAAAAACTCTCAAGTATCAGGCTGCTTTGTTCTGCTCTTGAAAAAACAACCCCTTCAATCTCTGTAGGAAATTTGTCCTAAGAAGAAAGAAGACAATGTGTCAAATTTGACAAGGAGTCAAACTGAACATCCTGATTGTGTAGACATGAGATAGAATTACCAGTTCTAAGACGCAAAAATCCAGATCATCCCTACATTGCTGGAGGAGAGTTTTTAATATCTTCTTGCTGCCATCAAATGGTTGTCCAGATTTTTGAAACTGTTGAATTAAAAAGGAGGTGAATGGATCAAACTAGACCATTTTTGACAGTGTGCCTTTGAAAACTGCTAGGTCAAGTAGAGAGTTAGTGGTTTTAGCATTTCTTGCCTACTGTCCAGTGGTTCCAGATTGTTGCAACCCACATCTGGTAGACCTAAATGAGGAAGGAGATAAATGGAGAAAACCAACCTTGAAAAAATAATTTCTGATTCTTTTCCTGATTCTTTTTTGGCAATCCCCGCCACCTGGAACCGCTTAAAAACCACCGCTGATCCCCCAGTGTGCAGAGGCCGAAAACGCAATGTTCTTTTTCCTCCCCAATTCCCCGATGCAATTCTCAGAGCCACACGCCCTCCTCCTCCTCTTCCGCAGACTCACCTTCTCTTTCCTCCTGGCCAGGTCCGTCTCCCGGGCCAGGAGCAGAAGCTGACCGCCCTCTGCCTGGGTCGTCTGGAGAAGGGGCAGGCCGAGTGGCGAGCCCCCTTGCCTTATGCTTCTCGCGCAGAAGCACCCGCTTCGCCAAACAAGTCCTGACCTCCGTGCTTCACTGGGCTGCTTCTGGAATCAGGCTCTGACTGAGGCAACAAAGGCGCAGGGGCTTGCCAGGAAGCCCGGCACCATGTTTACGAGATGGCAGCGTTCAGGAGGACTGAAGTGCTGCATCTCTATCAGGCCTTGGTGCGAAATAGCCAGGCTTTCAACGTGCTTCACCAGACCGCTTCCGGAATCAGGCTCCGACTGAGGCAGCAAAGGTGCAGGGGCTTGCCGGGAAGCCCGACACCGTGTTTACGAGATGGCAGCATCCAGGAGGACTGAAGTGCTGCATCTCTATCAGGCCTTGCTGCGAAAAAGCCAGGCTTTCAACGTGCTTCACCAGACCACTTCCGGAATCAGGCTCCGACCGAGGCAGCAAAGGTGCAGGGGCTTGCCGGAAAGCCCGACACCGTGTTTACAAGATGACAGCATCCAGGAGGACTGAAGTGCTGCGTCTCTATCAGGCCTTGCTGCGAGAAAGCCAGGCTTTCAACGCCTACGTCTATAGGTAGGAAGACGGGGGTGTCTTGGGAGTGGAGCCTTTGGTGCCAAGTCCCTCTTCTGCCCCCATGAAAATCATCCCCCACTCCACCCCACCCACTCCAGTTAAATGCACGTAGGGTTATAGGGTTTGTTTTAAATGGATAAAAAGATTTGTGCTGCTCGTTATCAAAATCCGAGTGGAAGTGAGGATGCCGCCAATCCCTGCCGCCTGGTACCACCCAAAAACACGATACGCGGAGGCCGAAAATGTCCGAAGGGTCATGGCCGGCAGGTGGGCAGGGCTACATTCAGAGTATAAGATGCACCCAAATTTTCAGCCTCTTTTTTTTGGGGGGGGGGAAGTGCATCTTATACTCCGAAAAATACAGTTTATGTTCTTTATTTGTATACAATTCTATTTCAAACTAAGTCTTACAAAGTTCAATACCATAAACTCTTTGGCCCATTTTAAATCTTTCTGATAACAGTAAATTAGAAAACCATTAGCAACTATATCCCTCTGCCATCAATTGTTCTCTTGATTTTATTTTGTATTCCTCTTGACAAAATTCTAGTATCTCATGATAAGTTAACCTTTTGTTTTTTGCCTATTATTTATTGTCTATAAAATGCTTCTTGTACTAAGAACCACAAAATCGTTTTTAGACACAACCTAGATTTCTATTTACTCCATATTCTCAATGTGGCATGTCTAACATAATGATTTTTAAAATCCACATTAACTTGACTTTATCATGCTGCAAATATCCACCCCAAATCTTAGATCATGTCCTTTCTAACTCTAAAAACCTTCTGTTTCTCAGCAACGCCCACTCTTTCATTCAAATCAAACAGCAAATCAGGTGTACCCAATCTTCCTCTTTCCTTTACATTTGTAGTACCTTATATTTAACTTCATGATTTTTTCCCTTGCCACACAAACTTAAACACAGTATATCCTTTTGTCACTGTTTTTTTATAAGTTTTTTATTTTTTATTTTTTACAAACATATCAATGCGTGAACAGTGTGGCACCTGAGTGTCATACATTTTAATACAAATAAAATAGTATTAATCATATTTGTTTCATTTAACAAGTTATATAATCCTTGTAATAATACACATTTTTTATAAATTATAATCTTTCATTATTTAATCATTCAATATTTCAATGTGTCATTTCTATGCCAATCACCCTATTCTAAGTGTCATACCTTTTAATACAAATAGAATATTATTAATTATATTTATTACTTTTAACAAGTTTATATAATAATAGTACAAACATTTATGCTAAATTGAAATCTTCCATTATTTGCTTGTTCAACTTACAATCTTTCATTATTTAGTTATTCAATATTTCAAATATATTATTTTTATGTCAATCACCATATTCTGCATGTCATACATTGTAATACAAATAAAGTATTTTTGATCATATTTGTTACATTTAGTAAACATACTGTATACCAATTCATATTGAATTATAATCTTTCATTATTTATTTAATCAATAGTTCGATATATTGTTTTTATGCCAGTCACCATATTATTTAAGTTTACTTAGTAATACCATCATTCAAATTCTAATTTGCCCTCTACTATTACTTCTCCTTATTATATAAGAATGTGTACTTTATTAATCCCCCCTCTCTAGTTTCCATCCCTATCTTAACTTATAATAACATATAATTGATATTTGTAATGGTGATAGCCAGATATTTTATTTTCTTCTTAATCTTAAAACCCATTTTATTTTTCTATTCTGTATGCTCCTCTGTTTTCGTGGTTTTTTGTTAACATTTTAATTTTCTGTTTGTTAATCTTAAAACTACTAATGTACCAAATTCTTTAATATTTCAATTCCCTTTAAAGGATCTTCCAAAATCAACACTAAGTCATTTGTAAAAGCCTTTAACACGTTTCTTTTTTACTCTTTACTCTCACAATCCTCTCATCTTGTCTTATATCTCTATTCAATATTTCAAGGACTAAAATAAACAAGATGACACAGTGGGCATCTCTGTCTTGTTCATTTTTGTACCTCAGAAGGCTTTGTTAGATCTCCATTAATAATTATTTGTGCTTTCTGCAAAATATAAATCGATATGATCCATTTTATAAAGTTCTCTCTAAAGTTATATCTTCCAAAACTTTGAGCGAGAAATCCCAGTTCAAATTGTCAAAGGCCTTCTACATGTCTAAGAAAATCAATGCAGCTTGTTTTTTTTTCCATTATGTTGCTTCAAGTATTCCAAAATGCTCAACACATTTCTAATATTGTTCTTCAGTTGTATTTTATAGGTAAAAACCCACATCGATACTTGTGAATAAATTCTTGCAAAATTATTTTCAACCCATCAGCCAAAATAGTTGTAAACAACTTGTAGTCATTATTCAATAATGATATCGGCCAAAGAATTTGTAGTACTGAGGTCAGATATGGGCCAACCCTCATTCATTCACAGTAACCACTACATTCATTTTAACAGTCTCCCTTTCTTCTCCCACATTTATTTGCAAGAATAGATGGGATGGGGAGTAATTGGTGTCTTCATGCTGTCTTCAGGTAATACATTCAGAATGGGACAATCTCATGTGGCAACTTCCTAGGAGAAGTTGCCACATGAGATTTCCTAGTTTTTGCTTCATAAATTATATGTGGCTGAGTTAATGGTTTAGTGATGTATGATTTGTATATTTACCCTGGGAACACTTGGCTACTGATAATTCTGCTGTAATGACTTGTTAAATATATATAGACTTTTTCTTGGTTCACAGATACGTTATTAGCATGCATGAGGCCCCAGAATAAATTTCTGGCATAACTTGCTATGTCTGAGAAAGATTCCTTCTTCAAATCCTTCACAGTCAGATCTTTAATAGACTGGGGTGAGGGGGGTGGGAAGAGCTATAATGAAGACAGGCATATAGAATCATAGGACTGTTCTAACCCTCTGCCATGGCAGGATATCTTATATAATCCCCGAACAAATAGTTGTCCAATCCTTTATTGAAAACTTCCAGTTGTGGTGCACCCACAACTCTGGAAGGCAAGCTATTCCATTGGTTAATTGTTCTCACTGTCAGGAATTTTCTCCCTAGTTCCAGATTGGATCTTTCTTTAATGAGCTTCCATCCATTGCTTCTTGTCCTACTCTCAGGAGCTTTGGAAAATAAGTCCACCCCCACCTGTTTGTGGCAGCCCTCATGTACCAGAAAACAGCTATCGTGTCACCCCTAATTCTCCTCCTTGTTAGGCTAACATAACTAGTTCCCTTAATTGTTCCTCATACAATTTATCCTGCAGACTCCTTACCATCTTATTTGCTCTTCTCTGCACTCTTTTTAGATTTGCGGCATCTTTTTTTGTGTTGTGGTGATCAGACTTGGACGCAGTATTCCAAGTGTGGTCTCACCAGTGCAGTACAAAGTGGCACTATCATTTCTTGTGATTTTGATGCTATCCCTTTGCTGATAGGACTGTATTGCTTTTTTGGAAGCTGTAGCACACTGCTGGCTCAAACGTACGTGGTAGTCAACCAGGACAGATCCCTCTCACAGTTATTACTGTTTTGCCAGGTACTCCCTATTCTATACTTGTGCATTTGGTTTTTCTTACCTAAGTGCAGAGCCTTACTTTTCTTACCACTGAACTGTATCTTGATGGCTAGGGCCCTATGCTCAAATATGTCAAGATCCTTCTGAATCTTTAGGTATCATGCAAAGTGTTAGTAATTCCTCCCAACTTGCTGTCATCTGAAAATTTGATGAGTTCTTCCCCTCATCTAAATCATTTATGAAGATGTTGAAGAGCATTGGCCCCAAAACAAAACCTTGAGGTCTCCCGTTGCATGCTTCCCTCCGTGTAATTTAATTCCATTGGAAAGTACATGCTGAGAAATATTTTATATTTTAAATATTTTATATTTTCTGGGTATCCCAATTCCTTTACCTCCAATAATATTATGGGTGATAAGGCTTGTACTATAACTGGGGTAATCTGATATATTATTGGTAGTATATGAGTGGATTGATATGGCTAATACGATTGAAGATAAGTTGAGTTAAAGGATGGGCTTGTAGCACTACCCAGATTCCATTGTGACACATGGAGATTCACAGTCAATGAGACAGCAGCATTAGGGAAGTTTTCTTTGGAAATATTTTGTCAATTTGGAAATATGGAGATGTTTAACAGACTCTGATGCAATCAGTTTTGGGAGCAATGGATGAAATTCCATTGGATTGTCATTGTTATATATCTGTGTGCGGCGACATTGCTATTTGGGAGACCATGAATTCCAGTCCCATCTTAGCCATAAAAGCCAGCTGGATGACCTGCATCAGTGGCTCTTAGTTCACAAGGTTGCAGTTGTGGAGAAAATAGGAAGAGAAGGTGTGTTGAATATATTCATCTCATTTTAAAAAATAATAAAGGGATACAAATAAATAAATAAATCCATCAACTTGAGTCACTTTATATCATTTGTGTAATGATGTTCTCATAGATGATGTATTTTTCAATTTAATACACAGCTGCTCCCCCAACCAATTCATTCAACTAAAGTTTCATGGATACACCCCCCCCCCAATAGCCCTTCAATTTGAAGCAAACTAATATGGAAAGAATGTTTGATTTTGATCCAATAGCTCAACAGTTGCATCTTAAACTTCAGTCCTGATTTGCATCTCTTCCTGTGTGATCCTTAGGATTGTGCTCAATTGCAACTCTTCCTTGGTTCCTGATGTTCTAGTTCTGCATCTGTTTGGAAG
Organism: Thermophis baileyi; assembly: GCA_003457575.1. Taxonomy (NCBI): domain Eukaryota; kingdom Metazoa; phylum Chordata; class Lepidosauria; order Squamata; family Dipsadidae; genus Thermophis; species Thermophis baileyi. Next base: position 229,857 of record QLTV01001810.1, on the reverse strand, counting down.
TCTGAAAGATGTTATAGGGAACATGCTTGGCTCATAAAAGCAATAGTAGCCATGTTGTAAGGGAGAAAAAAAATCAATGAAAATTTAGCCAAAACCTTTCTGGCATAACCTAAGATGGAACAACTTTCCTCCAAAAGTTGTGAATGCTCCAAGGAGCATTCCAAGGAGTCACTTCCTAGCAGTGAAACAATTAATCAATGGAACAGCTTGCCTTCCAAAGTTGTGGATGCTGGAGGTTTTTAAGAAGAGATTGGACAAACATTTGTCTGAAATGGTATAAGGTTTCCTGCCTGAGCAAAAGGTTGAACTAAAAGACCTCCAAGGTCTCTTCTTCTCTTCTCTTCTCTTCTCTTCTCTTCTCTTCTCTTCTCTTCTCTTCTCTTCTCTTCTCTTCTCTTCTCTTCTCTTCTCTTCTCTTCTCTTCTCCTCTCCTCTCCTCTCCTCTCCTCTCCTCTCCTCTCCTCTCCTCTCCTCTCCTCTTTTGCACGTGCGCGTCATGCGCAGTGCCAAAAAATAAAAAAAATTCAAAAAAAAAAAGCCAAAAACAAGATGGCAACGCATGCGCAGTGCCGGAAACTCGGCTTCTGCGCATGCGCAGAAGAAAAAAAAATTAAAAAAATTCCCCAAAAAAGATGGCGGCGCCCACGGACCAGCACCGACCGAACCGGCTCCGTGATGTCACCGTGACGTCACCGTGACGTCACCAGCGGGTCGCTACCAGTTCGGGCAAACCAGTCCGAATCGGGAGGAACCCATCTCTGCTTCATATGCTCTATTACTCAGAGTCAGTAATTCACAAGGTACAGTAATCCTGGAATATTAGGTGAAATTGGGCCCTTGTTGCACCTAATGCTAAGAAATACATTCAGTCAAGGAACATTGTTTTAAGCCTGGATAACAATGGAAAAATGGATGCGGTCAGTTAACTGGTTTATAAGCCAAGCTGTAAGAAACATGTGTTCCATATACAGCTCTAACAAATATATACATTAATTTTGATGGATTAATGGAAAAAGGTATGGCTGGATAACATCCTAATATTAGTAGGCAACCACAAACATTCACAAGCAGCATCCAGTCAGGCTTTCAAATCTAGTTTCCAGGAAACAAAAATACACATTTCCAGACAATTTTTTAGTATTTTTTGCTCATAATGGCTTGGGCTATTCTAATATTTTAACCTTTCCTTGCAGACAGTCTTGAGAAAAAAATAGCCACTAGCAAGGCGGTAATTATTTTCTGTGAGTTATACATGTGTAGTTAATGAAAAGGGAATGCACCACCTGAGAGACCAAATAGGAATGGAAGTAACTGTTCTTAGAATTAATGAATGCTTTGCCTGTCAATTGAGGAGCAGGAGGTGTGGAATCTCTGCACCTCTGAGAGACATGTCTATAAGACCCCTGGATAAAACTATGTGCTGCAATCAGGACCCTCTGTGTGCTTTCTCTTTTGTCCTTGAAACACAATAGAGCAATCAAATTCTAATCCCATTTTCAGCATGTCTGAATTGCACCCTGGAACAGCTGCTGACCATGAGATTATCAATAATACCTTGGTGATTATTGCTACTTTTGGGGAGGTAGGTGGGTGAGGAAGAATTTATGGCTCACAAGTATCCCAGGCCTATCAGATGACTTTGCAATGTACCAAAACAATTGACTGCAGAATGCATCTGACTTTTTTACATACAGATGCACAATATTTGCTAAGCAAATATTTGGTAGGAACAAAGCAAAATGTTGGGTTTCCAATGCTTGTTTTCCTTTGTTAACAGCCTTGTCATTCGCTGTTTTTCATAAGATGAACTGCCTTCATCTCAAAGATTTTATTGAGCTGTCTAGCAAGAAAAAAAAATATTCACTGGAATTTATACTTTCCCAGATTTCAGTGAGACATCAGTATTGGAGATCATTTATTTGTTGTATTTTAGCACTTTGGGCTCATAATTATGTGGCAAATTCAGTACATCTGAGGGAGATTGTTATCTTACATATAATCTGTACTGATCACACTTGATTTGCCTATTTAGGATCAAGTGTAATGACAGATACTACTACTACTACTGTGTTTCCCTGAAAATAAGACCCTGTCTTATATTTTTTTGAACCCTGAAATAAGCCCTTGGCCTTATTGCCATGCACTCAAAAGCCCGATTGGGCTTATTATCAGGGGATGTCTTATTTTGGGGGAAACAGGGTAAATATTACATGTAAAATGTCCCCCAGACTGAAAATATGTTGTGTTTGAGCTTAAAATAAAAGAGTAAGCATAGTTGTGTAACATTCTGAGTGCTGCTTACCACCAAAATTGCAGAATGATTTTAACAGACTAATAGAGTTGGAAGGGACCTTGGAGGTCTTTTAGTCCAACTCCCTGCTCAAGCAGGAAACCCCTATAACATTTCAGACAAATGGTTGTCTAATATCTTCTTAAAAACCATCAGTATTGGAGCATCCACAATTTCTGGAGGCAATCCACTGATTAATTATTCTCACTGACAGAAAATTTCTCCTTAGTTCTAGGTTGCTTCTCTCCTTGATTAGTTTTCATCCATTATTTCTTGTCCTGCCTTTAGGTGCTTTGGAGAATAGATTGACTCCTGTCTTCCTTGTGGCAACCCCTCAAATATTGGAACACTGTTATCATGTCACCCCTTCTTTTCATTAAACTAGATATACCCAATTCTTGCAACCAATTTTCATGTGTTTTAACCTTCAGTTCCCTAATCATCTTTTAGAGAAATGGATGAATATTAGAACTGATTAAAAAAAACCACATTAAAATAAATTTCCTTGGAAAACAGAGACAACTGTTCTTCTCCCACTCATTGAACCAACAGATCTGAAGTTAATAGGAATCATACAGTTATCCACTTCGAGCCAAATCTAGCTGGAGGTTTTTTTCCCCCCAGTGTAAGTGACCCTCTGGGTCTCTCTACCAACAAATTGCAAGACATACATAGCAATTAAACTATTTAACATTACCTTCAATTAGCACATCTCCTCTTTGAAATTATCTTATTCTTTTGTAATCTACCAGCCAGGAACAAGACTTGTAAAAACATTTTCTTTGCGGGTGTTTTTACTTGCAGGTCATTGCTAGCCACACTAAAAAAGAATTATCAGTGCTTCTTACCCATATAACTTTGCAAGACGTAAGGGTGAATTTCCACCCTCAGTCATTTTTTCTCAGCCCAGTCCACTCCAAAGGATTAGTATTATGGAGGAGGAAAAAGAGTGCATTGTTTTGAGACCCAGCAAAAATTGTCTCAATTTTCTTATTGCCAATTCATAGTGCAATTCTATACATATCTATTTCAGAGGGAAAGTTCCTCTGAGTTCAGTAGGGCTTACTCCTAGGTAAGTAGGCACAAAGTAATGCCAACAGAGAGAAAAGCAAATATACTTCTCTATTAAGTGTTCAGTCAATAATTTTGTAGCCATTTGAAATGTCAGAGCAGGTATGTAAGATTATATTTAACTATAAGCACTGAGGTATAGCAATGATATCAAGGATCACAGTGGAATACTGCAGGATATTAAAGTAATATGGTGCTTTTTTGAGTTTAATCAAGCTCAAAGTGTGTTTTTGCATATGAGTCACGCAGCATGACTATGTATAGCCTTTGAATAATTTTCAGTATCATAAATCTAAACTGGGCATTTTACAAAAGGGCTTAATGTTGCTTATCACTTATTATACCATAACCAGACAGAAACGACAAAATCAGTGAACTTACACTACAGGGAAAAGAACAAGTTATCTTGGCAAAAATTGGACCCACTTGGGGGTCATACATATATGAATTTTTAAGCTATTTGCAGCTGAAAAACAATGTTACTAGAACAGATGCAGTGCTTTGAGGAAGAGACTGAAAATACTGCTCTTGTGCTTTTTTTGTGGAAGTAGACCTGATTCAGGTATCATTTCTGGTAGCAATAGCACTTAGACTTATATACCACTTCACAGTGCTTTACAGCTCTCTCTAAGTGGTTTACAGAGTCAGCATATTGCCCCCAACAATCTGGGTCCTCATTTTACCCACCTCGGAAGGATGGAAGGCTGAGTCAACCTTGAGCCTGGTGAGATTCGATCTGCCAAACTGCTGGCAGCCAGTGATCAGCAGAAGTAGCCTGCAGTACTGCACTTTAACCACTGTGCCACCGCAGCTCCTAATGATGCCAAGGACTAGTATGGCACTTCCAACGTCTCAAATAACAAAGGTGTTAAGTCATTAATGTAGCATCTATGAAAGGGAAGCAGTAGAGTCAAGTTTAGTATTACTGAGTATTGTTTGTTGAAACAGATTTCTATCAGTGTCAGAGGAATATGATTTTACAAAATATTGACATAAAGAGAAACCAAGAATGATTTCCTGCCCCCCCCCAAAAGAATTTGATAAGTATAAGAAAGATTTGAAAGCCTGGGCATGTGGATAGAGCTGGATCTACACTCTGACAAAAACTTTACAAAATACATTTCTGCCAGCTGTAGCTTCTGTGCTAAGCAGTATTCGGGGTGGGGGGGGGAAGTAAGGGAGGAACTGGCTTTCAGTATTGATTTAACTAGATGTTAGACATTGGCTTCCAGTTTTTCATTGGAAAGATCCTAAAACTATGGCTTCTTCCTGTACTGTTCAAGTGGAGAAAACATGATGTGATTATTGGAAAATCAAGATGACCAGTTTAGTTACTATTAGTATGCTTTGAATGAAGAGCCCTGTGTGAGAAGCTTCACACACAAGATATAATATACAGTCAAAACATCCCATCACACTGGAATCCCGACTAGGTGTTGGGATATCTTTTTCTCCTTCCATTTATAAACACTGCACTAGAAAGTGAATCAAAATGTATTTATGTATTTGACAAAGCTTATGTAATTGTTAGCAACAAAAGATCTATTTTTAAAAATTATTTCCAAAGAGTGCTAAATTTGTGTATGGAATGAGCTTGTCACTCTATATAAGTCAGGCATATTTTGACAAATATTCCAGAAAGCACCCTTAGGTATTCAGAAAAACAGAATAACAGAGTTGGAAGGGACCTTGGAGGTCTTCTAGTCCAACCCCTGCACAAGCAGTAGACCCTATACTATTCTGGAGAAGCAGGAGACCCTATACTACAAAATTAGTGGACCAGAGGAATGCTGTCAATATAATTTACTTGGACTTCAGTAAGGCATTTGATAAAGTAGACGATAACCTACTACTAGATAAAGTAGAAAAATGTGGGTTAGACAGCAACACCACCAGATGGATTCAAAACTGGCTGACCAACCGCACTCAACGTGTAGTGCTCAATGGAACTGCATCTACATGGAGGGAAGTATGCAGTGGAGTACCCCAAGGCTCTGTTTTAGGCCCAGTACTCTTCAACATCTTCATCAATGACTTGGACGAGGGGATAGATGGGGAACTCATCAAATTTGCAGTTAACACCAAGCTGGCAGGAATAGCCAACACTCCAGAAGATAGGCTCAAGATACAGAAGGATCTTGACAGACTTGAACATTGGGCGCTATCTAACAAAATGAAATTCAATGGTGAAAAAAGTAATGTTCTACATTTAGGCAAGAAAAACAAAATGCATAGGTACAGTATATTGGTACCTTGCTCAACAGTAGTAACTGTGAGAGGGATCTTGGAGTCCTAGTGGACAACCATTTAAATATGAGCCAGCAGTGTGCAGCAGCTGCCAAAAAAAGCCAACACAGTTCT
>QLTV01001810.1:194589-224010 GCA_003457575.1 Thermophis baileyi | reverse complement strand
TTTGCCACAAAGAAGGGTGAGTCAAGCTATTCTCCAAAGCACCTGATGGTAGAACAAGAAGCAATGGGTGGAAACTAATCAAGGAGAGAAGCAACTTAGAACTAAAGAGAAATTTCCTGACAGTTAGAACAATTGATCAGTGGAACGGTTTGCCTCCAGAAGTTGTGAATGCTCCAACACTGGAAGTTTTTAAGAAGATGTTGGATAACCATTTGTCTGAAGTGATGTAGGGTTTCCTGCCTAAGCAGGGGGTTGGACTAGAAGACCTCCAAGGTCCCTTCCAACTCTGTTATTCTATTCTATTCTACTCTGGACAAATAGCTGTCCAATCTCTTCTTAAGTAAGTCCAATAAAGCTGACCCTCTAGTTCTCTCTTTAACCTTTTGGATGACAAAGTTGTCAGCTAGGCTCATAAAGAACCTGTCTGATCTCCCACTTGATGCAGCATTTGTTTCCCAGTTGATGTCAGGGTAGTTAAAGTCTCTCATTACTACTGTGGTGTGTTTCCTACATACATGTTAACTGATTAGCAAAAAATTGTGTGGCCTCTTGTATATACCTATGACAATGTGATTCTTTTTTCTTTTTATATTAACCCATATGCTTTCAAGGGGGCTTTCATCCTTGGTTTATGCGTTTCTGTAGAGGTATAGTGATTTTTATTTTATTTTACAGATAATGCAACTCCACCTTCTCTTTTGTTAGATCTCTTTCCTTTGAACAGTTTATATCCTTCCAGCAGTACATTCCAGTCATGAGTTTCATCCCACCAAGTTTCGGTAATGGCAACTATATCATATCTGTTTCATATGTTAGTACTTCAACTTCACCCTGTTTGTTCCCCACTTTATTCCACAGACATATGCTTTTTCTTTGCTCTCCCTCAGTCCAAGCCAAAATTGCCCTATAGAACAGAGACTGGTCGCTTTACTTACAAAGAGTATCATGTTGAGTTACTTTCGTCCTACTATGGCACTGTTGGGCTGGTCTTCTGAGGAGGAGGAAGACCAGGGGTTGAAGTAGAGCCAGGGAGCACCTAGGAGAGGAGGTGATTCTAGTAGTATTGAGATAAATGACTCCATTCTGGTTGAGGCTGACCTAGCAACCTCCTAGGATTCCCTACTCAGAAAGCTGAGTCCACAGGTTGGATAGTCTGGCTCAAAAGCAGGCCAGCAGTAGAATAGAATCTAAAAAGTAAGGTGCCTCAGCTTTGCATTCGGGTGGTGGCTCAGCTTGGTTTATTCATTGGCTTTTCTTTCTGAGAGAAAATGTCAAGAAAATCTTTTCAAGCTTCAGTTCTGTTGTGTTTACCTTGTTGTGCTTTAAACTCTGAACTCCACTTCACTGTGTCTCTTGTCTTGTTCCTTGGACTTGTCCCTTGCTTATTGGGTTCATGGTCTTGACCTGTGCCAAGCCTTTGATTATATTACAGTTGCTGCCTTTAGATATAGGAAAAAAGGATTCTAACAGTTCTGCCTGAGTTTGCATATCACTGGACTGTGGCAGGCAGCTTGCTATCTTGTTGGTTGGTAGAAAACACCAAGTATTTTATCTGCCTGGATGTTTTGAGGTACATCTAATCCTGATTCCAGATTGGTATCTTGTTGCGCTGGTAGAAAACACTGGGTACTTTATCTGCATAGCTGTGTTGAGGTACATCTAATCTTGAATCCAGATTGGCATTATCAGTTTTGCTCTTGACTCCCCTTCACTGAGTAGGGAGGTACCGTTAGGTAATCTCCAATTTCCATTCAATTGATTTTTATAAAGGCAGTGAGAGAAGGGAAGGAAAATCAGGTGAAGCTATGAACATGAAATCATAGTTTGGATCTAAGGAAATGACAGCTACATTGTTAAGAAGTGAGCCTTAGTTAGTACAATGGTGAAACCAAAGGCTCTGTAATGTGCATATCCTAATTTTTTTTCAGCTCACTGCCTATTGCCCAAACGGCTGTCCAGCTCGAGCAATGTGCTCTTCAGCTAATTAGTTTTTATGCTGAGGGGAAAAAATAGCAAGGCAATCCTTTAATGTGCAACCGGGGCTTACTTTATAAGGCTCTGCAACGTTAACGGCATTTAACAGATCATAAATGTGACTTAATTGCAAATAATTCACCATAACTTATGTGGAAATCTTTTAAGATGCTAACCTTGTCTTCCTCATAGCTAGTTCCCTTTGACTGTTTATATTAAAGGCTGCCTTGCATTCCGCCACAAAACATTTCAAGATTCATTGGTATGTTTAAGCATTCGGAATGCCTGATTGGTCTTATTCTTACTCTGCCTTCCCTAATTGGGTGGCTTTCTGCTTCCAGAATTCCAAACCAAAGAGGATGAAAGCAGCACTAGGTTAGGAAAGTTAATGTTACCAACCAGGCTTTAAACACCATTAAAGTGAAATTCTCCCTGCTGAGCTTGTGAAGTTATTTGTACAGACAGATGAAACTATAATAGAAAAACTATGAATGGTGAAGGGATATTGTACCAGCCTGGTAGAAATTGCAGTCAACGCTAGACAGAAATTAATACCTGCCTATCAACAATCAAATCAGCAACAGGATTTGGACTTTCATAGTCCTTGTCTTTTTAAATGTACTGATGTTAAAAAGAGAGATGTTCTTTTATGTAATTTTCTGGTGCACTGGTTTCAAAACTCAGATTATATGTACACTGTTCCACTAAGATTTAATTGAAGAGATTGTTAATTAAATTAATAACAAAAGTTATTATACTCTTATTTCTATGCAGTCATTTAATATGCAATATTTGACCCACCTTACTATAATGGAATGATAAAGGATGGTGGGCATTAAAGGAAGCTCAAAGATTGCTCCATTAATCCATACATTGATTGTTTCATTTCAGAAATACCCTGATTATTGCTGAATTTGCAAAGAGGGATGTTAAAGAAGCTGGAATGGACTAAAGTGGTTTAAGCATGTAATTTTATGCTACAGTGGTGAGATTTGCCTTTGGACTGGAATCTGGATGATCTAGATTAGGGAGAGACCACAGCTGAAATAGAATAGAACTCAGAGTCCTGATATTCTTGAGAGCTTTAGGAGACACCACAGTTGGCAAGGTTGATATGTCAAGCCCCTTTTTGTCAGAATGGAGGGTAACATAAGACCTGGCATTCCCAGTGAATCCCACTCTCATTATTAATTCCATCCGAACTCCATCCGAACTCCAATATGGTCCATTTCAGCTTGTCTTTTAGTATTTGGGTCAATGTTTAAAGGTGAGACTGCCTTCCTTCCTTAAATGATTCCCCTTCATATTCCCAAACATTGGTAATCTTGGGATACTGAAGATTGTCTCATTCTGCATTACAGGACCTTAATGACTTTATATTTTGGACTGTGACAAGGAAAAGATTATCTGGTTTAGCTGTTATATACAGTATCATTAAGCACAAGTCTGAAAGGTCTAAAAGAAGCAGTTTGAGTTAGTTACACCGTGGAGAAATTTAGAAAAAGAATAGGCTGGGAGGCAGTTTATTGAGCTGGAGCTCTGGAGCAACTGTAAGGTGCATGTTTGATTAAAAACAGTATGGAGGAGCAGAAGCTATTTGGATGCTAATACCATGAATCTCCATTCTGCAGCCTCTAAAAAAAGAGATAGGCATTCAGTTTTACAAATAAACAATGTGGAATGGAGTGAAGTACTATGAACAGGAAGATGACATTTTGTATGAATGTCCCATGGTATTGTAACTTATTAACTAATGGGTGTCTAGTAAAATTAAATGATTCTCTCTTTCTCTCTTTCAGCAGAGAAAGGTCACCCTCATGAGAAACAACTTTACACAACAAACTGTGGCTTGAAGCAATAGAAAGTAGCTACAGATAAAATAAAAATACTGGTTAGAAGTCAAGGAGATCTGTATTCGTTGAGAGAAGCTTACGATCCAGGGCTGAAATGGAATATAATGTCCTATATATTTTAAAAAGTGTTCTCACAACTGAAAGTAATATGTCTTACAATTTTTTCCCCTTGGTGAATATTATCTTACATTTTTCCAGGTGAAAAAAATGTACGAATCTCCCATTTTCTTCAATTGCTTTGGTTACATTTATCCCAAACAATAAGACTTTTTAATAGGGGAAGAATTCCTATTCAGTGAATGGAGGGGTTTAACTTACTATCAGGGAAAGTTGTGGCAATGTTGCTTTAGTTGCTGATTCCAGTACTATTTACTGGTGTCTATTGGACTGGGAGAGGTCTGGGTTAAGATTGTAGTTGCATCATTGGGTTAGGAAGCATCAGATGGAACTGTGGATATAAAATATAAGTTCTTTCCTTTAAAGAAACAATCAAGTATGTTTCTAGCATAATGTACATATATAATGTAGGGATGTTTCTTACCTTCCAGTGATATGTCATTTCAGTAGAGGAACATTCGTACTGGAGAAATTAGAAACAAAATAGTAACCAATGCCACCAACTGTGATGAATTCACCTACATCTCTTAGCATCCATCCTTGCTTGGTGAGACACACAAATTCTTCTTTAACCATCAAAAGCATTCATTCAAAGCCATATGTCTTAATATTGCCTTGAAACCAATCCAGATAATTATCTGACGCTATGAAAGAAACTGTAGTTAAAATACTACCATTTAATAATGGTTGTTAAATATTTTAGTTTTCCTTGTTACGTGTGACCTGAAAAATGTAAATACAAAATGTTTAGTGTTCCTTGGAAACAACATACAGTGGAAAAACACTATCATAGATCTCTTTATAACTCTTTAAGTAGATACATGGGGGAGCTCAATCAATAATTCCTAAGCATAAAAGCTATGCTTCAAGATTGCTCTATGTTAGAGACATTGTGCCTGTCTGTGAGCTTCCCCAATGGGAGCCTTTAAGTTAATGGAAAAATCTAGCTGTTTGAGTTTTACCAGGATTTGGTAGCAACTGTTTTTCTATTCTGCCCAAGGAAGACTGAACTACCAGGCTCTTATACTTTATCATTTACCCTAAGAGAGGACCAGCTCACCAACTGTTAAAAATCTGGGAACACAATGGGAACCAACTGATGAGGTAATAGCAACATCTGTGGTTACTTGAGTCATGTTAATGAAGCTTAGGGGATTCCAGAAACTTTAAATCTTTTAATTTCTCTTCTTGAGTGAAACTTCTAGCTGGGAAAAAAAGAAATATAAAAGGTTACCTTAGATTAGGATAAAAGCCAGAATGCCAGAAAAGTATACTAGAAAATAGGAACTATTTTTTTGCTCTTGAAAAATCTGTATTTTTTTCTCAGAATATAAGTATCTCCTTGTTGCTTTTATGTACCCTTTTGGAATGACTGATCTTCCAGATTATGCTTCTGCTGGGATCAGAGTACGGAGAAAAAAATTGAAATATAGGTCTACCACAATTATAAAAGTTAAGTGCATATGAGTTGTAGAGCCAGGATCAATTCTTCTGCCCTAAACTCATATTTTTAGTTTTATTTATTTCTAAAACAAGTGTCTGTGGTCATCCCACTCCAGAGCAACTTTACAGAGTTTGTGACATGGCATTCTAGTTCCTGGCCCTTTAAGGGGCCACCTCACAGCCCTTGCTCAGATTCGGCATACAGTGAGACTCCCTTCTATTATCAGCCGGTATTAATTTGGCATTTCTTATTCTTCTTTCATCCCTGCAAATATTTTTTGCTTAGGCAATGGCCCTGGAATGAAATTAACAACAGACTATTCTCCCCTTCTTCTTCTTGTATGTTAATGAAGACTCAATCATCCAGGCCAAAAGTATCTAAAAGGGTTAAATCGTGGCATTTTAAATCATTGAGTCTCCATTAACATATTGAAATACATTTTGGGGAGAAACCCCTGCAGTTGGTGTGGCAAAAGTTGATACATTCCAATGACTCTCTGCCTATTATTATTATTTTTTACTCATGAAGTTACTTGGATGAGTAACGAAATGTCTCAGATTAACAAATTTTGGTTCAGTTGCCATGATCTAACCTTTTAGATATTTCTTCCTCTTGATTTTACTGCAGCTGATTATAAAGCAATAAGACATTATAAAGCAACCGGGAACTTCTTGGGGGAAAGGAAGGTATTTCTTTTATGGATGGTATTGAGTGACTTTTGATACTTCCACTTCTTAGGGAACCTTTAATGTCCTTAGTGCCTATCTGTAGTCATTGTTAAGAATATACCTCTGCCATCCCCAATTCCAGTCACTGTGGTAACATACAGGCCTAGTCATAATGACTGGGAAAAGTATGTCAGAGCTGCTCCCCTAGTTAATTTTCCCTGTCCAGTTCCCCTCCACCCTTGGTCCCTTATTGTCCAATTGTATTTGAATAAATATAAATACCTGGTTGTAAAATTACCAGTCTGTTGTTGTTACATCATTAGCTAGCAATAGGATTTTCCATGCAACAGAGGAATGGTGACTTGCTGGCTTTGCAGCTATCTCTTTACATCATTTCTACAGATTGTTCTGAGAATGGGCTTGGAGCAGAGCACAAATAATTTTTTCCTTTTCGAGTGGAGTGTGGAATGCAAGGGATTTTTTTTCTGTTTCTAGCCCTGCAGAAGCTAGAGAAAGGTGCTGACTGGTTGATGTATCCCCTGCCTGTTCTGAAGGCCATAGTGGTGAAGGCAGCTTCAAGACAATTTGAAGGGATTACAGAGTGGAAAAAAATGTCACGTGACAATGCTCTTGGCTGTCAGTTATAGCTGCTAATGTTCAAACACTGGGAAAATAGTTGATGGCTGGAAATATTTGCAGCTTTTCAGCCAAACCTCAAGACACATTAATCTTAGTATCAGTGAGATTTTACTTTTGCCAGATAAATCACTGCACCAGATGATAGTTTTCTAAATTATGTATCTGAGGAATATTTGAAAATTCCACCCCCACCATCTTTCTCTGAGAAAGAGCAGATGGTGCCAACACATCCCAGCCTCTCAAGGCAGTTGGCATTTTGCAATTACACGGGTGTACGTTCTGGTGAGATGAAAACAAAGGCCTTGCAAGGGAGGAATGAAAACTGTTTATGGGGGTGGGAGAACCAGGCAATTGCTGACAAATGTTGATTTGCAAATGTAAACATAATATGGTCCTGCTAAGACAGGACAGTTCTTTGTCGAAGAGAAGGAAAAACAGAACTTCCTTGTATTTTAATGTCTAACAAACATGCAACTTGCAATTCAGTTTTTGTTTTTGTTTTGTTCCCATGTTTGGTTTCCAAACTCACTTTTTAATTAAGGAAGTGGGAAGGAATTAAGGGGGGGGGGGAAGACATTTTCAGCAGCTGAAGCTGTCAAAATCCATACCGAAGAATACAAAGACTTGATCAGCAAGAATAAGAGGGGCCCGCCTGCAATTCTCTCCAACCCTTGGCCTGGCTATTACATCATTGCCACTTTAATCTTTCCCATCTCTCTACTGTGTTGGGAAATCCAGCACTTTTATATAACAAATTAACATTTTAAATTTGGGAAACCTGTTTGTTCAAAGTTAGTAGTTAGCTCCAGCTTGGGTCAGTTTGCAATAAGAGTTCTTTTGTGGATTATATTTTTAATTATTTGGACCCAGGGAATACAGGGCTGCACAACTAATAACAAAGAACTCTGGGTTTTATGCTACAGACCTGGAGTGGTATAATTTCAATAGGTATGCATTGGGAGTTCACCTCATGAAATGGTTAATGATCAGTAGGTGCTAAGAACATGTTTTGGCAGTTTACTATTCATTTCTGAATTCAAGGTAAAAAAAATTACAGCCCTACACACCTCTTGTGCCTTCTGATTTGGGAGCAATGTTAAGGTTCTGTTTTATTTACTTTAAAAATTTATACTTTACATATAGTGATATATGTAAACGTATAAAAAGCCCAGAATTGCTGGGATTAAGGCTGCATAGAAGTTTAAATAATAATAAAATATATTATACACCTCATATGTAATCATGTTCTCAGTTAAAATACAGTGGGAAAGACAGTACAACATTGCTTCATTATGTGTTTAGGTCTGTTGTAATGGGAATTAGAGTAGCATATGCAATAATTTTCAGAAAAGTTATAACTCAGCTGGAGTTTTTCAGTGTAGCATTGCTACAGGAAATATTTCAAAAAGCATAACAGCTTTCTTTTTGGCACAGAAACAGCATTGCCTTTTGGTATTTGAACGTATTAGCTTACTGTTTTGATGCCCAAGTCTTGATTGAAATGGAATCTCCTAACCAATCATTTTGTTGAAAAAGAAGTCCAGCTGTTCTTTCCTGACATATGGACTACAACATCTGACCATCCTTATAATTTATCTGTAGAACATACTACAGCTCTGCTTGGACTCTAGAATTGACATTGGGAAGAAATTCTGTAGCACAGCCATTGCCAATTAATATTTTTTTTAAAAAAATTAAAAAGCTGTAGAATGTAATGTAAAATTTCATTAGCATAGATTCATAGATCTAAAGCAGTAAAAAAATGGGTTGAATTGAGCTTGTTCACTATTTTAATATAGAAGTAATTTATCTTATAGATAAAAACTTTAAGAATGCATAGAGACTGACCTGGTAGCTTACTTCTCCATAGTTGTTTGTATGCATAGAGTGTTTTTAAAACATTGAAGTGAAGTTATTTACCCCTTCCCAAATATATTGGTACATTTATGAACATGGAAAACTTCTGGATCAGGGTAAATGTTTTTGAAAAGATTGACCATTTATAGCAAGTCTTCTTCATAAAATATTTTATATATTTATTTATTTATTTATTCAATTTGTATGGCTGCTCATCTCAACACTGATTCTGGGCAGCAAACAGAATTCAAATAAAGTAAAAACAATTGCAACAATACAAAAATTAAAATACACAGCAGCTGAGAAAATATCATATCCCATAATCACATATTGATGTTAATTTGTTTTTATTATGATTAAAAATGGAGCCGCATTTTCTTTCTTAATAATCATTATTTTATTAATATATTTTACAAGATTGCAGGTTGAAACAATTTTAAATACAAATCTTTTATACAGAAAGTGTAATAAAGTTAAAATAGTTCCTTGTGTAATCATAGCATTATTGCAATGCTTACAAAATTTTGCATAGAGTGTGCAAGGATTGATGTTACTTGATAAAAAAGCTTTTTTTTTTCTCACACAATCACACACATACATAAATTAAGAATAAAAAATAAGAATCCAAACAAAATGTGAACATCTCCATGAACAAAACATGATATAAAATTGGTGGGTTTACATAATGAAGGCCTTGATGTCAGACAATGCATTTTACTGTAACAGATGGAAAACTCTGATGGCATATGGATGGTGTTTTAATGCTACATTCATAAACAGCTAGGATTTTGACAGATTTAAGTTTCATTGCTTAAACCAGCAGAGAATGTATTCTGCTCTCAGTGCTCATTACACAGTGTTTTAGTTGTTCTTAACACTAGTAATTATGTGATACATTAAGCATTGCTATCCAGACAAGGCAAGCTATAAAATAAGGGGTAACGTATGATCAGGAAAATGACTGATTTGTTACGTAACTTACTACTTCCAATAGGATTGTGAACTGTGAACTCTATAAATCAATCTAAGCTAATAATAAGATGTTTGATCCAGATTTAATCATGCTTAAAACAAAACAACTGAATCAAAGAGGAAAGTAAGTGTAGGGTAATTTAAATTCCATTGATTTCAACCGAATCAGTGGGTTTGGTGAGTTCATTGAGTCTACTCCAAGCATGACTAAAGCTGGATTCAATTTATTTTTAAACACTTAAAAACAAACACATCTCAGTTTAACGTTACATCCCTTTGTCCACAGGTCACAAAGACCAAAGTGCAACTATGGGCTAGCAGTCTGTGAGTGCTTTCACGCCTGGTGAAGTTTCTAGAACACAACACAGGGTCTGGTTGATGCTGGAAACAGAATGCTAGGCTAGATGGATCTTTGGTTTGATTCAGCAAAGTTCTTTGTTAACGTGTGAACCAGTTCTGATTTTAGGACTTAAACCAAGAATCTGAAGGTATTTCAGATGTCACTTTAAAATAACATTTGAGCCTCTCCCATCATATTAGTTTGCATATGCATGCTATCAGTGCAAAATTGTGAATGAAAAATCAGTTCTAAATGAATGATTCACGCTAACCAATGGGAAATTTCTACTGATCCTGTAGATGTGAAAAGTTGAAGCAAAAAAATCTGAAATAATGTTATGTAGCTAATGGTGAACAATTTGTCCTTTCGCTCAAATTAAGCTGTACATCAGATCAGTTTTAAATCCTAAAGCCTCAACTCAAAATTGAGGATTGTAAAGATGAAACCATATGGAATCATAATGGAGAAGGTTGAGGGCAACTTTTTGAAATGAAATGTGTACGATATAATCTTAAGGAGTTTATAATATTTTAGATTAGTCACATGAATTTATGAAAAGTAGTATTGCTGAAGGAGAAAAAAAAACAAGTAGGCTCTTTAATTTAAATAGAAATTATATGCCAATGGGAATACATGACATGCTGCTAAACACAATTATAGTGGATGTAAGGAACACAAATGAAAAGCCGTGCAAATAAGAGAGGATTCCATATAACGCATAACACAATCTTTATATTCTCTCCCCTTCCCACTGTCATTCTAATGCAGCTATTGTGCTGTAAGCTACTTAGCTATTTCCCACAGTGATGGACAAATCAATACCATGGTAGCACGATTCAACATTCTGTTCATTAAAAGGCCTTGACAAAGGCACCAACAGGTCTTACAGAGATGTTCAGCAGTCACTCAGCAGCCTGTCTCTCTATATGTCTACATTTGCTTTAGGAGCACTAAAGAGCTCAACTGAATTCTTTACTTTCTGCTTACTTTCTATCTACCAATTCCTCTTTAATAATCTTTGTCGTGGATGGCAATGAATTACAAAACAAGAATAAACCTGACTGGAACTGAAAAATACCAGGCTGAATATTAGTGAGTATACGGAGTTAGATTTTCTTTCAGGACCGTTTGCCAACAGAAAGGGCAATAGAGAATCGTCCTTGTTTCTTTAAGAATGAACTGGAGCATTTAGAGCTGTAGTGGCGCAGTGGTTAGAATGCAGTATTGCAGGCTAATTCTGCTGACTGCCAACTGGATTTCAGGACTTCGGCAGTGCAAATCTCACCAGGCTCAAGGTTGACTCAGCCTTCCATCCTTCCAAGGTCGTTAAAATGAGGACCCAGATTGCTGGGGGCAATATGCTGACTCTGTAAACCACTTAGAGAGGGCTGTAAAGCACTGTGAAGTGGAATATAAATCTAAGTGCTATTGCTACGATAGTTAGATTTTAGCATTTAAGATAAAGAGCTACAGATGGTTCAATACAGGTTTAGCTCATTTATTGCAGAATGAAGAATGAGCACATTTTTGCTTCATGTTGGCTTCATGTGCAAAATCTGAAATCTAAACACCAATGTGCCCTTAGATGCCTGCCTTGGTTCTCACCAGTTCAGTCCTTACTCCCTCCCTCCCTTGAAATTATGATGATGCAAAGCAAAGGGCCAGTCTTCAGTATCATTGTTATTTACAAGAATGATTCTGGACACCAGACAAATCCTATTTGTTTTCTTAAAAAGTAAACAACAGCAAAATGTCACCTTTTGTGACCAGCCACAGCCACATTGCAGTTTGGTGGTTTACTGGTGAATTAAAGATGTTCAGAAACTGTGATGGGCTTTTATCTATTCTTTGTCTCAATAAGAAAGTGGATAGTTATCAAATCTAAGAACTGAAATAGATATGACAGAATATCTGGGGTGGAATCATTTTTCTCACTCAGTAGCAGCTGGGGGCATTTAAATTTTGATTACAGCAGTGGTGCTATGCGGGAGCAAGTAAGCGAGGAAGTAATTGAACTTTATCTCCTGCTGGCTTGTTGGTTTACATTTTGGCACCTAATTTCTCTTAGTCCAGCAGGGGGCTGACTATCATGCCCATGTTCCTGCATCATTGCTGCAAACTGGTTGGAAAAACAGAGCAGGAGCAAAAGTTAGCTTTATTCCTCAATGTTGATGCTCCTTTCAAAGCAGATACCCTTCCATACATGTAACCGATTAGTAGTTGACATAATGATCTTAATGAATGTTCAGAGGTGAAAAATAAAATGTTAGAGGAGCTGATCATAATTTTTGATGCTTTTCAATTATAAAGCCATATTGACAGTTTGTCAGCAACTTATGCTTTAGATCAGGGTCAGGCAACCTTAGGGTGGCTGGAGGGCTGATTTCAGATTTTATGGGGGAAAGGCTTTTAGATGGTAGGATTAATACAAAATAGAGTGAGCCATCTACATGGATAGAGCCAGGATATTTTTGGATGAGCTGCATGAATATTATTTTAAAATTTACATTATAGCTTTCCTGTGTTTGGAGCATGACAGTTGGGCCTGGGGGCTACTGTAAAGCCTTCAAGGTATGCAGATTGCCCCTTCTTGGTGCAGTTATGCAGAAGAACAGGAAGAAGTGGAAATCATTCCATTTTGTTCACAATAACATATAGAATAGTATGCAATGTTGTAGAAATTTTTATAACTACAGTATCATATAATTGGTGCTCATAAATTGGTGCTCATAAATTCTATAACATGTTCCATAGCTACAATTTAGATTCCAATTGCAGAAAGTAACTTACGTTTTACACAGGATTATATTAAATTTTTACAAGGATTATATTAAATTTGTCTAAAAATAGTCTCATTTCTTTGTTCAAGACTCACTTTTTTGCCCTCTGACTTCAGACTGCATTAACACATATCACTGTTCATATGAATAACTTGTTGCTGCAATGATGTTGATATTAGCTTGATGGATGTAGCATGGCTGGAAAAAACTACAAAGCAAAATATACTGTTTGGGGTAATGTATTTGGGTGTCTGTGAGTAAAATTGGGTACATCATTAATAGCTAACTAATTAAGCATCAATTATTTATTATATCAATATGGGTAACTATAATTATCCAGTGTAGCTGAAAACTCAGTCCAAAATAAAG
Source organism: Thermophis baileyi (assembly GCA_003457575.1). Lineage (NCBI taxonomy): Eukaryota > Metazoa > Chordata > Lepidosauria > Squamata > Dipsadidae > Thermophis > Thermophis baileyi. Next base: position 210,997 of record QLTV01001810.1, on the reverse strand, counting down.
GGTCTACTCTCAAAAACTCAACAAACACTAATTTTATTATCACCATACCAGAAAATGAACCAAAGAAGTCTTCAACTGAAAGTTATTAGTATAAACGATAGGAGACACCACAGTGCTCCCTTTTTAAACCAGTGGACTGGTATGAAAAAAGTCCTACACAATTATTTATGATATGCATCATTGTTGTTTTCAGATTGAAAACTGCTTACAGATGCTGCTTTGCTAGAGAAAAATTGTAAAAGCTTACAGGAATAACACTGCTTTAGAAAGCAGTAATGCATTTACCAGCAGAAACCTCTTGGGTTTTTTTTTTGTCTTATCCATGATTATGACTTTAGTACAGAAAATGGAAGAGGACACAAACATGAATATAGGAAAAAAAACTCTGTCACAATATAAAAAAGGATCTGACATATTGTAGTCAGCAAACTTATTCTTACAATTCACTATAAAGAAACTTTTTGAAGGGCTTCAGTGTGATTATAAAAAAAAAAAGGAATTGGGTGGATTTTTCCTAAAGCAGCCCAACTTTATTTCAAGTATTTGGTAGTGTAGCCACACTGCAAATACAAAAAAATCAAATCTTTCCTTCTGTCACCTATAACATCTGGCAGAAAAATGAAGCAGATTCAACAACGGGGCATCTATTTTAGATTTTCCTTTAGCTCAGTGAAACAACAGTAACAAAGCAAACTAAATTTGATAAAATTATCAATAGCAATAGCAATAGCAGTTAGACTTATATACCGCTTCATAGTGCTTTACAGCCCTCTCTAAGCGGTTCACATATTGCCCCCAACAATCTGGGTCCTCATTTTACCCACCTCAGAAGGATGGAAGGCTGAGTCAACCTTGAGCCGGTGAGATTTGAACCGCCGAACTGCAGCTAGCAGTCAACTGCAGTAGCCTGCAGTGCTGCACTCTAACCACTGCGCCACCTCGGCTCAACAACCCACTGTTCTCAACATTATCTCATCTTGCCTTTGAACTTGTAGTCTGATGTTGCTAAAAATATACTAGTGAGGAAGCAGAAAGATGAAAATATTCCCCAAAAATCTATTGGATTATCTGCCTGCCTAATCAATTGAATTTCTTTACAGGGATACCAATGTCCTGCTGGCAGTCTTCCATTAGCCCAGTGAGATATTTTCCTATGCTATTTTTCCCTGCTTCAGTTTCCTAATTTCCTCTAGCGGATTGAAAATCACTCCTGAGAAAATGTTGAGGGTTATGTCAGAGGTTATAGGACAAAAAGGGTGCTATGAGATTTGAAGGACAATGGCTTCTCCATAGAAGGAATTCTTGGCTCATACCTCCTTCTAGCAGGTTCTATAAGGTGTATGCTGGCAAAAGATGAGCCACACTTGCAAAGTACAGGCTACTTCATTTTTAAATTTATTTCCTTTTTGATGAAATAACTTAAATTTGTTCCTGCAGGACTTGTGGCATCTTCTTTTGGAACAGTAATACTTGTTTTCAGCATTTCTGAATTAACACAAGATGATATTAGGACATTTCCCAATTGTTTTTGAGAGATTTGGGAAAAGAAATGGCAGGGGTGTGGAAGTACTTTGATTTGGCTGACTCAGGGGTGTCAAACTCACGGCCCGTGGCCCGGATGCGTCATTCACTGGCCATGCCCACCCCCATTTTAGTGAAGGGGGGAAAAGTTGTGATACGTCACGTGATGACAACGTGTCATTGCGAGTTTGACACCCCTGGGATGACTTATTAAAAAGATCTTATTCAAGGCAGGATTAACTCTTGATGACTTCATAATCACATGCATCAAGGCTTCTTGGCAAAAGTATGTCACTAGTTTGCTACTGCCCTTCCTCCAGAAAAAAATTTCAATATCCTTATCGAGAATACAGCCCTGGGATTCCCCAGCCATATACTAACCAAATACGTGTGAGAGTCAGACAAGATCAGCCAGGTGCTGCTACCTGTAAGCACTTCTGCATAATTGCATTATGAATCAAACAGGAATTGTAATTAGATGAACATAATAACGTAAATGAGCAAATTGTTTTTCTTTTCACTTTGCAGATTTTTTTTTTAGCAATCTATGTCCCTTGTTCAGATACTCTGCAGTTTGAAAATAAACTTAAAACAAATGCAAGTATCTTGACATCCATTCCAAAAGCAGAGACAATTACCAAGAATACCATTCATACTGGAGAAAGTGTTGTTTGATAGCGCCTTTGACCTCTGCAGCATAATTTATTCTCCCACAGCATTCCATTTTAGAATTGGGGATATCCATGGATGTGCTACAGCCTTTCCTCTCTGTTGTGGGGGAAAAAAAAGCAGCTCCATGGGGATATCAAGTAACATTTTCTCCAGTATGAATAGTATTCTTGGTAATTGTTTCTGCCTTTGGAATGAACATCAAAATGCTTGCATTTGTTTGAAGTTTATTTTCAAACTGCAGAGTATCTGAACAAGGGACATAGGTTGCTAAAAAAAATATCCCCAATCCACAAGTTTAAATAGAGATATATGTTTAACACTGCAGTCTTAATAAATAACTACCTAGATCTAAATTCCATTTATTTTAGTGAGTTTGACAACAGGTAAAGAGATTTAGGAATATAACCTAAATCTGTCCTTAAGGCTTGATTATTACTGTCTCTGCCTTTTCAATGCCTTTAGTTATTTTCTATGAATGGCAACTATTTGTAGGTTTTGGAGGTTTACATATACTTTATAAGCTTGCTGACAACATTCAATTTCTTCCACATCGGAAAATATTTCAAAGTCACCTTAAATCTACATATGTTATTTAATAAAGTCCATATTAATTAGAAATACAAGCTACAGCTTTTTCAACTAGTTTTAAAATGATAAACTTTCACTGCAGCGTATGTGAAAAAGATCTGAATTGGGAGGAAGAGCAGATTAAAAAAAGGAAAAATGACTAGGATGAGCAATGATTTGATATGTTTAGCCTGCAGAAGAGAAGATTGCGAGAAGACATGATAGCTATCTTTTGGTCACCTGTAATGCAAGACAGAGTAAATTGTTCCAATTTGTTGCAGAAAGTAGAAAAAAACCCCATGGATTTAAACTCCAAATAGATTTTGTTACGGGCTGTTCAAGAATGGAACATGAATTGGGTGGTAGAGAGCGGCTTATATATTGAAAACTGAAGTTAGAGGACCATAATAATAGGTTCTATAATCATGGATTCCTTCACTGAGCAAGTGATTGGAGCAGATGATCTTTAACATATATTCCAACTTTTACATTCTATAAGTCTATGAGCTTTGTAATTAGGGTTTCCATGTCACACTGAAGCTACCTCCAACTCAGTGTCCTGAGACTTCCTGCTATATGCCAATGCTGTACCTGAAGTTTAATCCCTACTTTAGGGATTAAACCCACAAGTAGAAACTATTAAGGTATTGTATAAAAATATTCAACCACAGATAAGTCTAAAGTTGATTCGCCATTCTGTTTTCTAGCTTTCAATAAATACTGAGCAAGCTTCAAGTTGTGCACATTTCTAGAAAGCAACCAAGACTTGAAGAAAGACATTATGGGCCTAAAAGGCTCACAGCTGTTCCCCATATTTTGCATATTTGTGTGCCAGAGAATGACTTCCTAATACATAGAGAGACTTTAAATTCTACTACTAGGGAAGCCTCAGCATTAAAGAACAAGTGGAACTATAATGCTTAAGAACTTCTTGCTTAATTTTGATTTTAGTGCTCATTTATAACATTGGAATTAATCAAACAGAAACAATAATACCACAATAAACAATAATAGGAAATAATAACTTTATATGGAGCCAAAATTTGTGCATGAGAAAGCATGGATTTTTAAACTCTAGGCAAGAATTCAAAACTTTCCCAGGTGATGGGCAGCACTGTGTTGAACACATGTTGGAAGAGTTGGCTGTCTCATGTTTTTCTCAATTTTTATTTGTTACTTTAAAAAAATGCTTTAAAATGTGGTCACGGAAGGAAAGGACCCTCGTCACCCTTTACTGGGGGTACCCTTGGGTGCTATTGATCCCTGCTTTGTAATCATCAAATTAGAAGAGATCTCAAATATCATGCAGGGCAAAACCATCCTGCTTGTTACAGGATCTGCTAAAACATTTTAAACAGTGACTATCCATTCTTTTTTGAAAGCTCCTGGCAAAGGGAAATTTACCACTTCATGTGGCAATCTATTGCATTGGTTGACAGCCTCTTACTATCCGGAAAGTCCTCCTCATTATTAAACTGAATCTTTTTCCTTATAATCTCAGTCCACTGGTACTGGCCCTGCCCTCTGGGATGACACAGAACAAGTCCACGCTCTCCTCTGAACTGCTATCATGCTGTATCTCATCTCAACGCTATCTTACATAGGCTACATGTATCCAGTCCCTGTAGATTATGTATGCTTATGTAGGTATGGATATACTATTGTAAGATAAGTTGTCCCATGATTTTATAGCTAGTTGACATGTTATATGAGATTAAAAATGACTGTACCACACCTAACAACATGATCACTAGCAACTGCATCTGTATGCAATTTGCGTATGCTTGATGTTTTGGGAGCTTCTGATAGCAAATGATTTCATTAAGTGCCAGGTTCTCATCAGAACATGAGTTGGTTTAATTATAAACAACCATTATCTAAATAGTGTTTTAACTGTTTTTAAGAATATTTTTTTCATTGTGACCATTTTCTAAATGATAACTTTTCATTTCGACTTAAAAATTACAATGACCGTTGAATCAAACCAAACCAGAGAATAATGCAAACTGTTTCCAGTTAATAGAATTAGGTTACTTCTGTACAGACCATTGATATTAACCATGTCTACCATACTTCTCAGATGTAAACTTATTTTACAGTGTGCTGAAAGTACTGCAGGCCTATCTTCTTAACCATGGAGTTTAAAGTTGGTTGAGGTATACTAAATATAACAAGAAGAACTTTTAAGTATTTCAAAAAGAAATAGATGTAATGTAAAATGAATAACAAATATAACTGCTTGAAATCATCTACATTTAACTAATGTGAATTGGAGATTAAGGTTTCTGATACTAAATCCTTATTGTGAAAACCCTTTGGATACCCATAGCTAGCATTTCAGCCTATTCTTCTTAGCCTGACTTCAGTGGAAGTCCACCATTCATATTTCTTCTTCTTGGCAACCAAAGATCAATACTAGTGGTCATTGAGAGAAAAATGGTCAAAAATGCTAGTGAAAATAGCATATCAACCTTTCTTGGGCTGAAATAATTAGATAAAGCCAATAAAGTAAATTAATCCATCAAGACTTCTGTGGAATTCATCAAACTCCATGGTTATGGAGCCGAGGTGGCGCAGTGGTCAGAGTGCAGCACTGCAGGCTACTTCAGCTGACTGCTAGCTGCAGTTCGGCAGTTCAAATCTCACCGGCTCAAGGTTGACTCAGCCTTCCATCCTTCCGAGGTGGGTAAAATGAGGACCCAGATTGTTGGGGGCAATATGCTGACTCTGTAAACCGCTTAGAGAGGGCTGTAAAAGCACTATGAAGCGGTATATAAGTCTAAGTGCTATTGCTATTGCTATTGCTATTATTACATGGAAAAACTGGACAGTGTCTTCATGGAACAATCACTAATAAAATTTGAGGTGACCACTCCAAAATTTGAGGCAACAATCCCTTTAGAGCAGCGGCCCCCACCCCTTTGGGCACCAGGGATGGGCACCTTGGAGAGAGGTTTTTTCTGTGAACCAGAGGGGGCATGGTTTTGTGTGCTGCCACGCATCCCACGGATGGGGCTTTGCTTGTTTGTGTGGCTTGGTTTCTGGATTGCTGCGGCCCGTGCCGATCCACGGACTGGGGGTTGAGGACCTCTGCTTTAGAGTAAGAAGTTTTTTTTCCTTGCAATTACTTTCCACAGAAGCCTGTAGAAATCTCTTTTAAAATTAGAATTGGAGAGATAGAAGAATATAAAGGGAAACAAATGTTATATTAAAATAAGAAACATTTGTTAGAGGTATCAGTTTTTAAAAGTATTCATAAAACATACTGTATATGTGTCCAAATTGTTGATATATAATGCCTTATTTAAAAACATTCACATTGGTACAAATCTTAACTTTATATGGAAGGTATTTGTGACTGATCAAAATCAGAGTATACAAATAGTTAAATAATTATAATTGAACTCTATATATTTAAAAATTTACCAATTACTTATTTTAATACTGAATCCTAACACTTTGAACATATTTTGTTTGTTATTGGATATTATTTCTTTTGAAAAAAAAAACAATATAGAATACAATGGGAAAAAGTTATTGATCTATCTTTTCAACAAAGTGAATTGGAATAGTTTGGGGTATGGCATCCATCTTTCTCATGACTGATTTGATAGATTTACGTGCAAAACAGGCAAGTATCTGCCATCTTTAAGGAAGCTAGTTGTAAAAGCATGGTGTGTTGGCATTTAACCACTGCGGTTAAAAAATGACAGTCATACTATTATTGGGATTTTATGTACAATTATACACTGCATACAAATCATACTTTGAAGATTTAAGCTTCCTACAACTTAGATTGGGAAAAAGCAAAGAAAGAGGAAATGTTTTCTATGACTATATGTGATTTTACAAATATCAAAACACCTTCTTACATATGATAAAAGAACAATAAATTAAAGCCTAGTAGTTTTTAGCAAAGGAAGCAAATAACCATCTTTTCCAATGAGAGAGCTTTTGTTGCTTTTGGGATGGCAAACTTTCCCCATATTTTAAGACAGCTTTCTCTAACCCAATGTTCATTAATAGCTATGTTGGCTGAATTAATGGACTTTAGAGTCCAGTTTATGTGATGAGGATTTGTTTGTGGGGAGCCTAATTTAAATTAGTAACCAAATTCAGCACCTAAGCTTAGATTCTAAAGACCATTTGAGGGTTGGTTGTTGTGAATGGCTTGTTTGTCTTACTTTTGCTATTGTATTCCTTCTCTCTCCATAAACATTCTTCATTACTGTCAATTTAGTTAACAAACAAACTGAAGATCGGGAGCCAAATTAATATACAGACTAAACTAGCAGAAAGTTAAGCCCTTCAGAAACAAAGAAGCAAATACCCAGACATCTGCAGTTCATTTCAATAAAATTGTTTCTTTCCTTATCGGTAAAATTGATGATAGAAGAAAAGATAAAACCTTGTCACACTGCAATATGACTATTTCCTTCGCAGCACTGAGTTCATTTACCATCATGGGCACCCTGACAAATGTTCCTTAATGAAATGAGTCTTACAGTGAATCACTATTCAGTATGAAATGAACAACAAAAGCAAAAACACAGTTCACAAACACATCTGATGATTTGAAGTTGCACCTTCAGTATAAATTTAGATGTTCATTACTCAGACAAAAACAAGATTGAGGTTACCAGTGCCTCTCAGCCTTGGCAGTTTTAGTTAAGTCTACCTCATAAGTCCTCATTCATCTTCCAAACATTGCAATCACCATTCTTTCCAACATTTAGTCTAAAATATCAGATAAAATGGTTTTAATAATAAGATAAATATTGATGTGCTTCTCCTTGCTGAGTGCATTGACTTAAGGCATAGGCACAAGACTCCCTCTTTTAACAGAGATGGTATATAGTTGTGTCCCAATACAATTATTATCCTGGGTGACCCCCTTGCATTTAAGTAGCTCAAAAAGTACTTTGCAACAACCACTGAGTTAGCCAATGCTTTAAAGACTTTAAAGACTTAATATAGTCACTAAGGCTGCACCCTTAACTATGTAAAGTAAACCTCATAGAGCGTATTTGACCTTACTTCTGACTAAGAATGTCTAGGATTGCACTGCAAATCTAATCTGTAACTACGCATTTTACTGTCCATCAAAAGTGCACTTTACTGGTGTCTTCAAGTCTTCTTAACCAATGACTTGAAGCACCTAATTATATTTAGAAATGGCTTAATCCAAACTCTACTGAAACCAGTAGTGAGAATGTTATCTAAACTGAATTCAGCTGACTTGCTAGGAAGTTCTTGGTGTGCTCTAGATCAGAAAGCCTCAAAACTGGCTTGAAGCTTGAAGCTTGTTAGAAGAGTAACCAATAACTTATGTGTTCCCCCAAATCTCGGAAGTTATAGACCAGTTCTATTTCCTAGACTATTACAAACACATTTGGGGATCAGCTAAGGAATCAATTGCATGAATCACGTGCCTTTTCCATGATAGAAGATGCAGAGTAGTGGTGGACAGAACATAAACCACTTGCTTCCTATCACCTTTTCTGAAGTGCAATTCATTTTAGGTTTTTGGTTTTAACAGTATGATTGAAAAGGTTTTTCTTTTTGCTGCTACCATTGTTCCTTAATCACTATTTTTTAAAGAGTTATTTTTAGGATTTATTTATTTTTTGCAGGGATTGTTTGTAATGATCAGATGGTTTGCTTCCAAGACACCATTCCCAGGCCCTTCTTAAAGCCTCTTCTGATTATATGATATATAGTGGTGCAGTGATTAGAATGCAGCATTGCAAGCTAACTCTGCTCACAGCCTGGAGTTCGATCCTGACTGGCTCAAAGTTGTCTCAGCCTTCCATCCTTCCGAGATTGGTAAAATGCAGACCCAGATTGTTGGGGGCAATATGCAGACTCTGTAAACCGCTCCAAGAGCGGTTTGTTTTATATATGTTTTAAACTTGTTCTGTTCTTCTATTTACTGAAAGCCTTTACCTGTAGCTTGGATATATTCTACCTTCCTTTTTGGTTTCTTACCTTCATGAGGAGGGCTGCCTTTGCTTTTTTGGTTTCATGTTTAGGTTGTCTTTATACTTTATACTCTTTCTCCACAGATACAGATATCTATATGGCCACAGAAGAACCAATAGCACAGGAATCTGTGTTCAGCATCATATAAATGTAGCCTCTCTATCTCCCTTTCCTAGACAGCTGGGGAAACTGCAATTGCAGATCTAGTGCCTTTACACATGGCAGATTAAGCATGGGTGCAGTCTCTTGTGACATGATAGATTTTCTTCTTAGAGTTATGTAGATTAAATGTTACATGTGAACTAGCCTTTAAATTTGGAGAGGCTTGAAAACCCTTGACAAATGGAGACATACGTTCAACAATCTGAATACTCTGGAAAGGATCTGCATCCGGTTCACTCATAGTTCTTACATTTTGATGCAGGAATGATAAATGCTACACCAAGAGGGTCACCCTGGAATTTCTTGTACTGAAACCTCATTTTATGGAAAGGATATATATATCTATATATACTTATATCTATATATATCTATATATTTATATATTCACACACACACACACACACACACACACCCACACACACACACACGCCCCCTCCCCCCCAAACATACACACAAGTCTTTGATAGGCTTTCTGTGTTCTAGCAAAATTAAGTGGCAGCTTAACTGTCTTGCCATGAAGTCTGCTGCAAACAGTCTCTTTCAAAGGCAGATACTTGGGTTTATCTGGCAGGTGGAGCTAGATCCAGCCTGGGACAGAAACAGCTTCCCATTGGAACATACGCACAGCTCGTAGATTTTTTGATTGGATCCCGAAGGGGAGTAGGATCCCTGAGGCAATCTAGGTAGTTTGATTTTTGAAGCCTCCAACTTTATCTGAAAGAGAAGGAGGAGAAGATGAAGGAGGAAGGGAAAAAAAAGAATTTTACTTTTGGTCAGATTCGTGATTTAAAACCCATGATGTAAATTAACTGTTCTGTAGTATACATATGCATTCAGTGAAGATTTGGCAATTAGGCTAATATTACCACAGACCCCAAATATTTTATGCTATAGTTATATTTATTTAGGTACTTACCCATATAATTTCGCATATAATACATGGCATTCTTAAATGCGTGTGCGTAAGTACATCCCATACTCTCCTGCAAATTGCTGAGCTGAATCTATCCCTATACAAACCCATAGCAAAGGGAAACATCCAGAGTTCACATCAAATAGTGCATCTTATAAATGTTGGCTAGGTAGCATGGTCTTATAGATATAAGTCTGATTATATCAGTGCTAAAAGTGATGAACAATATTCACATTTATAGCTACATTCTACTGTAAATGTTTCTATCCCCAATACTATTTGCCTTAAAATGAAAGTCTGAATGCAAATAATCCCTCAGCACTGAATGTAGAATGGTCAGGCAGTGTGAAGACAAGACTCTTCCAAGATGCCTATGCCAATACATAAATGGGACCCATAAATGGGTTGTCTTTATACACAATACTCTTTCTCCACAGATACAGATATCTATATGGCCACAGAAGAACCACAGAGGAGGCACTTATGATCAGGAACATGATTATGCCTCTTCATGCACTATGTCTTAAGTAAGAATGGACAAATTTCAATGTGTTAGTCTGCATATTAATTTGGAAAGTCTAAATGAAAATACAAGCTAAATTAATTGTTCCCCTATAAATGGTGAAAGTGGAACAATGTTTACATTAAAAACAAGTCTTCACTGCTAGAAGCCCTTAATAATTGCCATAATAAACAACGTACAGTTTTCTGCTCTTTCTACATTGTTATTTGTAGTCTTTGATATCATTTTATTATTCTTTCTGTGATAGTTTAATGATGCACAGGAAATCCATTGTTTGAAATATATAAATATGTGAATTAAATTTTCCATAAGCAGATATTCAGTGCTAGGAAAATGCAATATTATTAGATTACAAGTGACCAACAAAATGTGCAGTTACTGGGATAAAAGATGATTGTGCTGACATATAATGCCTTTTAAGCATAATTAATCACAGCAAAAATTACCTACTATTCGAATTCCTAAAGCTAGATTGCCTTGGAGTTGCCGTTCATCCAATTTAGCTTTTAATATTTAATTTTTTAAGGATATCCTATTTGCCACACACCACTCTCAGTCATTTCTCAGTTAAAAAGAGTCTGCTTTGATAATGCATTTTCAAAATGTGTACAGAGAAGCAAAGGAAAGGGAAGACAAAGGGGAAATCTAGACAAAGAGAGAAGTGCAGATAGGATTTACTTTGAACTGAGTTTTATTGAGGCTGACTTTCTGCATCTATTTTCAGTGTTAGGGCTCAGTGAGATTCTAAAAATGTATAGAGTGTTTTCAGATGCTCTCTTGGCCACTGTATTTATAGTTATTTCAGCTCTCTGGACCAAGGCATTTAGGTCAGAACTCTTTCAATGTTTATTTCACAAATTAAGTGCAACTTGATAGTTGCAGTAATGTTTAGGAGAAATTATTATTTGAATGGTAATTAAAAGCTTTATGGAAGCTGTTTGGAGTTTGCCAGAAAATTATGATTGCATTAAGTTTGTCTGTTAGGTGTCTGGGTCTGTAACTAGAGATTAGATGGCTGTTGTGTCTATTGTTACGTGAAACAGGACCTTTGGAGAAGCTCTAGTTAGTTAATAGGTACAGATAAAGAGAAAGTTATGCTGCTGTTGTTATAGTCAATGTGCTGGAGATGAGGGTTAGGAAACCTCAGATCTGGAGGCTGTTGCCCAGGGTTAGAGCCAGAGGTAAGCAGAATGTGTGAAGGTTCTGGTGCGGCAAATGGTCCTAAGGCAAGAAAATAGTCTATAGAGGAAAAAATGGTCAGAGGGGATATGGGAAGTTTCTTTTCTCTGAAAAAATAGTGAAATAAAGCTGATTTGAAAGTAAGTTGAAAGGTAGAAGAAAAAAAGACTTGTTCGTTCAAAACAGCACTGCTAATTCTTCTAGGATTATATGTACCACTTACTGATCATACTAATGTACTACGAGTTGTAGATATAGTATTCATTCAACATTTCCCTGAGACCTGAAAATTGTTTCAATATTCCTCCAGGTTATAAAAAGGTTGAGAAAGGCTATTTTAAAAGGTGGAAATGACTTAATCGTTCTTCTTTCTTGAGCTGAAGATTGGAATGTGTTTGTTACCATCATCAATAGGGAAAACCAAGGAGAGATAGAATAGGACACCACACTTCCATGGTTACATGTTACTGATGGAGCAAAATGGGAGATAGACCCAAGCAGCCACATATTTATCTTGGCTTGGTACACTTTGATTATTGGGCAATGTTAAACTTTTACAGCCTTCATTGCAGAAACAGTTAGTCATAGTTGCTGCCTTACCTATACCTTTAATAACTAAAAATTGGGACTTATGCACATTCACTTCAAATAAAACTAACAAAATGTTAAGAAGTTATGATATTTATATAGTTACTTACCCAGCACATTTAAATTATATTAAAGTAACAAAAATATCTTTACAATCCCCAAGGCATGTCACTTTTGAGCACCCCTACTGTTTGGAAATTGAAAGTTGAAAAATTTGACACGCCCTACGAGTATGCAGTGTTTTGGATTCCATTTTTGAAATCGTGCTTTATAAAATGTGTCAGCATGTTTAAACATACCACCAGAATGCAGCATCTTAAAGCAGCTACATGTTTTTAAATCTGGAATGGTTTGGCAGTTTTTTCCAATCTTGGGAAAAGATGCAGTTGTTTCCAGGGGCTGCAGGTAGGTGCTGTGTTTGTGCCTTTATACCTTCTGAAACACTGTTTGCATCTTGACTGCGAAGACCTTACCAGAAAACCCTAGCTGTAAAATGGGGTGCTAATAGTTTACTTTTGCATGACAAGAAGTTGAACTAGGACAACTGAATATTAAAATATTGTGTAGTTCCAATTATATTGAAATTGGCTTGTTAAACTTTGATTATTGGGTAATGCCTGAGTTATTAAATTTGTGGACTATCATTGCAAACTCCTAAATACCTTCAAAGATCTAAAGAATTTGTTTTATCCCATTAAAAAAATGCTGCCAGGCTTTACAGATCAATAGGAGTGAGTTAATCCCACCTCACTAACAAAATAAATGATATAAGAGGTAATTATACTGGTCAAGAAAAACTCACTTTAAACTGTCAAACAAAATGGGAATTTAGTGGTACTACTCATTTTTACAGCTACATAAATCTTTTTCCTATAATCATTGCTATTACCCCAGCCTTTTAACACTAATTAATCAACTTGTCACTTTGTATGGGAGAAGCACAGTTTGCATACAATGAGTTCCATCATCTTGATGAGGAACTTTAATATATTAGCTATCCATATTGCTTTTTAAAAGCAATGCTAAATGGAATTGCCAAGAGAATTTCCAGTGCTAAATGGAATTATCATCCAATTTTTAAATCTGAAAATTGCCTAAATGTACCAAGCTCTGTTCTGTACTCTCATTGCAAATTAGACAGCCTTGACAATAGACCAAAAGCAGAGTCCTGATCTCAGCTCTGAGGTGTACTGAACTTTCTCCGTACCTCACCATCTTTGGATTGCAGCTTAAGCTCCATCCTGCATGTTGCTTCCAGGTTGCCAGCCTCAGCATTGATCAAAACTCCCTTGGGAGCCTCCATCACCAAAGAGCGTGTCGGAGACTCAAGTCTGTAATATCAAAAAGGGCTCACATCAGTATCTGGGTTTTGGAGGAGGAGGAGGAGACTTATTTGCAATTTGAAAAGATTTTCTCTGAATTGATGCTGACTCTAAGAAAATACATTCATTTGGAAATAGCGCTAAGCTCTTACACTTATATGCCACTTCACAGTGCTATACAGCCCTCTCTATGCGGTTTACAGCATACTGCCCCCAATACTGCCCCCAATAATCTGGGAAGTGGGTGGCTATATAGATTTTCTTAATAAATAAAATATTATTATTTTTTTGCTATTATGTCACACTCAGATTCACAGCAGAACTCTTAATAATCCCCAACAGTGCAGCTATGTTCTATATGTATACAATATCCTCTTCGTATTAGCAGTAGCAGTTAGACTTATATACCGCTTCATAGTGCTTTACAGCCCTCTCTAAGCGGTTTACAGAGTTAGCATATTGCCCCCAACAATCTGGGTCCTCATTTTACCCACCTCAGAAGGATGGAAGGCTGAGTCAACCTTGAGCCGGTGAGATTTGAACCGCCGAACTGCAGCTAGCAGTCAGCTGCAGTAGCCTGCAGTGCTGCACTCTAACCACTGCGCCACCTCGGCTCTATATTCTCCCTACCGGTACAAAAACAATTGCAAAGCTCTTTTTTCAGCATGTTATTTTATCTCTAATCTCTTGAATCAAAACTGGAAAAGCAGAAATGTAGCTCCTACAGGGCTGTATTTTAAGAGGAGGGGTGGAAAAGAGCGTACCCTTTCCAGACTTTGTTCAGATGGATCAATACTTTTCATTCAAGGATAAGAACTAAATCTACCAGATCTGGGTTACAAAAATAGAAATGGCCGCTTACTGGTAGCAAAAAGATACAAAAAACTGTAGCTCTTTATTGCATCTATGGGTCATCTGGATTTTTAGGGCTCAATTTGCTAGTCTTAATTTTTGTTTGTATGATGTATACAATGGTGGCTACTGTTATTCAATAATCCTGGCCATTGAATTCACTGGACAAAAACAATATAAAAATTACACTGATAGATATTATAGTGGGGGGGAGGGAAATATACTTTAGTCAGTGAACTGTCATAAAGGCCCTGGGCCGTTAGCTTTTTCCCAAAGGGTTGTTTTTTTTGGGGGAGGGAGAGCTCTCCAAAGGGGGAAATAAGATGTGAGCCCACTAATGATGGTCTGCTATTTATTGGGTAATGGTTTGATTTGTTTTCATTCCAAAAGCAATGAAAAGTACCTGCATTTTGTTCTTCACTTAAAAAAAAAAAACATTTCCGCCAGCAAAAAACAGTCTTGAATGTAGGCTGACACAATGTAGAATATTTGGACTCTATTAAGATACTATTTAGTCATCATCAAAATAGCATAAAACTTCTATATCTCTAGGTCAGGAATGGCATCATCTGTTCTATGAAACCCACAGATAGTTATTTATAGTCCTGATTTACATTAGACAGTGGCAAGCATGATAGCTTGCAAAGAAGTCACACTTGCCGCCTTCTGTTAATATTTAAAAGCAATACTTTAAAAATCTTTAGATCTTTTTTATTTTTATCAAACCCACTTAGAAAGGATATTGAAGCTTTCACTGTGGCCTTTAACACACAATTATCTTGCGGTCAGACTCGTATGAAAGTTGCTGGATTAGCAACAGTGCTAAAAATAATTATCATGAAATACAAGCATGTGACAAGTCTACTAACTTGCTTTTCATCAAATAATACTGATGAACTGGGCTCCGAACTATTTAAATGTTTATGTCATAGTAGATTTGTAAGGTAAAGGCAAAGGTAAAGGTTCCCCTCGCACATATGTGCTAGTTGCTCCCGACTCTAGGGGGCAGTGCTCATCTCCATTTCAAAGCCGAAGAGCCAGTGCTGTCTGAAGACGTCTCTGTGGTCATGTGGCCGGCATGACTAAACACCAAAGGGGCACGGAACGCTGTTACCTTTCCACCAAAGGTGGTCCCTATTTTTCTACTTGCATTTTTTATGTGCTTTCGAACTGCTAGGTTGGCAGAAGCTGGGACAAGTAACGGGAGCTCACCCCGTTACATGGCACTAGGGATTCGAACCGCTGAACTGCCGACTTTTCGATCAACAAACTCAGCGTCTTAGCCATTGAGCCACCTCATCCCCTTTGTAGTAAGTAAGTAGTAGATTTGTAGTAAGGTTTTATTTTGATAATAGGTTAACTCCTGATCACTAGGAGGCACTATACAACTAATTTTCATCCTTATTGAGAGTCTTCAGGCATAGGAATCCTCCACACTAGTTTCTAACCCATTAAATAGTTGAACATAAAATATTTAGTATGGAGGTTACCTATCCCTGAAGAGTCTCAGTAAGGATGATCAGGTTGGGTAGTGTCTCTATTGGTCATGAGCTAATATAACCTCTAAACTGTATAAACCTCCCTTAAGAGCCCTAAGTATAATAAATACACAAGCCAGTGAAACTTTTTTTTTATAAACACAAAAAACATTATATAACATACAAACATACAATAATAGGAATCCTGGATCCTATTTTGATTATAGCTCAAGATCAGTTTACAAAGTTTTTATATACTTATAATATAAATATTTTTGAATATATCTATAATTTATATTTTATACCTATTTCTTCTATGTATATCTACTTTCTGATCTATTTTTTGTACATGTCATATATCTCTTTTATGGATTTCTTCAAAACATATTTCTTTTTCCATTTCTATATACATTCATTTACATATATGTCTTTTCCATTTTATATAAATATATATATATATACATCTAACAAATTAATATTTACACTTTTCGTAATTGTGAATCGCTATTTTTTAACCATTCGTACAACCTGTTCCAAGTTAAGTACCGTGTTTCCCCGAAAATAAGACATTCTGCAATTCTTTAGTCATCTTGTCCATTTCAGCACAGTCAAAAAAAAAATTATTCTTACAATTTCCTCCTCATTTGGG
>QLTV01001810.1:158700-178763 GCA_003457575.1 Thermophis baileyi | reverse complement strand
TTGTGAGGATTTGGAGGAATTTTTTGAGGGAAGAACCACTGGGGATCCATAGCTGGGGAGTGGAGATCTGTTTCTGAGCTTGATGCAGAGATCTTACTACACTTCCAGTGATGCAGATGCCTGGAAATGCAAAGTCAGAAAAGACTGTGGGGATAAGAATGCTTCCTTGAAGATAAAGATTTTTCTTAGGCGTAATTAAGTTTCTACAGCAGGAAAGGAATGGGTAAAAATGTTTGAAATGGGAAAGGGCTTAAGTTACCTCAAAGTCATAATTCAAAACTAAGCTTGGAATATTTCCAAAATGACCAGGGGTTTTGCACACCTCTATTAGTAAGAAGCATTTCTTGCTGGCACTGAAAGATTAACAGCTGTGCCTTGAATACAAAAGCATTAAAGCCTTCACTGCTGGAACAATGTATGACATTATTCTTACTGTCTGTGGTTGCTCTTTACTGCTCACCTCCTAACTCATGAACTCATCCATGCCGAGTCGTCAAGCCCTTCACAGTATGTTTTTTTCAGAATACAATCTGACAATATTTGTCTCAGTTCGTCTTTCTCTTTCTGCATATCTTCAGAGCGAGCTCTTACCGTAATTGATTCCTTACTAATTGGAGCCACAACCTTAAAAACATAACAGTCAACAACCACAAACTTAAAATCTAAGAGGAAAACCAGCACTAATATATAACCAAAATAAGAAGAAGATGTGATACTACGATAAATAACTCAGAAACAACTAAAAAGTTTTCAGATTGAAAAACCTCTGGAAATAAACTAAACTGGTATTTGAGTCCTGTAGATCCCAGAAAACTTCAATATCTGACAGGTTGCACATAAAGGAGTAACACTGTAGAACTGGACTATAACCAGTGGACCAGGGGTGGGCTTCAAAATTTTTAGCAACAGGTTCTCTGCCCGGTTGCTGGGTGGGCGTAGCCATGGTGGGTGTGGCCTAGTTGGCTCCTGCACCACAGCAGGAGGGGGCGTTTTTGCCCTCTCCAGGCTCCGAAGGCTCTCTGGCCTTCTGGAACTTCCGGGAGGCCCGTTTTTTGCCCTCCCCAGGCTCCGGAAGCTTTCCTCAAGCCCCTGGGCTCCGGAGGCCCTCCAGAAGCCGGAAATGGGCCAATTTCCGGCCTTCTGGAGCCTCCGGGAGGCCCGTTTTTTGCTGGGTTGCTGGGTGGGCATAGCCATGGTGGATGTGGCCTAGTTGGCTCCTGCACCACAGCGGGAGGGAGCGTTTTTGCCCTCTCCAGGCTCCGAAGGCTTTCTGGCCTTCTGGAACTTCCGGGAGGCCCGTTTTTTGCCCTCCCCAGGCTCCGGAAGCTTTCCTCAAGCCCCTGGCCCATTTCCGGCCTTCCGGAGCCTCCAGGAGGCCCGTTTTTGGCCCTCCCTGAGCCTCTGTGCCCTCTCCAGGCTCCGAAGGCTCTCTGGCCTTCTGGAACTTCCGGGAGGCCCGTTTTTTGCCCTCCCCAGGCTCCGGAAGCTTTCCTCAAGCCTCTGGGCTCCGGAGGCCCTCCAGAAGCCGGAAATGGGCCAATTTCCGGCCTTCTGGAGCCTCCGGGAGGCCCGTTTTTTGCTGGGTTGCTGGGTGGGCATAGCCATGGTGGATGTGGCCTAGTTGGCTCCTGCACCACAGCGGGAGGGAGCGTTTTTGCCCTCTCCAGGCTCCGAAGGCTTTCTGGCCTTCTGGAACTTCCGGGAGGCCCGTTTTTTGCCCTCCCCAGGCTCCGGAAGCTTTCCTCAAGCCCCTGGCCCATTTCCGGCCTTCCGGAGCCTCCAGGAGGCCCGTTTTTGGCCCTCCCTGAGCCTCTGTGCGGGCCCTGCACTTACCTGGCTCCGCGGGGGGGGGGGGGGGGGGGGGGGGGGGCGGGGCCAGTCAGGAGTGGGATTTGGGGGTTCGCTGAACTGCACAGAATCTTCACTAGAGGATTGCCCGAACCCGGGTGAACCCGGAGCAGTCCACCCCTGCACTGGACTCAGGTTTTAGGAGAGGCCATTTGGAAGAAATGCCCCTGAATAGTGAGTTGATCTTCCTCCTTTCTTCTTGCTCCAGGTTTTTTTTTTTGCACCAATTAGATGTTGCCCTAGCTGACCTACAAGTTTTTCTCCAACTGCAAAATATAATGGCTCCAAAGAATATGGAAAAATCCTTCGAATGGTGCAACCCAAATGGCTACATATACAATTGCTGATGAAAATGGATTATGCTCATACTATACAAACTGAACAGTAAATCAGGAAGCTTTTGTCTTTTTTTGAAATGTACTACTGTAGCCCAAAGATATATAAGCTATGATTCTGCTTTTGTTCAGGGCTGTTCAGCAAACTGCTCATGTTTTGGTGGGAACTTGATATACACTTTATTGTTTGCATGTCTAATAAAATTGTTGTATCTTCAAAGTGATTTGGTTGCTTTAGGCCAGCGGTCCCCAACCTTTGTGGCTTAGTGGCCCAAGGGAGAGGGGAACCGGGCCGTGTGAGCGGCAGGGCGACATGCATGCAGGTGCAACTCAACTTGCGCATGGGGCGGGCACGCACACGCATACGCGGGCAGCACAACTTGCGCAAGTGTGCATACACGAGCCGAGGTGGCGCAGTGGTTAGAGTGCAGCACTGCAGGCTACTTCAGCTGACTGCTAGCTGCAGTTCGGCGGTTCAAATCTCGCCGGCTCAAGGTTGACTCAGCCTTCCATCCTTCTGAGGTGGGTAAAATGAGGACCCAGATTGTTGGGGGCAATATGCTAACTCTGTAAACTGCTTAGAGAGGGCTGTAAAGCACTATGAAGCGGTATATAAGTCTAACTGCTATTGCTATTGCTATTGCTACATGCCATCCCATTGCTCACACATCTCGAGCTGCGTGCATACATAAGCCGTCCCTCCATTTGGGTAGCCTGGTTGTGAATAGACCACAGCCCGCTAGTGGGCTGCATCCCGAGAGTTGGGGACCTCTGCTTTAAGTGACTTGGGTCTTGGGTACCACACCTGCTTTCTCTCTCTCTTTTCCTTTCTCTTCTGACGATCTGGGTCTGCTTTAGAAACAAATAAGCAAAACAAACACACCTAGAAATGATGACTTACAGAAAAAAAAGTTTAACCTTTGTGGCTTAGTTCTTGCAATCCTATGACATTTTGTACTTTTTGTATGTTTAAAATCTGATAAAAGGTTTCAATCATCCAATGAGATTAAAATTATTCCCCATACTAATTTATTGTATGTACTTTCAGAATGAAAGGTCAGCTTGTTATATTTAAAGATAACTGAAGGAATACTATGGCAGAAATGATGTCAACTTACATCAGGCAATTGTTTCTGGGATTGCCTAATTCCTTGAAACTTGAAATTTACATCTTCTGTTAAAATGGAAAACGGTGAACAAGACATACACTAATTTCAAATAGAACTCTTTTTTCAAAATAAGTGACAACTTGGAATCAACAAATGCACTGACATTAAAGCACTGTGGCATTGAACACAGTATTGTCCTGCAACTTAAAAATGGATTTCCTATTTATTTTAAAAATAATATTTGATATAAAGAATAAGGATGATCATGACAGAAAAGGCAGCTTTTGGTTGATGGGAATATACAGATGAACCAGACATTTGACTAGTTCTAAAACGTTTGTTTTTCTATAAGGAAGGAGAATGTGCTAGCTAGTAGGTTAAAATGCCACAAAGTTAACTAGTACAATTAACCAAATAATGTTAGTTGTTTACGGTATATATAGATATTGATTGTAGCAGAAAGGCAAAATGTCTATGGAGATTCTCAATCATCCATGTCAAGGTTGTCTCAAAGGTGCCTTTTCCAAAAGGCAACTGGAATTTTTGGTTTTTCCTTTGAAAACGTTTCACTTCTCATTCAAGAAACTTCTCAAGTTCTCTTGAACTAAAGAAGTTTCTTGGATGAGAAGCAAAACGTTTAAAAAAAAACAAACAAACCCCAAGAATGTCCAGTTGTCTTTTGGAAAAAGCACCTTTGGGATAACAGAAAAGCACAAATAAAAACATCAACTATGTATTACATTAAATTTTCTGGCTACTACACTAATTTATAGGGAATTTAAATCTGTATGTTGTACCTCCTGAAGTGAGCTTATGTTGTGTGCAAATGTTAACTCAATCTGAAGAGCTCTCTTTGGGTGATGAATTGCCTGTAACCTGACAGCTATTTCCAAAGAGCACTTTAAAGACTTGACTTGGTAATGACATCTGTGGCATGCTCATTTATGTAGAATCAATTGATAATGATTCCACCAACTTAAGCCTTCATTAACCACTTGATTTCTTTGGGCTGTGACTTCTCTTTTAATTAACTTTAATAATACGACAAAAATATCCAATATTTCACCCCAGCAAACATTTTATTTGAAATCCATAGATTATTTTGGATAACAGACTTGTGAAAAAGAGATGGAAATTAACTGAAATGTCAGTTGTCACACTGTTAACTTTTTCTTGTGGCTCTCAATAGATGTTATTTGCCCTGACACTACCTTATATTTTTTAAAAAATCAGAAATGCATGTTGTTGTTTTAATGGGAGTAAATGTCATTAGATGGCATTTAATACGTTAAAAAGATCAAGTTATACATTTTTCAACAAAATTGGTTGAGTTTTGAAGATTTGATTCGTCAAATCCAGAAGAGAAATTGGCATTGAGGGCATAATTTTGAATATACTTACTAGAAATTAAATCCAATATTTCTGTCTATGTATATATGCGGCTGCAAAAACTTTTGAATTTTTTTTTAAACGAAGTATCTAAGAGATATGGTATATAGCAGTGATGGCGAACCTTTTTGGCGTTGCGTGCCAAAATCCAAGCGCAAGAGCGCTCTTGCGCTCACGCATGCCGGCACCCATAATGCAATGCATGCCCCCATTTGCGCATGCGCTCACGACCCCCCACGCTCCCCTGTGCATGCGTTTCGCACTGCGCATGTGCACATGTAACCCCTCCACTGCGCATGCACGTCCCCCACCCATGCACCCCCCTCTTCTTCTAAGAGGGCCGGTGCGCCTCTTATCGGAGGACAACCAGGTACCGGCCCGTTCCCTGGCGAGACAAAGCGGCAGCCATTTCCCAGCCAGCGGCAGCACTCTTGGCCCTGCCACCTCGAAAGCGCCATGTGCCAGCTGGGGAAGCTCCTAACGTGCGGCCTTGCCTGGGCTCCTCCCTGCTGGGAGCCGTCATTCCCCGGCCGGCAGCAGCGCTCTCTGCCCCCCCCCTCAAAAGCGCCATGCGCCAGCTGGAGAAGCTCCTAATGTGCGGCCTTGCCTGGGCTCCTCCCTGCTGGAAGCCATCGTTCCCTGCCGGCAGCAGCACTCTCTGCCCCCCACCTCAAAAGCACCATGTGCCCACCAGAGAAACTCCGAACAAGCGGCCTTGCCTGGGCTCCTCCCTGCTGGGAACCACCATTCCCTGGCCGGTGGCAGCGCTCTCTGCCCCCCCACCTCAAAAGCACCATGCGCCCGCCAGAGAGCGGCCTTGCCTGGGCTCCTCCCCGCTGGGAGCCATGGTTCCCCGGCTGGCAACAGCGCTCTCTGCCCCATCTCGAAAGCGCCATGCGCCAGCCGGAGAAGCTCCGAATGAGCGGCCTTGCCTGGGCTCCTCCCCGCTGGGAGCTGCCGTTCCCTGGCTGGTGGCAGCGCTCTCTGCCCCATCTCGAAAGCACCATGTGTCAGCCAGAGAAGCTCCGAATGAGCGGCCTTGCCTGGGCTCCACCCCGCTGGGAGCCATCATTCCCCAGCCGGCAGCAGCGCTCTCTGCCCCATCTCGAAAGCGTCATGCGCCAGCTGGAGAAGCTCCGAATGAGCGGCCTTGCCTGGGCTCCTCCCCGCTGGGAGCTGCTGTTCCCTGGCTGGTGGCAGCGCTCTCTGCCCCCCACCTTGAAAGCGCCATGCGCCAGCCGAAGAAGCTCCGAATGAGCAGCCTTGCCTGGGCTCCTCCCTGCTGGGAGCCACCATTCCCCAGCTGGCAGCAGCACTCTCTGCCCTCCCACCTCAAAAGCACCATGCGCCCGCCGGAGAAGCACCGAACGAGCGGCCTTGCCTGGGCTCCTCCCCGCTGGGAGTCGTCATTCCCCGGCCGCCAGCAGTGCTCTCTGCCCCCCACCTCAAAAGTGCCATGCGCCCGCTGGAGAAGCTCTGAACGAGCGGCCTTGCCTGGGCTCCTCCCGGCTGGGAGCCACCATTCCCTGGCTGGCGGCAGCGCTCTCTGCCTCCCCACCTCAAAAGCACCATGCGCCCGCCGGAGAAGCTCCAAACGAGCGGCCTTGCCTGGGCTCCTCCCCGCTGGGAGCCGTCGTTCCCCGGCCGGCAGCAGCGCTCTCTGCCCCCCACCTCAAAAGCACCATGTGCCAGCCGGACAAGCTCCGAATGAGCAGCCTTGCCTGGACTCCTCCCCGCTGGGAGCCGCAGGCCGAGCAGGTGCGGCTGGCAGGGCTTTGGCGGACCAGCAGCCGGTGAGGGCAGGGTGGTGGTGGATGCCTGTGCAGATGACCCCGTGGCTGCCATCAAAGTGGGGCCGAGACGCCCCACTTGGCTCATTCCACCAGCCGTGTGGGTCCCCTGGGCTGTGGGCGTCGCTGCCTGTCTCCGGCGTTCCTCCTGCGCAGTCCCACTGGCCGCCCAGCCAGCAAATGCTGCCCCATGTGTATGAGCTGGCCAGTCGCTCTTGCCCTTCTCTCTTCAGCTGCTGCTGCTGCTGCTCTTCAGGGGTGGTGAGGAGCCCAGGCAAGGCTGCTCGTTCGGAGCTTCTCAAGCTGGTGCATGGCACTTTCAAGGTGGGGGGGCAGAGACCGCTGCTGCCAGCTGGGGAATGGCGGCTCCCAGCGGGGAGGAGCCCAGGCAAGGTCGCTCGTTTGGAGCTTCTCCAGCTGGCGCATGGCACTTTCGAGGTGGGTGGGCAGAGAGCGCTGCTGCCGGCCGGGGAATGGCAGCTCCTAGCCGGGAGGAGCCCAGGCAAGGCACCGCGTTCGGAGCTTCTCCAGCTGGCACATGGCGCTTTCGAGGTGGGGGCAGTGCGCTGCCGTCGGCCAGGGAACAGCGGCTCCCAGCTGGGAGGAGCCCAGGCCCCGGGGTCATCTGCGCACCACCACCACCCCGCCCTCACCGGCTGCTCATCCACTGGTGCTCCGGACTGCCTGGGGCTGCGCAAGAAGCCCACGTGGGAAGAGAGGGAGGGAAGCCCGGCTTACCTTGCTCTGCTCCCTTAGGAAGCAACTGCTGGGATCCCCTCTCTGCATCTTTTGCCATGCATGCCTATTGCTGGTCTTCGTGTGCGCATGAGCGCCAGAAACCAGACCAGCTGGCCGGTGCACATGCACACTCTGGAAACAGGAAGATCATCTTCCTGGAGTGCGCATGTGCAATGGGCGGCTGCTCTTCCAGTTTCTGGTGCGCCCGTGCGCATGAAAACCAGTTGGCCGGCGCACTGGAACCCAGAAGAGCAAGGGGTGATGGCTCCGCGTGCCCGAAGAAATGGCTCTGCGTGCCACTTCCGGCACGTGTGCTATAGGTTCGCCATCATGGGTATATAGGATTAACCTCTCTACAAATGGAGGCAGAAGATGTCTCTTTAAGGCACTCTTAAAATAAGATTTAAGTAACCAATCATTGGTGTCAACAATAACCAGATTCTGATCAAAACTGTACATCACCAATCCTACAAACTAACAATTACTATAGAGGCTAAGGACATGTCAGGAACCATATGGAAATAATAACCTATTGAAGAAAAATTGCAAAATACTGATACTATAGTGATTCATAAATTTCATCAGAATACAGAATATACTGTAGAACAGGGGTGTCAAACTCACGTCATCACAGCGTCGTCACGTGACGTATCGGGACTTTTCCCCCCATCACTAAACTGGGTCTGGGCATGGCCAGTGTGTGACGCATCCGGCCCATGGGCCGGGAGTTTGACAGTCCTGCTGTAGAATAACAGAGTTGGAAGGGACCTTGGAGGTGTTCTAGCCCAATTCCTACTTCTTGCAGGAGTCTCTATACCATTCCAGACAAATGACTCAGCAGAACTAGAATCATAGAATAATAATAATAATAATAAAATAATAACAGATTACATTCTATGATGATACCTTTAACACTATCAAACAGTAACATCTGGTGTACCAGGTCCTTGGAAAGAGTTCAATAAGTGGATAAAAATACCAATGTCTAAACATCTGACTGACTGAGTGATGAATCATATTGATATTAATATTACTATTAATTAATATAATACAAGTAGTTATTAATTTACATAATATAAATTATGTTAATATTAATGATAATAGTGCAAAAAAAGCCAGAATTGAGAAGAGAGTCACAGACTGCAATACCACTTCTACCAAGAAGCTGAAGAAACAGTGGACCACCTAATTAGCTGCTGTAAAAAGATTGCAGATTGATTACAAATGGCATGATAAAATAGCAACAACGGTGCATTGGAATATATGTAAGAAATACCATTTTCTTGCGAGCAAGAACTGGTGGGACACAAAACAGACAAAGTAAGAGAAAATGAAGAAGCTAAAAATGCTCTGGAACTTTACTGCCTGTGAATGAAGAGCTTTTATAACATTGTAAACCATTATAATTGCATGGATTCCAAGGCCAATAAATATGCTAGTAAATATTTTATCCACTGGAAAGAGAAAAAAGGTAATTAAGATAACCAAATCCACCGGTTAAGTACCACAGATGCAATCTTAGCACTCACACCTTTTTCTCCACAAAATGATATTTAGGTTTCAGACACTGGAGTAAACAGGATAGTAAGAAATCCCCAATGGTTTCCAGGGGGGTGTTTGTGTGTGAAATGCAATGCAAACCTGCCCCTTTTGTATGTGTGCCACATCCACAAACAAAAGGACTTATAGTATGATGCTACTTCTGGCATGTTGCCTGTTTTTCACTTCACCCTAAATGCATCTACACCCCATATGTAGTTCCTCCTAGAGGAACTACCGGTAATTCATCAGACTTTGACATGTCCCTATTTTCCTACAACTACTGTTCCCAAATGATACTCAGACAAGCTGTATTAACTCATTTCTAAACAATATGGTCTTTAACCCATCTCTGCCTGTGTCCCCTCCCCCCCTTGCCCTTTTAGTGGCTATTCAAAGAAATTTCATATCCTATCACCAATTTGAAGCATTTCAGGTATGCAGTGCAACCAATAAACTAGAAATAGTCTACAAATTTGCTCTGTTGAAAAATGATTTATAAAAGAAAATCCTTCTCGGCAAATCGGTTATCATACCTTTTATTTTAGAGGTGAAACATTTAAATAAAACATAATTTAAATTAGAATTAATGAAGTCTAGTTAATTGCTTTCAAGACTGAACTGTTAATTTGTTGTGTTCATGAATCTTCTCCCACAAGGTACATACATTCAATTCCCTGATACATGCAATTCCCTGATATGACTTAGTTTACAGACAATGTTAGATATTAGTTTTATCAATTAAGCAGTCTTTTGGCTTCTCAGTAGGTTTGAAACGATGCAATGGGAGTTCCTACAGGTAAAGGTCATAGTGAGGGATAGTTCACTGAAATAATAAAAAAGAAGTGAGGTTTGTAATTCATAGCAGCTTATATAATGATTAAAGCTTTTCTTTCACGGTAATATCATTTTTATAGAGATTTTAATTTATTTCTATTTTACAGCTGCAGAAAAACCAAGAATATTCTGGTGACAACTGTTTTGTTACTGGGTTTTGGGGGGAGGGGGTTAGCAAGGTTTTGATATAAATAAAGGCTGTAGAAACTTGCTAACAATGGAATAAGATTGTATCCATATTCAGTGTTCAACGGGAACATGCTATAATATTCTATAAACTCCCTGATTGAGTATTTGAACCAGTGGAAACATGTTGGTGATTATACTGTCTTATGGATGGATGCATTTGTAAATTGTGTTTTTTCACATTCATTTCTTTTCAAATGTAAATTTCTTTCCATCTTGTTTAAGAAGAAATGTGTGAATTTTGGAAAGTTTTAATATATAAAATAACAAACAAAATTCTCACACAACTGTAACCATTCAGAAGGTGAAGAAAGAGGGAGGTGGTGTATCTGCCAGCTGTGTAGTGGTGAATGATGAGGAGCCTGGTAGAAAACCCTAATCCAGCACTGCAGATATGGCTAAATACGGATTAAAATTTATCCTTGAAACAGATGAAGATTCAAATCTATTTCTAGTTATTTCATAAATGAACCCTCAGTCTGACATCTCCCAAATTCATTCATTCTTTTTTTTAAAAAAATCTCAACATTTTTATTTTTTTCCGGATGAACATTTTCTGAGATTGTTGACTCAGGGTAGAGTAGAAATTGAAATATTTAAAGTTTAGACACTTTATAAATTGGACAGAATAGTGTATCTCATTCTGTCTCTAAAAAAATATTGGGTTGGAGAGAAGAATTAAAGATGAACTTCTTGGGAATCACCAAGATAGATTTCAACTGATAACATTACTTGAAGTGATACTTAATTCTTTTCTGTCTAACCTCTATGGTACACATATGTAACTTATGATGGTCCATGGCTTTAAATGTTGTCAAAGGCTCAATTAGAAAATCTCTCAATTTACTTAATAACATATGTAAATAACATAAAGAAGTGTATATAAACGATCAGTTGCCTAGATATAATCCTCTTCCCGATCTGAGATTACTCACTCATGGATAAACTGATTCCCATCTGGTCATTTCAAGTCTGAGGAAATGAGATCACCAGATCCATTATTTGTTAATAGAATGCATTTTAAGAGAGATGAGGGTGAACCCGTTATTAGTTCTCATACACTTAATTTAATTTAATTTAATTTAATTTAATTTAATTTAATTTAATTTAATTTATAAAATTTATATGTCGCCCAACTCCCGAAGGACTCTGGGCGGCTTACATCATGTAAAAAATAAAACATATAAAAACAATTTTTAAAAAAACCATTCATATTTAAAATAAAACATTCACACAACCATGCATGGGCCAATCAGAACCACTATTGGCCCCAGGCCTGCCGGAAAAGCCAGGAAATACATCAATATTAAAATAAAACATTCACACAAACATACATGGGCCAATCAATCCATTATTGGCCCCAGGCCTTCCAGAAAAGCCAGGTCTTAACGGCTTTACGGAAGGCCAGTAAGGTGGGGGTAATACGGATCTCACTTGCTCTTTAAATCATCTTGAGCTCTGGTATTGTTGGAGGCATAACAGGAATATAACTATGTGAGGAGGGAATGAAATGAAAGCTACAAGCATTTGCTTTTGGACAAATTCCAACAGACTATTTTAGTTCATACTCAAGTATTGCAGCCACCCTTCCACCTGTTTCTGGCCCAGTCTTCCTTGCCTACTCTTATTTGTTTGGATGACCTTGAGAAAAGAAAAGCATTGTTTATGAGGATGGGTATTGAACAAGATGACTTCAAATTTATTCCAATCCTATTATCATGTTCTTTTTGTTGTGTCATAAAATAATGTGATGTTGAGAGAAACAGCCTCCCTTTGGAACTCTAAGAAGCAATTTAATTACATAGTCTCCAATTCCTGGAACAAGACACTTTTATTCTGCCAGGTTTTAAAAATAATAATCTTAAAATGTAGTTTTTCTCATCTTTACCTCCCCCCCCCGAGATTATTTAATGTCTGTTGACTCCTTTTTATTTTATTAAAATTTTTAAAACATTTTACAGTAAAATAGAAATAAATAGAAGTTCCTTTCTGCAACAGATGGTGAAATCAGAGTAAATGCCATGACTGACATCCAATTCCATTTACTTGGATATAAGTCTCATTGACTTACATAAGACTACTTTCCATGTCAGGACTAGATAATGTATAAAAAGGACTGTAGATCTGAATACTGTAACATCATCAGGGAGAGTTTTAAGACCCCTTATTTTGTCCAAATCCCCCTAAAGTATTCTTGTTATATATATCATCCAGGATAAAACTGTAACACCAGTCATACCGGTTTATGAATTACTTGAGTGATCAAATGACTTTGTAGTTCTGATTCCATTCAAGTCCAAATGCTTTTCTTAGGACTAATCTTTTATTATACTCCAGATGAGTAACTTTGTTTCTTTTAATGTTAATTCTGTAAAAAAAGTTTCTTAGCTTTGGAACTAACCCTCAGAGGACATTTGCTTTGGTGTAAAAGTAATGAGCCAATCACATGAAAATTAAAAACAACTCAGTGTAGGAAAAATGTTCTATTATGAGGGCCCAGAGAAGCCCTTGTCATTTTAAGCCAATAGGTCACATGAAAGTCATGTTGTATTTTGTTAACACATCCTTCACAAGAAGTACTTGGACTTGAATGAAATACTGCAAAAATACTTGATCACTTACTGTAAGTCATTCATTAAATCGCTATGACTGATGTTACAGAAGAAAAAAAAACAACTAATGGAGATTTAATACAATACTTTGCTTTAGTATGGGGGGGAAATGATTTAATCAAACTAATTCTTTGGTTAGATTAATATGCTTGGTTTCAGTGTTATTTGAAAATGTGGCTTATCTAAATGAATGCAAAATTACCCAGGAAAGCATTGCATTGCCATAACAGTAAAAAATAATTTTCTTTAAGCGAAATTTCATTTCTGATATCTTCATGTACTTTTCTTGGTAGAAATATAAAAACGGTTTACAACTGCCTTCTTCGTTAACCTGCCAATTATCCTACAAGTTCAAAGAATTCTCCCATCCAAGTACCAACTAGGTCCAAAGTGCTTAGTTTTTGAGCCTAGTGAGACGGTTCAATGCTGCCACCCATTAAGACAATATCATTCCAATAAAATAAGTTCCAGTGTGACGATCTGTTTGGTTCAAAGTTGCAACAGCAACATGTTATTATAATTTCCATTATTTGTAGTTTAGATAAGGTGTTAGATAACAAACAAAATCTGTTGCCAGATGGACAGATTTTCTTTTCTTTTCTTATTTCACAGCAATGCTTCCTGAATCCTTTTACTCCATTCCTCCATTTTAATTAGATAAAACTTAAGTTGCCTTGTAATTGCCATTATGCAATGAAAAACCTGTATAGCAGGTATCTTCACAAACAGATCAATTTGAATGGCTGTAATTTAGCAAGGAGATCATTATAAGTATAGCCACAAGACACAATTCCAGCACTAGCTGGACAGATATTTGGCACCTTATCATGCAATCTTGCTAAATTGAAATTGCTTAATTCTCTCATTAGTTCTTCTGCTGCTGCAGCAAAGTCTTTGGGTTTGAAACTTTTATTTTCCAAGTTGTGAAGAGCATATCTGAGAACTGAACTAAACCTTTTTTTAAATCCCTTTTTAGGAAAATTTGGTTTATTTTATTGTTGATGCAATTTGCATGATTTGTTACATAACAGAAGAATATTTTATCTTGAAAAACAGCAAAAGCATAGAAGAAGCTCCAATTGATTCCCCCTTAAATCACTATAATATGAGTGAGGGGAAGATTCAATCAGGCTTTCATGTTCCTGTTATAATATTCTATATCAACAAAGCATAGTTGTACTCAGAATCGTGGAGTTGTTTCCTGACCTAACCTATCTCAAGGAATGGCAAAATTTGGATGCATGACATTTGACCCCTCCTGGTGGATTGTTCACTGTTCATAGACAATGGTATCCTTCTGGACTGCCTATGTGGGTCAGGTGTTGAGGGTACTTTGCTACATTTGTCCTACTCCTTCCTAAGTGGGAAATTCCAAACAATAGAGATGGGGTGTGGTTGTTTGAACAGTTGGATGCTTCTGTCATGGCCCAGGCTCAGGACTCAGATTCTCACACTGGATCTGGTGCAGAAGAAGCTGCTCCACCTGAGCCTGTGGAATGTCAGCCTCAGAAAAGACAAAGTCCAGAATCACATGAGGTGATCAAACAAAGGCATTACCTGAGCAGCTGGAAAAGTCAGAGGATTATAACAATGTAACATTCTCAGCTCATGCGCCAGCTAGTAGAGATGAAAGCAGAACAATGAAAGTCTATATAAGAAAATGTAATTAAAAAAATAAATAAAATAGCTTGGACGATGCTCTTTTGACTAGAAATAAGAAACTGTCTTGTGACTGTCTGGCCACCAGTATTTGCATGTCTCTGGTGTATGGATTTTACTCTAGAACCTCTGATCCTTTAACTGGATGACAACCTTGACCTATCTCTGAAACGTGGACTGATTTTGCACACTCCTTTCTTAAACTATGTAAGCAAGTCTTTGTTTTGTTTACATTTTCTTGCCTCATTGTTTACCAGTTTTACTTCAAAGCTGAAGAGTAATCTCCTGAGAAACTGTGTGCATGTGTGGCTGCTATCTAAAACAGGACAACTCCAGGGTTTGGCTCTTTCCCACACACTATTTAACATCTGTATGGAGCTTCTGGGTAATGTATATTGAGGTATCATCAATATAAAGATTATACCCAGATACAGATATCTTTATCCTGCACGAAGCAAGAGTTAGTGAATGTTTTTCCTGATGTATGGACCAGGGGTGGGTTCCAATTTTTTTTACTACCACTCTGTGGGCGTGGCTTAATTTTGTGGGCGTGGCTTAATTTATGGGAGTGGCTTGACGGTCATGTGACCGGGTGGGAGTGGCTTGGCAGTCATGTGACTGGGTGGGGGGTGGCTTGGCAGTCATGTGACTGGGTGGGGGTGGCTTGGTGATCATGTGACTGGGTGGGCATGGCGTCACTCACATCAAGGGTTAGGGTTCGGGTGTCTGGCCTCTCCTCACCTCAAAGGCCTCAACGAGATACAATTTCTCTATCTATTTACTACTACTGAACATCCAAAATATACTATTTAATCCTATGTATATATGCCATATGTGTACATACATATTACACACAGGCACACAAAAATATACATTATCTACTATATATATACTGTATGTGTTCAAAATTAAAAAAAAAAATCCCCCCCCAAAAAATAAAAAAAAAAGAAAAGAAAAGAAAAGAAAAGAAAAAAGATGGCGGCGCCCACGGACCGGCACCGACCGATCCGGTTCGGTGACATCATCGTGACATCACCAGTGGGCTGCTACCAGTTCTATCGAACCGGTCCGAACTGGGAGGAACCCACCCCTGGTATGGACAATATAATGGATTGAATGCAGTGAAAAAGATGAAGCTAAATTCCCTTTAACAGCAATGAAAAGGATGAAGCTAAATTCCCTGTAACAACAAGTTGGGGTTGTTATTTATCTAGAAATCTTTGCTGCTGGTCTCTATTTCCCTCTAAATGAGATCCATATATTATCCTGTATCTATGGTTCTTCTTGCAACAACAGTTGAGTCAGTGGACAGCGAAACTTTGGCCCAGGTTCAGTCCATTGTGGTCCTTTTTAGAGTGATGCAAAAATGCAACAGCACATATCTAAGCAAGTAAGAGCTTTGCAATATTGCAGCTATGTTCCAGATGCTGTATTGATTTTCAATATGTTTTTGAGTTCAATTTAGGATGCTGGTGTTAATCAATAAACTGTATATACCTTGGATCTAGGTCATTTACTGAAGGCATCAGTTTATGTTCACAGAATAATTATGAACCAGTAATTATTTCTTACTACTGGAATTTATAGATTGTGTTCAGTCAACGGTAATGTAAAAATGCAGTTGTCTATATCTAGTTACAAAACAACTAATTTGCAAAATGAACAAGGCTGAATCAAATCTGCCATGCCATGATTAGGCAACTATATGCAAGTAAATATTATGTCTAGGAATACAAGCTGACCCAAAAATGTACTTTTCATTTTTCACAAAGCAGGCTTTATTATCTTGATTTATTATCTTTGATTTTGTTTGTTATCCTGCTATACAGAAAAAATATATCTTCTTTAAACATGTTGAAAGTCTCTCTTGCTTATGAAAAAGGCAATAATGATTACAAGTCAGCTTTACATAACTTCAATATTTGTTAATTATTAATTAAGTATTAATAATTGCATACTTTGAGAGACAGTGTTAAGTGTCTTGTTTTTAAGAACCGTAATTTTCACTATGAAATATGTTTGTGAAGTTGGATTATTAAATCAGTAAAAGCCTGATTGTCTCTCTATATGTCAGGAGCTACTCAAAAAGTTATTTCGAGAAAATAAGTAAAACAGAATAAGATATATTAGCAAACCAATGACACTATTGTGACACTATTAACTATCAAGAGGAAAGAACACAAATAAATGAAAATAGAACAATAATACAGAGACTGTATTATTTGTTTTATAAAGAAATGATAATCTTTAACCTCTGAGATCATCCATGAAAGTATTAGACTTGGTCATGCTCAGTAATTTTAATAACCTATCAATATCTATTCAGAAAAATTAATCTTATATTAAAGATAGGACAACTAAACCATAATGGAAAGAAATAAACTCAATTTGGCACTATGTGTGACTTGACTTTTTGTGTTTCTAAGTGCAAACAGTGGTTCATCTCTATAAAAATTCATCCTCCCTGTTGTAAAATGTTATGTTTTGCTTTCTGTCCTCATTATTTTGAGCATAAGTGGATGTTTGTGAAGTTCATGGGAGGAGACTAGACTAACGGATTTTAGTCCGTTAAAATTCTCTTTTGTGGGCATGACTTTTCCAAATACTGAAGGCAGCTTACAGTCCCCTCTCCTTTATGACTGCATGCAATATTGTATCTGATTACTTAAGGATTTTCCTTTCTTCACTTTTTAACTCAGTCCCTGGTCTGCGTTTTTTTTACTTTTTTTAATTTTTTTTAAATCAAAAACTGCTGACATAGTAAGAATGGACTGTCTATTTGAAAGCATGAACAGATGTTTCCTTGATTGATCAAATTATCCTTCTTTTCAGTTTCTGAAAAACATTTTAAAGGCAATTAATTTTATATTACATTAATATATAAATAAAAATAGGTGTGATTGTGCGGTCATTCATAGGGTATGAATGACCGCACAATGAATTCACCTTCCACTTCTGTCTACATAGAGATATTATATAATTAGAATAGAAGATTGCTGATTCTTCTGTTTATGACATGCTGATTATTGCTATCTTTAGTGAGTCCTTGAAGCAATTTCTGAGTCTATTCTGATAATCCCATTAATTAAAAGATTTGATTTGTTCATAAATGATGCTTGTGAAATAGATAAAAAGTCCATTTTTTGGCATAAAAAATTTAATTGAACAAATGATTAAAAACCTGCTGTAGATAATTCATAGTTCCATGTGAAATATCTTTTGCTGGCATGGATCACTTCAGTTTGCAGACAGGAACTTGATTATCTGCAGGCTTACAACCCTTATAGGATTCCCAGTGTACATTTTAGATGAGAAAACCCCTACATGTATGCAGGGGAGAGTTTCTCAAGAGAGAAGGTTGAAGTCTTGTTTTTCTTTGCTCTATTAATTTTGATTGGACAAGGAGCTGGGTTCAACAAATAAATTAGGATAATTGCCTATGAGAGGCCTTAATTAGAAAAAAATGATTTAGTGCTTCTGACAGATGCTCGTTCCAGTTTATGCCTCATCATATTGAGAAAAAGCATCTTCTTTTTCTGTCCTCAGATGAGTTTGTTTCATTTGCGGCAAGTATTTGGTTTGGTTCTCTTCAAGCCAGTCGATTGCATTCAGCAAGCAAGTGTGATAATCAAATTTCTGTCTCTGCATTTTCTACTTCATCCTTCAGTCCTGTGATACTGCATGAAATACGTTTCTGTAAGAGTTATTTATTCAAGGGCACCCTGTCTTTGTATGGTTGGAATGAAAATCAATTTATTATTTTACGTGCCAGCAAAACCTCTCACAGACATATTTTTTTTACATGTATTTCAAACAGCTACTTTGGTTGATGGAGCAACAACTAAAGTGCATCTGTCAACTGCTGCTTTTACAGACTCAATCAAGATGGTTTCTCCTGCCCTTTGAATGCATTGCAATGTCAGCATTTCTATATGCTAAGACCAGGGAGCAGTCCTAATGTTCCTAATAAAAGACCGAATGTGGCTTTGGTTTAAATATGTGTCCTTGTACTTAAACATCTGGGAAATTATATTAGTTGATAATATTGACAAATGTTTAGAACATTTGTGTTGGAACTATATCAATCACACACAGACGTTTACTAAAATCTAAGGTTAGCTGCTCTGATATTAAAATATCTTTTCTAGAACATACCCCCTTCTTTTAAAGCTATCGGTGTATTGCTAAATTATATTCCCCAGATCTGAAATTGGTCTAACTATGAATAATTTTGGATTTATCATGTTTGAACTATGGGTTTCCCAAAAATTATGAGTTTCTGGGAAAACACTTGTTTGAAGTTGAATTTGCTTGAAAAGTTTTTTAAAAAATATGACATAAAGGAAAGATAACAATTTCAGTCTCACGGTCAAGATTTAGTTAATTGTTTAAAACAGAATTAACTAAATTGTAATTCATATAAATAGATATATAAGTACAGATATACAATTTTGATTATGTATTGGTTATATTCTACTGCTGTATTAGATCTAGATTTTTTTTTCCTTTGGTTTGTTTCATTTTTTAATATATCTTGTTTTGTTTTATTTGCATTCACATTTTTTCTTCCTTGTGGTTTTATGAAATCAATGCGAAGTAATCATCATCACCATCCTGCTAGTGAATTGAATTTTATGACAATGCAGTTTGAGATTTGGATTTGATAGGAAAATTACAGCTGTTCTGTTCCAAACAAGATTAAAGTAATACCTAGTGTTATGCTATATTATTTAGTTTTACTTTTGACATAAGACTAATGTGGCAAAGTCAGAACTATATTCATTTAACTATTGGTTAGAGAATATTTTTTAAAGCAATGGACATCCTTATATGCTGTATGGATTTCCTAGGTGATATACATAATTTAAAGGGCTGCATTTGCATAATTATGGCAAGCAAGTTTCTTCTTGGATAATGCAAAGTACAGTCTGTCAAATTGGAGATTTCTGAAATCAGCTGAGCCACTGGAAATGGACTTATCAGTGCTGTGACAACAAATTTGTGATTAAATAATTCAGAAATTTACTTTTGAATATGCCAACTGTAGGGAAAGAACCTGGCAAGGCAGGAACCACCAACTCCTGGTCTAGAGAGAACAATTAGGTCACTGGCATACATTCTCTTCAGAAGCATCTCCAGACCTTACCTCATTTCACGGACAAGTTATTTTAAAGAGCTTTCAGACTGTGGGTACCTCTCTTGGATTTTATTTGCTTAATTTGTGGGATGACTTTTGTTTTGGTATTCTTGGAAAGCTTGGAAGGCTAGAGAGGTCAGACATGGAAACATGCCTTCCAAGAATATCAACAGAACAGTCAAATAGTCTCATTGACTCAAGCAAATGGGAAGAAAATGCTTAGAATATAAATCTAAGGATAAATCTAAGATGGTATATAACCGTGATGGCACGCGCACCGTCGCCAGCTGCTCTTTTGGTTTCCGGCGTGCGCATGCGCACCGGCCAGCTGGTCTTTGTGTTTCCAGTGCTACGGCACACGCACAAGCACACATTCCGGTTTGGGCACTCAATGCCAAAAATGTTCACCATCACTGGTATATAACATCAAACAACAACAACAACAACAAAAAGGAACTCCATGTCATGTAAAAATATATAATTAAATCAGAACTGTAATAAAAAAAATAACTCAAAATGGAAAGCAAATAAAACCCAAGAGAGGCACCCACACTCTGAAAGCCCTTTAAAGTCCTTAAAATTGCTTTAACCTGTTCATGAAATTGCTACAAGGTAAATATGTGCATATTTCTTAAAAAAGCTCTCCACAACCTTAGCTGAACCTCTTAGCATAATCTTCGATAAATCTTTCAGGACTAGCTCCTTACCCAACTTATGGTCACTAGCCACAGTCATCCCTATCTTCAAAAAAGGAGATCCCAGCAACGTCGAAAATTATAGACCAATCTCATTATGTTGCGTCACCTGCAAAGTCATGGAATCAATCATAAACCAATCCATTACCCTCCACCTAGAAACTAACAACCTACTTTCTAACAAACAAT
>QLTV01001810.1:143580-155605 GCA_003457575.1 Thermophis baileyi | reverse complement strand
TCTGGTAACTTTCCAGTATATATGCAGCCATCAGCCTTGCAACTCTTGAACCAAAGACCCTTCAATGCAATATTTAAACAGATATTCCAATTCCTGCTTGACTGCTTCAGCCCATAAATGGCCTTGTTCAATTTATACACAGTGTTAGGCCTTTTACTTTCATACCCTGGTGCTTGAACCATTTAAATTTCTTCCTCTAATTCTGCATTGAGGAATGCTGTGGTTATATCAAAATGCCAAATTTTATGTCCACATGCCGCTGCCAACGCTAGTGCCCCCCTTCTGCTTTCACACTTCACAGTTGGTATGAATATCTCATAGTGCACGTTTTTTCTTTTGTGAAAAATCTTGCGCCACTAATCTTGCTTTATATTGTACCTCATTGTTGGGTAGTACTTTCTTCTTCTATACCCACTTGCATCCTACAGCTTTGCTACCCTGTGGCAAAGTCATAGATGTGAACACTTCATGTTCTCCCATAGATTTCATTTCCTTGTCCATGGCTTCTTTCCACTTTACTTGATGTAATGCCAATACTTCCTTATAGTTCCTTGGCTCATACCATACATTACACACTTTAACTTTACTAGCAGAATACCTGTCAGGTGGAATCCCCTTGTTCCATCGCTCTGATCTGCGTGGTATTGACTGCTCCTGTGTGTCAACCCTCTGTTGCTTCATATCTTTTCCAGCTTCTCCTCCCTGAATGCTGACACCGTCACTAAGTGAGTTACCATCACTAAGTGAGTTACCATCACTAAGTGGATCACCATCATTAAGTGGATCATTCCATAAATTTGCATCAATTCTGCTCCAATTTTGCTCTGCAAAACTTGCAGACCTTGAAATCACTATTACTTTGCTCCCATTGCTAAAACGATAGCTTTTTGAACCTGGCTCATAGCCCATAAACCTGAGCTTTCTAGCCTTTGGTTTTCCCTTTCTTCTAACTGCTTTTGGAATATGCACCCATGCATTGCTTCCAAAAACCCTTAAATGTGCCAGAGATGGCTTTCTCCCATATAGCACTGCATATGGAGTATCATTAATGGATGAACTCCACAGCCTATTAATTAAATAATTAGCAGTCAACATGGCTTCACCCCAATATGACCTGCTCAGACCAGAATCCTCCAGCAGTGAGTCCTTCATGGTTTGTAAGACTCCATTCCGCCTTTCAACAACACCATTCTCAGCTGCTGTGTATGGATTTGTGCATCTGTGTTTTATTCCCAACTGTCCCAACCACTGTTGAAAACTTGTTGACATAAATTCTGAACCTCTGTCAGTCTGCAGCTGACATACCTGTTGTTTATACCTTCTTTCTACAAAGCTTACCCATTGTTTAAATTTCTGTAGCACCTCTATTTTACTCTTTAGTAAATAGCAGAACTCAAACCTGCTGTAGTCATCTACAATGACTAGTGCATACTTTGCTCCTCCCAAACTGGCTTGCATTGGTCCAACCAAATCTGCATGTACCAGTTCTAGAGCTCTTGTTATCTGCCTTGTGCTACTTTTGCTTACTGGGAATGCTTTGGACTTTGATGCTTACATCCCTTTAAATTTAACCCTTCTGCAAACTGTTGCATTCTTTGCAAAACCCTGAAGCTGGCATGGCCAAGCTTTCTGTGCAAGAGATGAACACATGAATCATGCTGTGCAACATTTCCAAATGTTTGGGCACATTGAACTTTTTGTCCCTGCAACACATAAAGATTATCCTCTTTTATGCCCTGTGCACATACATTCCCATTTTGCTTTATGAGATACCTCCCATTTACATATGTGGTCTCAAATCCTTGCTTGTCTAAACTAGAGACACTTAGCAAATTATGCTCCATTTCAGGCACACGTAATGCATCATTAAACCTCGTTTCCAGATATGGAATTTGCATACTGCCAAGGCTACTGCATCTCCAGCAGCTGGATCCAACCTGTAAAACAATTTAGAATTGTTTGACTTGCTCCACTGTCTATCAACCATTTGTCTCTGCTATTGCAATAGCTAACTTTTGCAACAGCCACTTGTCCATCTTGCAATTGTTTTTCTTGCAAATAATTTCTTCTTTGCAAACAGCTTTTTCTTTGCACACAGTCCTTCTTTAAATGTGTATTTTCACCACAAATGAAGCACTGCCACTGTTGCTGGACTGTAATCTGATATCTTCTGCTGCTACATTTCTCTTTGCAGACATCTTGTCTGTTGCTAGGGTCTCTGGAGACAGTCAGACTGTGGAACTTTCCGCTGCTCTGCTCCTTGGGCCCCCACCTCAGGGATTTCTCCTCGTGGCTTTTTCTATAATGGTGTTTGTTTTCCTCAGCAATTAAACAAGCCTTTAATGCCTCCAAATGCAATTCCTGCTCTGGTTTGCACTTAAATACTGCAGAAACAATGTCCCACGTTTCATCAAGACTATTTACCACTAACAGCACCTTCTGAGACTCAGGAATATTCATTCCATGCTGTTCCAACTCCACAAACAAAGTTTGCATTTGCAATAAATGTCTTTCCACAGATTCACCTGGTTGCAGACAGACTCTGTATAATTTTCTTGATAATTGTACAATATTGCATGCAGACATTCTCACATGCACAGTTCTTAATTTCAGCCAGCCTTCCTGTGTAGTCTTTAAATCAGCTACATTGATAAAATGTTCATCTTCTAAACTCAAGATGATATAAACCATTGCTTTATCATGCTGCTTCTGCTCACCAGCTGCAAAAGCTCCCTGGGATGGATTAATAACAATATCCCACAGCTCCTTAGCCTTCAGGAAACATTCCATCTTTGCAGCCCAAATTATATAATTCTTCTGCCCCAAACGAGGCACAGAGCTTTCCTTAAATTTAACAGCAGCCATCCTTCAATCTTTCTCTCTGCTTTGCTCTCTTATTTAACACAGGCAGTCTCTTAGCTTAATTACAATTCAGCCTTCAGTGTGCTCTGGGCCCATAACCTGTCAGAGTTTGTTGCAAAATTAAATCCAGAAAGCACACACAGGTAACTGATTCAGCAGGATTGATTTAAATAAGAAATTTCTTTATATACAAGAATATATATATACAATACCAACAGCAGAGAACAGTTTCATTTCAGAGTTCAGAGCAGACAAAGTACAGAGTAGGCTGAGCCACGCCCAGCCTTCTAGCTTAAGTTTCAGTTTCAATTCTCTGCATAGACTCAGATGTGTTTAAGCTCCCATTGGCTGACTTAGTTGCTATGCCTATTCATTGGCTGACCTTGTTACCATGTCTCTCCCAGTTCATGAATATTTTAACAATACAATACTCTCTTTAACAGAAACCTAGTTAGCCCAATGGCCATATGTTTAAATCTGCATGGGCTTACACATATGAAAAACACAACTTGCTATTAAAAGATAAAATCACTTTAAGCCGTAGGGTGGTGACAATAGGAACAAGGCTGTCTCTACTTGGACTCAGACAAAACAGCTACAATTCATACTAAGGCTAGTTTAACTGAGATAAAGAGTTTGTAGACACAGTTGCAAGATTTGGATTTCACACTGTTAAGTTTACAAAACACCGTACTTGGAAATGTTGAAAAATCCCACTATATTTCAACATAACACTTAGTTCTTGTAGGTTTTCACACTGCTGTGAAATAGCTATTGATTGCTGCTGCAGTCAACAGATGGAATGTTTAGAGCTGGATATTTGTTGTCATAACAACAGTGGATTATCAGCCAAATAATTTAATTTAATGATTCTGCAAATGCCGCATAATGTAACCTACAGTTATTTGACTACTAAGTTATAGAGGTCATAGTGCAATGCAAAGTAGCTATATATTATACTAAGTTACATTTTATGCTTGCTAAATGTGTTATTATCTAAATTCTTTGGATACTTTCCCAGAGTATTTAGATGATTAGTAATATATCATTTAAATATATAAATATGTATCTATGTCATGATTATAGGTTATGACATAAGAGAATAGGATAGAAAATAGTACTAAATCAAAATCTCTCTCTCTCTCTCTCTCTCTCTCTCTCTCTCACACACACACACACACACACATCTCTCATCTCTCAATCTATCTAGAGTGCATGTGTACAAAGATTCATAGACTGTTGTAATAGAGGATTTCAAGCATTGATGGAGTACTGGTAAAATGATTTTGAAGATTCTTCTCAAGGTTATGACTTAAAAGGATAGGATAGAAAATAGTACTGGAGATACGTTTCAAAACTTGGGTCAGGGTGAATTTATGAATGTGGAATGAATTGAAGTCAGTGTCATCCATAACTGTACTCAAGGAAAGGTGGGTGGCAAAACAAGATATAAAAAAGATGTAGAACAATTTGGTATTTATGGAAAACAAATGGAATTAGATAAAATATTACTAGGAACAGGGGGAAAATGATTACAAAAGCTTACAATTTATTTTTAAGATTCAAAATGGAAGAAGAAATTGTGAAGGAAACAATGATAAGCTTGGCTAGAAATTTCAGGTACAGCATTGAATTAGATCAGTGGGAGAAATGGGAAAAGAATTATAAATTAACAAAATTGGCAGCTTATAAGGAAAATCTTTACAAAATGTTCTACCGTTGGCATCTACCTCCAGTGAGATTGGCCAAAATGTATACAAACTGTTCAGCGCAATGTTGGAGATGTGGGTATAAACAGGGTACTTTTTACCATATGTGGTGGACCTGTCCAAAGTCAAAGAAGTATTGGAGTAAAATAAGGAATTGGTTAGAAGAGATTACGGGGCATAAAATAGAAATGAAACGGGAGCTATTCCTCCTAGGTATCTTAGAGGCGAAAATGGACAGGAAAATTCAATACATAATATTGCATATATCGACAGCAACCAGAATTACACTAGTGCAAAATTGGAAACAGGCCGATTGTCCGCTGGATGCAATGATCATTAGGAAAATATTGGAATGCGCCAAGATGGATAAGTTGACAATGGAATTGAATGAGAGAGATGAATCAGAGTATTATCAGGTCTGGAGTAGATGGTATACCTGGTTAGAGAATAGAAAGATGATTACGAAGTAAGAATTAGATGATTATATATGAGTATTTTGGAATATTTATATAAGAAGTAATATAATTTATGTCTGTAATGAAATTACAAGGAGTTAATAACATAGTAGAATATATTAAAAATTAGAATTTAGATAAGCTATGGACAGTAGTGATACCGATATGAATTCGCTGTAATGAGGAAAATTGTTTGTTTTATGTGTTTTTGTGTTTTGTGTTTTTTTTTAATGTTGAAAATCTTCAATAAAAATTATTTTAAAAAAAGAATGATGGGCAAACAGAAAATGCAGATCTAGCATAACTAATAGCTATTAATCGAAGAAATGTTTCTAAGTTATATTCCAAGACTGCTTCCTTTTTTATTTTTTATTATCAATCATAAGATTCATATCTAAATTTGTAAGTAAAAAGGACACCACATATCAAATTTTGCCTCCTTGAATAAACATGTATCCAATATAAGCTAATTCAGAGGAAAGGATTATATAATATTCTGCAAGAGGTGATACAAATTGCAAACAAGTTTTATAATACACTTCCTTTTGAATCTGTAATTCTATAGTCAAAAAAGGCAAGAGATTTACATGATCTGAAGAGAAATTAAACTATCCAGTCTTACCATCTTTACTTGGTATTAGCTGATAAAATTCTGAACTGTGACATAGATCGATGATAGCTAGCTAGCTATACATAAATAATGTAGGCTGTTTATATTTGATGTGAACAAGAGTAATAATTTATTTTACAGCTTTGTTAGAAACATATTATTAACTGCAGCAACTTGCTATACTTCAGAGGAAAGTGTGATTATAATAATAGTGATTGGAAATTTAGATATTTATTAAAATACTACACTGTACTGTAATACAAAAACACGTTTATTGCACACTGTTTCTCAGCTAACAATGTATGCTGCATTATAAATATTTCACTGCAAAAAAGAAAAGGATAAATGGCATAACAAATTGTTTTCCTTATTTCATGGCAGACAAAACTTGATTTCTAAACACAGAAGAGATGGTAGTGAATTAAAAAAAATAATGCTGATGAACTTCAAATCTATTTGGAAGTTAAAGCTTCAGGCCCTTCTAATGTTGAATTCCAGAAGCATGTGAGGATATATGATCTTTCTAAAATACTTGAAAGCATTACCTTCTTGATTAAGAAAATCTCATATACTGAGATTGAATCTCATATTAATGGAGTAGCTAGCAATGCCATTTATCAGTTCAGTAGTTCATAAGTATAACTTTATCTAAGAAAACAGATCTTGCACTTCACCTTGATTAAATCCAGCGTAACATCTCTGATTACATTCATCCTAATTATATCTAGAGATCTCAGCAGAATGACTTAAATGGCGCTTTTAAACTTGAAGGTTCTATGTTTCTGTTATAAACTGTTCTGTACCTTTCAGAGCCAGCTTGGTCTACTGGTTAAGGCACCAGGCTAAAATGTTGGAGACCACGAGTTCTAATCCTGTCTTAGCCATGAAAGCCAACTGGGTGACCAGTTTGGCCAGTCACTCTCTCTCAGCCCAACTCACCTCACAGGGTTGTTATTGTGGGGAAAACGTGAGGAGAAAGGCGTATCAGGTATTCGTTGCATTGAGATATTTGTAAAAATTGTAAAAAAATTTGTAAATAGAATAAAGATGGGAGACACATAAATAAATAAATACCTTTGAAAATAGTTTGGAAATTTTAGTTAGGGGGTACTACCTAATTGCTTGCAGAGATCAGTTAACAGGAACATGTAGAATACCTGATTACTGTAGTATCAACTGCATCCACTACTAATTTATATGGACATTCTTGTAAGAATGGGACCTGGGGAAAATTAACCCTATTAAATCTGACTGGTGAGCAGATGAATACAAGAAAAGTGTTCGCATGGATAGCAATAGCAATAGCGCTTAGACTTATATACCGCTTCATAATGCTTTACAGCCCTCTCTAAGCGGTTTACAGAGTTAGCATATTGCCCCCAACAATTTGGGTCCTCATTTTATCGACCTCGGAAGGATGGAAGGCTGAG
The DNA here is from genome assembly GCA_003457575.1 of Thermophis baileyi. Taxonomy (NCBI): domain Eukaryota; kingdom Metazoa; phylum Chordata; class Lepidosauria; order Squamata; family Dipsadidae; genus Thermophis; species Thermophis baileyi. Next base: position 148,539 of record QLTV01001810.1, on the reverse strand, counting down.
TCAACCTTGAGCCGGTGAGATTTGAACCGCCAAACTGCCGAACTGCAGCTAGCAGTCAGCTGAAGTAGCCTGAAGTGCTGCACTCTAACCACTGCGCCACCTCGGCTCTGGATAACTTGATCCAGAGCCATAGAGTGGCTTGAGGTGACAACCAGTGCTCTGAATGACATCTGGAAGCCAGCAATCATTGCAGCTCCTAAAGAAATAGAACCTGAGTTTATTGGGACATATTTATCACTGCCTAGGCCACCCTATTTTATATCAGCTATAGCTCTGAAGGCCACCCCCAGGTAGAGTGCATTACAGTAATATTTTACAGAAATAATCAAATCATTCCTTTATTCCTAAATAATTAGGTCATCATATTAACAGGCTGTGCTGCCACCAAACCTTTTAAGAGCCATAATCCATATATATATATTTATTATTTCCTGTATCTGACCACTGTTTATCATAGAGGTAGGTAGGTAAACCTTTATGGTTATGGTTTTAATATGTGCACACATATATAAAATACCTAAAATATACATTAAAGACGGCAATTAAAATAAGTTGCAAGTTAAAGAGGAAGAAAAGAAGGAGAGACAAAAGAGTCCATCCCAAAGGAAGTGAAATCTTTATGCCACATAAGTTTCACTACATTCTAATATTCTCACTACAGAACTTGTACCCACATCCTTAAGAGTGTTGGAGCTTGCAGTAGAGAGTAGTCTATAAGTGACAAGAGTTCCTCATGTACAAATGCCACAATTTCCTCTTAATCAGCAGCAATGCAGTTGGCATGCTGAGTTCTCAATGAATAACTGAGAACCTTTCCCGCTTATTTTCCCCACAGATGTCCTTGTAAAATTTCATCTCCAGAAGGTCATGTGCACTTGAGGGAAAGATGAGTCTTGTAATTAAGTATTAAATATTTTCACTAGTCTGAACCTGCCTACCATGGTATATGAACTGGCTCTTATTATTTTAATGGCCTGCATTTACTAGCCCCTTTTTCCTGGACAAAGTTTGTAGAGGACAGTTAAAATAGTTTGAAATGTCTCTCCCTCCCCCCCGCCCCCAAGTATATCTATACATCTAGATATTATGTGAACAGAAATGACTGCAAATGAGATTAGCTCTAATTCTTAAAGGTTAAATTATGACTCTCTCATAAGAACATAACACTTTCAGATGTAGAGCAGTTAATAGAATGGTTGGACTGTTTCTATCATTAAGAAAAGATATAAGGTTAGCGAAGCAAGATATAAAACAAAAATCTTGGGGATGAAACCCATAGATGACTGTATAATAGTGTCACAATGGCATTGAATGGGCTTTCCATTTTGACATTACAGGTAGTCCTTGACTTATAACAGTTCATTTAGTGACTGTTCAAAGTTACAATGGCACTGAAAAGGGACTTATGACCATTTTTCACATTTACATCACCCCCTGGTCATGTGATCAAAATCAGACACTTGGCAACTGACTCATATTTGTGATGGTTGCAGTGTCCCAGGGTTATGTGATCCTCTTTTATGACCTTCTGCAAGCAAAGTCAATGGGGAAGCCAGATTCACTTAACAACCATGTTACTAACTTATCAACTGCAGTGATTCACTTAACAACTGTGGCAAGATACATCATAAAATGGAGCAAAATTCACTTAATAACTGCCTCACTTAGCAACAGAAATTTTGGTTTTCATACGTCGAAAACTACTTGTATAGGAAACCACATTTTGACAAATGTAAACGGAAACAATGAGAATTTGAGGGCAACCCTTCTCCCAACCTATTTGTCTTTCTTTGAATATCATAGAGGCATAGAAGAGCATTACCCTGTGAGATATGCATAAAAATGTTGCAGTTGTGGTAAAGAAGCAATTGGCAGGACACTTAATTTCATGAACGCTTATTAAGCTTTGACTTGAATCTCTACTTTTACCAAGTAGCTACATGGCTGATGCAAAGACATTCCAAAGAGACTTTTCAATCAGTTACTGTGACAGGAATGGAAGGTCTGTTATATTAACTTGCTTTGGGCTCTCTGGTGGAGGAGAATGCATTCATTTACTTGCTTGCCTAATATACATATACATATACATATACATATACATATACATATACATATACATATACATATACATATACATATACATATACATATACATATACATATACATATACATATACATATACATATACATATACATCATATACATACATACATACATACATATGTATATATATGTATATATATACATACGTATGTATATGTATATATATATATATATGTAGGTCTGTGGTTATTCGGGTTTTCTCCCGCGTGAAGTTGGAGATGTCATTGCAACGTTTCGACGAAGTCTCATTCGTCATCATCAGGCTGGTTATCAGGCTTGTGTCTTCGGCCTCGTGCTTCTAGGAGCAATGTGAGAATTGCAGCTGTTTCTTCCTTTTAACTGCCAGTGGGGTTTGAACTGATATATATATATAGCAATAGCACTTAGACTTATATACCGCTTTACAGTGCTTTACAGCCCTCTCTAAGCGGTTCACAGAGTCAGCATATTGCCCCCAACAATCTGGGTCCTCATTTTACCCACCTCGGAAGGATGGAAGGCTGAGTCAACCTTGAGCCGGTGAGATTTGAACCGCCGAACTGCAGCTAGCAGTCAGCTGAAGTAGCCTGCAGTGCTGCACTCTAACCACTGCGCCACCTCGGCTCTTGTATGTAGGTCTCAAAAAACAAATATATATGTATATTTATATGTATATATATGTATATGTATATATGTATATGTGTGTGTGTGTGTGTGTGTATATAACTTTGGTATATATATATATGTGTGTGTGTGTGTGTTTTTTGAGGTTTTCGTGGGTATTTGTATGTAGGTCTATGGTTATTCGGGTTTTCTCCCGCGTGAAGTTGGAGATGTGGTTGATGAAATCATGAAAGTCTCATTCGTCATCATCAGGCTGGTTATGTGTCTTCGGCCTCGTGCTTCTAGGACCAATTTTGCCTCAAACCTCAAAAAACCTCTACGGGGAGGATACCCACCATCTGACCAGGACCTATGAAAAACTTGAAGTCCACAGAGCTTCTATTTTATGTGACCTCACATTCCTACGCTACTGCCGTGATCAAAATTTAATCGCCACAAGCTTCCAATTGAAATACTACTCCAACTCAGCAGCCATCAAACACATCCTGAAAAGAACAGAATTGACCTTAATTAGAAATGAACTTCACACAAAAAGATTCCTCCTAGACCGAATCAACAAAGGTCTCCTCACACTTCACCTTGAACTCAGCAACAAGATCCATCCCGCACTTTGGGACAAAGCCAAACAACTCGCCGTCTGGAGAGCCGAAACAAAAACCTCCCTCAAGACAGACAACCCACACCCCAACAAACTCCGAAGACTACAACAACGCCAAAAACAAACCCCTCCCCCCTCACTGCCACACATGAAACAAACAGTGCACAACATCTCTGATAGGATTCTCACCAAAGCCGAAACCAATGTCCTTTCTAAAGGATTTAACTTTGCAGTCGCTCCCAAACACATCCCCACTGAAACCATTATATGTGGAGTTGAAACCAGCCTGACCAAAACCAACCCCGACGAAGCTAACAAAATCAGACTCAAAATCACCAACATCCTTTGCACCAGCAAACCACCTAAAAGCAACTTACCCAAAGAAAAACAAACAGCATTACTCAACCTGAAAGAAGACACCAGCATAATAATTCTACCAGCAGATAAGGGCAATGCCATGGTGGTTATGAACATATCCGACTACCAAACCAAATTAACCAACCTACTCCAGGACTCCACATACAAACCCATAAACACTGACCCCACCACCTACCTGGAAAAAACCACCAGATCCAAAATAAAAGCCTCCCCCATCAGCGATGAGATCCAGAAAAGTATCATTCCCAGAGAGAAATCATCCAGATGCCCTAAGCTCTATGGTCTCCCCAAAATACACAAAGAAGGAACCCCACTTAGACCCATAGTCAGCTGCATAGGCTCACCCCTACAAAACCTAGCCAAATTTCTCGCCAAACAACTACAGCCCTATGCTGAATCCATTAACTCGCATGTAAAAAACTCATTCCAATTCATAGAGATCATAAAGAAACAAAACTTACAGCCCAGCAACCTACTCATGAGCTTTGACATCATATCTCTCTTCACCCAAGTACCCATCAAAGAAGCACTGACAGCCATCCAAAACAAATATAACCCTCCCAAACACGTCCTAGATCTGACCAACCACTGCCTATCCAACACATACTTCATTTACAACGGACAAAAATACAAACAAATGGAAGCAGCACCCATGGGATCACCCCTCTCTCCTGTCATCGCGAACCTCTACATGGAACTCTTCGAAACCCAAGCACTAGAAAAATCGAAACACAAACCCAAACTCTGGCTCAGATATGTAGATGACACCTTCATAATCTGGCCACATGAGAAAGAAAAACTGGACAACTTCCTCACACACCGCAATAGCCTACACCCCAAAATACAGTTTACCATGGAAACAGAAACTAACAACCAACTCCCCTTCCTGGATGTCCTAGTCTACAAGAAATCCAATGGCTCCCTAGGACACACGATCTACCAGAAGAAAACACACACAAACCGCTATCTTCACGCACTCTCACACCACCACCCAGCACAGATCAACTCTGTAGCCAAGACACTTATCTCCAGAACAAAACACTTAGCAGATGAACAACACCTAAAAACCGAACTACACACTCTCACCAACGTACTAATAGCCAATGGATTCCATAGAAATAAAATCACCAACCTAATCCAAAAAGAAACCCCCACTAAAATCCAAGACAAAGAACAAGAAAACGGAAAAGCCCTCCTCCCATACATAAAAGGAACCACAGACAGAATCAGCAAGATCCTCCACAAACATAACATTAAGACAACATTCTGCACAAAT
>QLTV01001810.1:120871-132668 GCA_003457575.1 Thermophis baileyi | reverse complement strand
GAAATTCTGGGCTTAGACAACTTAGAACTACGTCACCTTTGACATGACCTAAGCGTAGTGCATAAAATTATCTGCTACAATGTCCTACCTGTCAATGAATACTTCAGCTTCAACCACAACAATACACGAGCACACAATAGATACAAACTTATGGTAAACCGCTCCAAACGTGATTGCAGAAAATACAACTTCAGTAACAGAGTTGTCAATGCCTGGAATGCACTACCTGACTCTGTGGTTTCTTCCCCAAACCCCCAAAACTTTAACCTTAGACTGTCTACTGTAGACCTCACCCCATTCCTAAGAGGTCTTTAAGGGGCGTGCATAAGCGCACAAGCGCCTACCGTCCCTGTCCTAATGTTCTCTTTTATTCATATCCATTTCATGTATACTTAATCATGTTTACACTTGTATCTGTTTTCTAATTCATGCTTGATGAAAATAAAAAAATAAAATAAATAAAAATAAATAAATAAAATAAAGTCAAGGTATGGCTGTTTAAGTTTAAACTATATTAATAGTCTCTTTCCCTAGGCTTAAATTTTGTTTTGCTAACCATCACACTCCTCTTCCAAAGTCATGTCTGTGATTCTCTACCATTACTGCTCATTAGTTCATTAAATCATCTAGACTGTAATCTAATTGCCCTGATGCCAATACAATTGATGGTTTTTGCTACAAACTTCTATTTTAGCACAAATGGCCTGCAAATGTTAGTGTGACCTCTAGAGGACAGCAAACTGTTTTCTATATACAGATTAACAGAGTTGGAAGGGACCTTGTAGGTCATTTAGTCCAACTCCACCCACCCTGCCCAAGCAGTACTATACCATTTCTGACAGATGGCAGTCCAGTCTCTTCTTGAAAGCTTCCAGTGATGAAGCTCCCACAACTTCTGAAGGCAAGCTGTTCCACTGGTTGATTGCTCTCACTGTCAGAAAATTTCTCCTTATTTCTAGGTTGAATCTCTCCTTGTTCAATTTCCATCCATTATTCCTTGTCTGGCCTTCAGGTACTTTGGAAAATAGCTTGACCCCTTCCTCTCTGTGGCAGCCCCTCAAATATTGGAACACTGCTATCATGTCTCCCCTGGTCTTCACTAGACTAGCCATGCCCAGTTCCTGCAACCGTTCATCGTATGTTTTAGCCTCCCGTCCTCTAATCATCTTGGTTGCTCTTCTCTACACTCTTTCTTCAACATCTTTTTTATAGTGTGGTGGCCAAAACTGGATGCAGTACTCTAGGTGTGGTCTTACTACGGCTTTATAGAGTGGTATTGATCTTGACTGTATCCCTCTGTTAATGTAACTTAGAATTGTATTGGCTTTTTTGGCTGCCGCTGCACACTGCTGGCTCATATTTAGCTGGTTGTCCACTAAGACTCCAAGATCCCTCTCACAGTTACTGCTATTAAGCCTGGTTTCACCCAGTCTATATGTGTGGAGAGACCAGTTCAGATTGTTAGTTATCTGCACCCCCAGATACTTGATACTGTTGACCACTCTGCAGGAATAAGCAGCACCCACATCAGAGAAACTTTATTTAAGTATCTTAAGAAGGTCAGCATTATTTATATTATATTGTCTTGTCTTGTCATGTCATGTCATTTTAGACCACTATAATAAAACCGAGCAGAGCAGTGTAAAGCACTGCACTGGCCCCATAATCACCCTGTCCCCAAGGCCTGGGTTAATAACCAGTCTTCAACAATTTCCTGAATGATAAACAGATATGAACCATACCATTTCCTGGAAAGAAGGGGATCATTCCAGGAATTGCCACAAAATAGGAAGGCTTCCTGGATCCTGCAACATGACACTCTTTAATAGACGGGACTTGGAACACATTTGCCCTGCAGGACCAAAGTGGATGGGCAGAGAGAAGGAGAGATAAGGTTGCATGGCACAGGGATTATTTAACAGCTATGCAGGCCATAATATATTCAATATAGATTTTATTTTTCTGCTATATATCTATAAACTACAAAAGAAAACAAGAAAACATTTCATTATCGCTCTTCCATCTTTACTGAGCACAAAGCAAACCCTGTCAGATTGTTAATAAATCAATATCTCTTATTTCTTTTGCTATTGGAAACATTTCTCACTATATTTTGAACAAGGGGGAAAGTAACCCTATGTTTTGGTTTAAAGTACTTCTTTAAACTAAGCAATTGATTTTGTAGTTCACAATTCTACGTTCTCAGTAAAATATAGAAAGCAAGTAGCAACAAACCTGTGTATTTTATCCTTATTCTAAACGGCAATAAATTATTATTTTATTATTTACAAAAGAATTTTTATTACAACCGCACTATACTAAATCTTTCTTTTAACACTACGTTATATATCAGCAACAAATGTTCGTAAATACTTTGAGTGGAAAATCCATAAAGCTATTTCACTTTTATTTTAAGTTCCATTTAATGCTTCTCCAAAATGATTTCATCAATGATGAGTCCATCTGCTGGCTTTCTGCCCAACAGCCTAATTCCAGACACTCAATCAGGAATTTATAAAGCATGTGACACTATCTGTCTAAAAGGTTTTGAGTTACTGTAATTATTTGGCCAATGCTTTTTTTCTTCCCCTCATCCTATATTGGTGTGCAATGGAAAAACCAATTTGCAAAACAAACAACAATCCCCCCCAGCCCATTCTCATATAAACTCAGTTACTATAGTTACAGTGAGCAAACTGCTTCTGTGAAAGGGATAATAAACACATAGGCACATGTTATGTGAAGAGAAAACTAAATAACATACTAAATAACATAACTATTGCATAACTTTGTGTCAGCCTTGCGAGATAGACCAGATAAGAAGCACATCTAGCTCTATCTTTATTGTCAAGCCACATTTACAGAAACTTGTAAGACTGAAAGTACATGTCCCCCCTGCCCCCCCATTGCTTTTACTTTCCAGGGAATCAGGAAGGGTCCTAGTTTGCCATGCCTTTGTTCTTTCTGGAGGCTCAGCTGCCTCTTATCCGTTGCCTGATCTGTGGCTCTTCCTCTTGTCTCCCAAGGTCATTCTCACATGCCATTACATCTGGACCTGCCATTTCACTTCTAAAAGCTGATTTGCAAATGTCAGGTGTCTGTTTCTTTTGAAGAAGCTCATTGCTTGCATGCAGATTTAAGCTGTGTTTTATCCCCGCAGCCTAGGTTTTTTTCTCTCCTGGTTGCAATATTTGCTGTTAAATATTCAGAAGGGAAAGAAATATCTATGGGGGATATCTACCCTAAGGTCTTGCACTGTATCTCTGGGGTGTATATTTAGAAATCTTTCCTGAGGCTGCCTCCATCTCACTGACTACTTCATGAAGCCACCTCACCATGTGCAATCTTGGAATGAAATAAATTCATCATTAAAGAAAAACAATTTTTGAAGAAGTTTAAAAACCTAATTCAATCCACCTCATTAAGAACCTATCCATCACTGATCCTATTTTTTCTGGTTTTACCATACACATAATGCAAATGTTCCATTCCCACTGTGTTTGACTTTTATGTTTCTTCTGATGTACCCAAATATCAGTTTCCTGTAACAAAGTGGAGTAAAGTATCATCATGCAGTCATTTTTACTTCCTTCTGAAAACATTCATTATTTGGAACAGATAGCGTATCAACCTATTATCCTTCTACCAACACTGTCACATTTTAAAAAAAATTCTCCCATTTTCCTAGTGTTAGTAACATTCTACCAAGAAGCACACATTAATCAATTTGCACTAATTTTCCCCATTTCCTATCATTCAGTATCTTGGCTGCTGTGTATATTTATATTTGTTGTCTTTTATTGTTTTAATACTTTTGGAATTGTAAGCTGCCCAGAGTCATTGATTGAGATGGACAGTATATAGAAATTGAATAATTTCAACTCCATTTCCTTCAACTATTAGACTTCAATACATTAATTTGCAGATCTATTACATCATATAAATAAGTCATTCACGTTGTCAATCCCTTGATTTTTGCCTTAATGCAACAGAACCCATATAGTAATTTCTTAACTAACATAACTGTAACACCATCACAAGTATTTCTTACAATTTTTCCTTACACATTAAATAAATTAGATAACTAAGAGAATGCCAAATATCCTTGACTTATTTCCTATTGTGTTTTTAATGCTATAGGTACTGCCTATTCCAGCAAGGTTTTTTTTTCCTAAAACCAAATGCACAAAACTGGCTTTCCTATAACTACAGATCACCTGTTATTTAGAATTTAAATCTACATAAATCATTTTTTCCTCAGATACAGTACATAATCAAAAGGTCCCCACAAGAAGGCACAACTTGTATTGAGAACATTTACTTGAGAAACAAACCCAAACTGCAAGTGCTTCAAACTTCCCAAAATTATTTCTTCCTTTTCAATGAATAATTGCTAGCAGTAAATTTTTCTAAAAAAATATATATTTTAGAAATATTTTAGAAAAACAAACATGAGACTTTTTGTGTTCACTTTCTTTGAGGAAATTCACAGCAGTACAATAAGGATAACACAGAAAAACCTAAAGACAAAAACAGGTATGACCAACTATGGATCCTTGTAGTTTGCATAGTCAATTCGGGTGCATGGCAACTGGCTCACAATTATGACAGGCGCAGTATTTGTGTGTTCATGTGATCATCATTTGTGACCGTCACTGCCAGCTTCTGACAATCAGAGTCTATAAAGGCAAAATCTAGTTAATTAAGGTTCTTGCTGGAACTAAAAATAGTACCATAGTACTTCTCCAAATAGGTACTTCTCTGCTAGTTGTAAAAGCAACTGAAATTATTCTGCAGATGGAAGTAGGTGAGAATAAGAAGAAATGCACAGTTTGGGGGTCCCAATGTGGACAGTTCCCCAGGCTCTGATTTAATGTAATATTTTAACATTCTTTTAAAAATGAAAATAGCTAACAAAATTCTATATTATTATATTTTTCTTTTATTTACAAGAATAACATAATAACAGAGTTGGAATGGACTTTGGAGGTCTTCTAGTCCAACTCCCTGCTCAGGCAAGAAACCCTATATTATTTCAGACAAATGATTGTCCAATCTCTTCTTTAAAACCTCCCGTGATGGGGCACTCTGGATACAAGTCATTCCACTGATTAATTGTTCTAACCATAAGGAAATTTCTCTTTAGTTCTGGGTTGGTTCTCTCCTTGATTAGTTTCCATCCATTGCTTCTTTTTAGGTTCTTTTCAAAGCACCTTCAAGTGCTTTGGAGAATAAGTTTACCCTCTCTTCTTTGTGGCAGCCCCTTAGATATTGGAACTCTGCTATTATGTCACCCCTACTCCTTTTCATTAAACTAAACATACCCAATTCCAGCAACCATTTTTATATGTTTTAGCCTGCAGTCCCCTAATCATATTTGTTCCTCTTCTCTGTACTCTTTCTAGGGTCTCAACGTATTTTTTTTTATGTCATGGCGACCAAAACTGGATGCAATATTCCAAGTGTGGTCTTACCGAGGTATTATAAAGTGGTATTAACATCTCACATGATCCCTCTGTTAATGCAGCCTAGGACTGCGTTGGCTTTTTTGGCAGTCCCAGCAGACTGCTGGCTCATATTTAAGTGATTGTCCATTAGGACTCCAAGATCCCTCTGGCAGTTGTGTGTTGCCCAATGAGAAGAATGATGCCATGTCTTACCACGGACACATAAGCAATTTTAGAAAATGATAGCTACTATTTTGAAGTTTGCTTCCTTGCTAAAAACAATTTAAAGGAAAGGTGGGTTGATCACGGCATCAGTTGTTTGACTCCTGCTAAGTGGGTATTTTATGACTGCCCATAGCAACCATGACAACAGGCATTTTGTGAATTATCATCTGCTCTTTGTGATTTGATAAAACCTGGAGGCGTCCAGATGTATCACTTTACAACTTTTAGAATGACATGAATTATAATCTGACATATCAAGAGAAGCCAGTTCCCTGCCAAATTAAATTTAACAGTGAAAAAACTAAGCAGTTTTCATTGTAACAGTGTGACGGAGAGAAGGTATTGGACTGCACTAATTTTATTTGGATAGAAATTAGCTGGGAGGCTTATACTGAAAAGTAATTTGGAAGTTTGTTTTGATCAAAGGAATATAAATCAAAAGTGGTGTTAGCAGAGACTACTTTTAATATTCTGTATGTTTGTTATTGGATTGCCCATTCAATTACTGCTAGAACATTGACTGTCCTTCATTTGTTGAGATACATTTGTCAGAAAACTAATAATATTGAAGCAAGTCAGGGCAAGGATCACTGTCTGTTGCAATATTAGCAAGCTACAGAGCAGACAGGTTATGATTATGAATACTTATTATTGTAAATCTATATGTGGAAGTGCTTGTGAAGAGGCAAAGAGATAAAGGCTCCCTGTTTTTGAAGTTGCTTCAGACTATTTTTTTTTTCCACAGTCTGGCCTGCTTTTGGTGCCTGAGGACAAATTTATTCATTCAGCTACTGCTTGTCCTACTGTGGTACTGATTAAATGAGAAACAGGGACTGAAGACAAAGCAGAGCCTTTGGAATTAATGTCAAAACCTCTCCCTACCACCCTCCTTAGTAAGTTTAAAAACATATTATTTGCAATTATGCAGTGCAATTCTTACAAATATCTGCTTTTGAATTGATTCAGATGCATTTAGTCATGTGTTAAGCTCAATGAAATCAATGGGAATTAAGTTAATGATTTCACTTAGACTGGATGCAATCCTTTTAATTCCATCATTTGGAAGGTTGTAATTCAACAAAGCTACCAGCTAAATGAATTTTAATGGTATATGTTGCCCCATGAGAAGTTTCACCCAGTGCACTGAGCAGTGAGGATACTTCTAAATTCATTATGTCTGATCTATTTTGAAGATTTCTTTGCAATGTTTACTTTTATGGAAAAAAAATCTCAAAAATCTAAACTACCGGAATATTGGACAATCACTGTTCTTCAAACTACACAGAAAAAAATGTGGACTCTATGTCATTGCCCGGGGGACGCCTGAGTGTGGGATTCCTACACTCTTCAGGGAGGCTTCTTCCTTGTCCCCCATAAATGTGGAAACTGACAAGAAAAAAATACTAAAAAATTAACTGCAGCTGTGGATAGTTCTTATTATACCCTCTTCTAGTTTAGTGACTGAATTCTGTTCCCATGACTTTGTTGTTAAGAGAAATGGTTAAGTGAATATCTGACACAGAAAGAGACAGGGAGAATTGCTGGGAAGATCACTGATGGCTGCCATCTCAGATGAAGTTCTCTTATTCAATGTCCTATGTCTGACCCATTCTCCCCCCCCCCCCTTTTTTTTGGTCCCCTTGCAGGTCAGAGGAGATTGCTTAAATAAGCTTTCTCCTCCTGAGCTACTGTTCTCCATAGCGCAGCCCTTCCATAAAAAGTGCTAACTGCAAGTTAACAACCTCACCTCTATGAGCTTAATTAGTTGATTATTTTTATTTATTTATTTTATTTATTTTGTCAAACACGTATTACATAGTACATATAAGTATAAACATGATTTGAATACATGAAATGATACAAATAAAAATAAAAGGGTACATTAGGACAGGGACGGTAGGCATGCTGGTGTGCTTATGCACACCATAATTGAAGATTACAACTCTTCAATCTGTTTGCACTGCTTCCTGAAATTGACTGGGCCTTAATCAGTTTCACACTGATTGCTTTTATTGTCAGGTGCACAAAATTGGGTTGTAAATGCATATACTGGTGGTAGAATGCATTTTTTATTATTTATCATTGTTGTATTTGTAAATGGCTGTTAACCAAGGTAGTTATTAAATGAGGAGTGGTTGTATAGGTAAAGCATAATTTGCTCTTGTACTGCCAATTTATCATGGCCCTTTCTCTAGGAGCTACAGCATCTTCTGCCGCACTTCCTTACAAAGAAAATGGGTAAGAGAGTAATAAAAAGAAGCATAATTAAGAGCTAAGGGACACAGAAACAACCTATTTATGACATTCAGAGGATTTTTTAGTTATTATATCTGTGGAATTTTTTTTAAAAAAATGGACTCTGCTGCTTCTTGTTTGTAGCATACATAGTCCTGAAACTGTGGTTATTTTGTTCAATTCCATATTTTAAGATGATCTTGGAAATTATCCTGCAGAATGGGATAATAAAATAACATTCAACGTTTGGCTTAGTTGAGATACTCCATTTCTACAGTGTTATCCAAAACAATTGTGTTCAGAAATGTACCACCTTCAAACAATGTACTAATCCACTTTATACTCATCTTGCACTTTTTGGTTTGTTTGTTTGCAGGATGGAGAGTGGGATTAAAGAAGGGATTACAAAATTGTGGTTATGTTTCTTTTTTGCAGATGGATTTTCATAACTGAGATGAACAGAAATGTAAATAGCGTAAGCATACAAAACAAGTGTTCTTTAGGCACGGCTTTGTAGTTCAAACAGATTCGTAGGAAACCAAATACGTACAGAATAGTTTCTAGATTTCTTGATCTTGAACAATAAAACTTACATAAAATCCTGACTATAGTTTTATAAAAATAACAAACACACAGGGTAGTTATTAGTTGCTTGATGTGCATGATAAATATTCATGGAGATGTGTTGCTTCCTTTCCCCCCCCCCCGCCTTTTCTCCCACCTAAGTACGTATTACAAAACCTGGGTGAGAATGCCTGGGATGCAAAGCCCTGAGACAATAAGGAAGATTTTATACAAAGATGGAATTATTAAATCATCACATTCACCTCTCAAACTAAGCCAAAAAGCACCCATGGGCAAGGCAGATTATTTCTTCTTCACCTTCTAGAAAGAATGCCAGCTCCTGGGAATGCAAGGCTACACAAAGAAGCAGCTTTTGGAAACCAGGAGAAAGAATGCTATTAGCTTAAAGCTCTCTGCTTCAATTCCATGAACAGTTACCAGGAAATGATCCCTACACAGAATTATGTTACATATGAGACATTCTGGTCATTACATTTTTAAATAAATCCTGTAAATATATTGATGAAGACATTTTACAAACAAATTCTGAGTTGACATGTCTGCGGTTCTTCTTGTACTTAACTATCACATTTTGAAAAATATCAAATATGAGTTTTTACCCAACTTGTCAGGATGGGGGAGAGTTGCCATCTCTTTGCTGAATCTTCAGCCCTCCTGCTGATTTAATCAGGCAGGGGGATGCTGAGCTCACAGTTGCAAGAGATAATTAGGGTTTCCTTGTTGGAGGAGTAAGCTTCCCTTTGCCTAAAGGAGGAGGTGGTGAAAACTTTATTAAGTAAACCTTCCCTTGATGTGAAAGAGTTGGGAAATTACTGATTGTTTTAAATGTATTGGGTGGGGGCCTTGCCCTATGGAAGCTGTTGATTATCCAAACGCAATTTAATTAAGCTGTTAGGTGGGGTAAGGCATTGTGGCTGCTTTGTGGATTTTCTGTGATGAGAACTGGATGTAAGGAAAGGGAGCATAGCCATTTTAGTACTCTTGAATCCTTCATCAGCTTCACTTTCTGCATGTAACTGTTGGAAGTAATCAATATGAACTCCAGAGACAGGTACCATCAGCATGCTGATGACACCTGGATCTATCAATCCTTGCTATTGAATGTCATGAAAGTACTTAATTTCCTTGACAATTTCCTTACTACAATAGTAGAATGGATAATCAAAACACAGAAGCCTAATAAACAATTTTTGGTAAAAGACCTAAGCCAGTGATGGCGAACCGGTGGCACGCGTGCCACAGGTGGCACACAGAGCCATATCTGAGGGCACATGAAGTGTTGCCCTATGTCAGCTCCAGTGCACATGTGCGCGCTGGCCAGCTGATTTTCAGCCTTCTTTTCGGCCGTTTTCGCTCTCACCAGGCTTCAGGAAAGCCTCCTGAAGCCTGGGGATGGCGAAAACGGCCCAACGGCCCAACCAGAAGTTCACTTGTGTGCGTCACCCCCAGGCTTTTTTTTGCTGTCAGAGGTCTTCCGGAACTTCTTTGGCTTTGGACAGTTGCAGCCAGGCCTCCCACACAGCCCATTTCTTCTGCAGTCGGCAAGGCTTTTCTGAAGGCCTCTGCAGCCGATAACAGAGCTCCAGATCGATCCGGAACTCTGTTATCAGCTACAGAGGCCTTCAGGAAAGGCCTTTAGGAAAGGCCTCTGCAGCTGATAACAGAGCTCTGGATCGATCCGGAGCTCTGTTATTGGCTACAGAGGCCTTCAGGAAAGCCTTGCCGGCTACAGAAGAAATGGGCTGAGGTGTGCGAGGCCTGGTTGCAACTATCTGAAGGTAAGTAGTAGGGCAGCTCCACTGAAGGTAAGTAGTAGGCCATCCCCAGGCTTCAGGAGGCTTTCCTGAACCCTGGGGAGAGTGAAAAACAGCCCAACGGGCCTACCGGAAGTCCGGAGGCTTCAGTGAGGCCTGTGCGCATGCGTGGGGGGGCAGTGGGGGGGGTGTTGTGCGCATGCACGGGGAGGGCATTGCATTATGGCTGTGAGCACGTGCGCGTGCTATCGCGTGCGTGCGTACCCTTTTGGCACCCGAGCCAAAAAAGGTTCGCCATCACTGCCCTACTCCATTTGCTTAGGTCAGTGATGGCGAACCTTTTTTGGCTCGGGTGCCAAAAGGGTGCACGCACACGCGATAGCCACAGGTTCACCATCACTGGAGTAGGGAGAAGAAAACTTAAGGAAGACTACAGTGCCAGCAGTGTTAAGATCTCATTTCTTTTACTAACTAGTTGGTATTTCTAAAAATCTGTTTACTGGTCTTTATGTCCACTACTCATTTTTTTTTTTGGTTGAAATCTGCCTTGAGTTGCCTAATCTCTATCTTCATCTGGACAGAAAGGTAAGATTTAAATAAAATTTTAATTATAAAATAAATCAGAATTATCCACAAGTGTATTTTAATTTTATTAGTTTACTATATTGAGTACTGCTTGATTAATCTCAAAATAACCAATTTCACTTTATATATTGGTCAGCTAATTTAGTTTAATTTAATTTAAATGATTATATGGCTGCCCATCTCACAACAGTGTCTCTGGGTGATGTACACAAATTAAAACAACTGCACCATAAAACCCATGATGCTCAAGGTTAAAACAAACTCCAAATTGCAAAACAACAATCTTAATAGCAGAGCTTATCTAACTTTCTGGCTTAAATGCCTTGGGGACCAGCAAGATCTCCAAAACCTTGTGAAAGTGAGAGCCATTCAATTCTCCAGAGGGATGTTTATCCACAAAACAGATGTTGCCAGAGAAGGCATGTGTTAGATAGTGGGTAGAGATGACAGGAGACAGACTTCCAAAGCAGCTCTTTATTTCAGCTCTTGTGTAAGCAACCAGCAAAGAGCAGTCTGACAGCTTGCCCTTTTATAGGGAGCTGTCAGACAGACCAGCCAATAGCGTTTGAGCTTTTTCCCGCTCAAACGCTGGACCTGGTTGGAACCATGCAACACAGTTGAAACAGTTAGAACATAACACCCCTCCCCTCCTGGATGGAGCTGTCCAGCATACGTAATCACGCAGGTAGGCGGGGCGTTTTGGAGCACTACTAGACCTGCGCAATACAGATGGTGGTGAGGCAGCACAGACCAGCCAATAGCGTTTGAGCTTTTTCCCGCTCAAACGCTGGACCTGGTTGGAACCATGCAACACAGTTGAAACAGTTAGAACATAACACCCCTCCCCTCCTGGATGGAGCTGTCCAGCATACGTAATCACGCAGGTAGGCGGGGCGTTTTGGAGCCCTACTAGACCTGCGCAAATCAGTTGGTGGTGAGGCAGCGGCCTGTGCAGACAGGGCTGCT
>QLTV01001810.1:94113-119231 GCA_003457575.1 Thermophis baileyi | reverse complement strand
AGATGTCTGCCTGGCTGGTTGAAAGTGCTGAAGAAGCTAGTCACAGTTCTCCTGGCCCAAGCCCTCGTCGCCACTGTTAGATAGTGGGTAGAGATGACAGGAGACAGACTTCCAAAGCAGCTCTTTATTTCAGCTCTTGTGTAAGCAACCAGCAAAGAGCAGTCTGACAGCTTGCCCTTTTATAGGGAGCTGTCAGACAGACCAGCCAATAGCGTTTGAGATGTCTGCCTGGCTGGTTGAAAGTGCTGAAGAAGCTAGTCACAGTTCTCCTGGCCCAAGCCCTCGTCGCCACTGTTAGATAGTGGGTAGAGATGACAGGAGACAGACTTCCAAAGCAGCTCTTTATTTCAGCTCTTGTGTAAGCAACCAGCAAAGAGCAGTCTGACAGCTTGCCCTTTTATAGGGAGCTGTCAGACAGACCAGCCAATAGCGTTTGAGCTTTTTCCCGCTCAAACGCTGGACCTGGTTGGAACCATGCAACACAGTTGAAACAGTTAGAACATAACAGCATGACCCCTGGCTTCAGCAAGATTATACTATTTGATAAAGAGAACCCAGAGTATGCTTTCTCTGCAAATCTGGTGGGCTGAGCAGAAATAATGGGGGGGGGGGAATTGTGGTCCTACAAGTAGGGCTTCATAGGTGATAACCAGTATCTTGAATCACAGCTAGAATACAAATGTGAATTGTAGCTCACAGAGCAGTGGTATTATGTGAACATAATGAGAAACACAAAAAAGTGTGCTTGGAATAGGAGGTGACCAAACTGACAGTTCCAAGGACTCCTACACTGTGCTCCAATTACATAGGACTTACTGCATATGGCCGGGCTCCAGGTGAATCTAAGTTACTTAATCTGTCAGATGCCTAGAATAGTCCTTACAGTCCTGCTGGTGTTTCCATCCAGGAGACCCTGCAGATGTGACACAACTAGGAGGAACCAGGATACTCTGAAGAGAGCCAAATGCCTTTATGAAGATGATAGATGCCTTCTCTAGATATTATTCCACCTAAAAAGCAGCATTTGGGGTCATTCTCCCCTGAAAGTCCTGCTTTATATGAGAACTGATAAATCATAGCATGCCATTAACGTATCTAAATTAAAACCAGTAGTACTCATTACAACTGATAACAGCAAAATTATTAATTCATTGTGAATTGAAAGAAATAGTTTCTTTCAATTTCTTCTCTGTCATGAATCTAATAAGAATTTCATTGATGACATTGGAGTTCACTTTTATCTGTTCTACTGTGAAGTTATTTACTGTACGTATTACCCAGAGAACACCTTTTATTGACTAGTATAAAAGTAGAATGAAGAAATCAATAATGGCAGGGAATTCTCTATTTTTTCCTCATCATTTTGCAAACGTATATCCATTAATGTAAACATGACCACACATACATATAAGAATTGTTTCATATACATACATAAAACCCACAATGCTTTAATCCAGGCTAATTTTTATTAATTTCCAGATACCATGGTTCAACAGTCAGGAACTAGCTAAAGATTATTTTATCCAGTCTTCTAGAAGACGCTCTCAAAGCCCTTCCTATTGTGACATTCATAATTCCTCTCCTCCTTGCCTCACAGCTGGAATTAGCAGTGGCAGGAGATGCAGTGCAAGCAGAACTGAAGTGGGACTCAATTCAATTTAATTCCGTGTAACTAAGCATGAATAGAAACATTTTTATATATTAACTTTAAGTCTATCAGTGAGATACATTGACCATTTCTCTGAAGATCATTGGCATCTGCATCTCAACATTTTTTTCTAGCCCAGCTACTTTCTCTCCTGATTTCTTTCCGGAGTCAATTGCTTTAAATATAGACAGCTTTAGGTGGTGTCAGCCCTTCAAGTTAAGGTCAAGAAACAGAAACAGCAGGAATTCCAGAAATGGTCTTTATTGTAGCAAGGTAGAATTTTGAAGGCCTGTCCAACTTTCTCTTTGTTGCATTTTATACTAAACACAAGCAAAGTGGGATTATTTTTCTTTCTTATATTTTATATTTTATTTTTATTACATGTATTGGCTGCCCATCTTATGCCTCCTCCTTTCCCAGAACTCTGTACTGTAATCACTTCTGCAAGTCTTCCATTAACAGTTTGGTCCTACCCCAAGGTCAATTTTATCTTTCTCTAGAGGCAGATAGAAGAAATGCAAATAACACACTGGTCATTTTCTAATAATGTATTTAACAGGTTAAGTGGGGGGTTGGAGATCAGTGGTGGAAACATAGAAGATAACTTTGATTTGTTTTCCTGACCAATGAGGAAGTCACTAAAGACATAACACATTTTTAAAGAAGTCCTAGTGATATTTTTGGAGAAAATGAGAGAACACTTTCTAAACTAAGAGTTCTGATACATTTAGCCTGACTGCATTGCCAGTAAGAAGATTCAACCTGGTTAATGCCTGGTTAAACATATTATAGGAATATGATGACTATCCTTGGATACCCTCCAGTTACCCCTTTTGACTTGTATTTTTATCATTGGTTTGAAAGAAACCAATTTCCACCTCACTCCAGAAAAACAAAATCTGTTCAGATGAGGTTTGAAATAAGATGTTTGTTTATAATTAAACTGGCAGACTACTTTATGTATGTCCAAATGCCCAATAAACGCACACACACACACACACACACACACACACACACACACACACACAAAATCTAATCCAATGTTTTTGTATAAAACATGAGATTTATATTTTATAAGAATTCAAATAATGTATTTTTAAATCTACAGACTGCTTACTAATAAACAGGGAAATGTTCTAAAACCAGTTATCATGTTTGGCACCAACATGTATCTCCTGCTTTTGACATTCAAATCTCTAGTTACTAGACCTCTAAATTATATTGTTTCCTATGTAAAATATCAGCATCTACTCTCATCCTATAAACTTGTGTCTCATGATGGCTGAGATATGTATGGATTCTCAAGTCTGGACTGATAGTGAATAAAAAGTTTCACTGCTGACATAAGACATATTTACCACATTTCAGCTAAGTTTAACAATCCCCTTTACACAGTGCATAATAGTCTTCTCTTAATCCATAAAACAGAACACCAGTCATCTCAGAGACAAGGATGGGCAAGATAATTTCAATAAATGTTGTTATTATTCAAGGTCTAATGATGCAATATTAGAGTTTCAGATAAGTGCTGAAAATTGTTTTTATTCCAAACCAGCCTGCAATTTCTAAAAATTGACCACATTGATTTCATTCCAACTAGCGTTTTGTCTTTTTAGTGGAGTGTAATTATTTTTAATCATCATTCATCAAATTTATTAGTTGGTTGCACTATACAAGCTACACAAAGGACCCAGATTGTTGGGGGCAATATGCTAACTCTGTAAACCGCTTAGAGAGGGCTGTAAAGCACTGTAAAGCGGTATATAAGTCTAACTGCTATTGCTATTGCTACACAAAGCCACATTTGTATTTCCATCTCCTTATTGCGTAGGCATAGGTTTTGAGTTAATGCACAATCCCATCCAGTAGGTGGTGTGATATTTTGGAAGGCTAGAATATCAAAAAATGTATTGTTTCTGTAACATCTTTGAGTACAGTTTATACCTCTTCTACCCACCCTGTACTTGACCACTATTGTTCAACATGAATTAGACACATGGTATGCTGTAAGGAGTCCTCTTCCAATGATAGGAAAATTATTTTTTTCCTTTCTTTTGAGTTTACCAGAATCTTAAAAGTGTGAGAGCAATATGTTCACTTCTTTTCCAGGAATTATTAGGAAGTGGATTCCTCCTATGAGATAACATGAGATATACCCCTTTGGCAATCAAACTCATTACAGACTGCAAGTATCCAATTGTGTAAGTTCTTGAAATATCCCATTGTTTCCTTGACAGTGAAAAAACAGTTGCTCTCTTCAAAACAAGTCTTTTCTCCCTAGCTTCTGAGAAGAAAAGCAATAATTCCAGGTGTACATTGCTAACTAGCCCTAATCCATTTTATCTATGCACATTTGACATGCATATAAAAAAGTTGCAGTGAATCTGCAAAACAGCACGGGTTAATCTTTTTGCAAAAAAATTAAAAGGGTAGGGAGATGGAAAATCTATTGCCACACAATATTAAATAGGGCAATGGAAATCTAACTACCCGTATTTTTTGCACTATAAGATGCTCCGGACCATAAGACCATACCTAGCTTTTGGGGAGGAAAACAAGAAAACTAAAAATCTGCCTCTGCCTCCCAGCCCCAGCATGTGGCTTGTCAGGGCTCCGCTCCATTGTGCCTACCACTGGTCAGCTGAGCGACAGCTGGATCCCGGCCTCCCGTAGCCCCACCAATCAGTGGGCTGGCTGACCAGAAATGGTGCTATTGCTGCCTCCTCTGTGTCTGCTGCCTCTGCCGGGGAATGCTGGAGTCTTCGCCAGCGTTCCCCGGCTATCATCGCTGCCACCACCACTCGCCACTGCTGCCTATCGCCACTGCTGCCTATTGTTCCAGGCGGTGGGGATCGCCACCACCTATCGCCGCTGTTGCCACCACTGCCTATTGTTGCTGCTTGCTGCTGCGTATTGCCACCGCTTACCGCTCACAGCTGCCTATTGCCGCCGCTTGCCGCCTATCGCCACCACCAAACGGCAGCAACAGGCAGCGGCAGCGATAGGTGGCAGTGATCCCCGCTGCCTGGAACAGCTGATCGGCGTTATTCCGGGAGGCTGATCCAACCGATAGGCAGTGGTGGTGATAGGCGGCGGCGATAGGCGGTGGCAGCAACAGGCGGTGGCGGCGATAGACAATATTCGCTCCATAAGACACACAGACATTTCCACCCACTTTTTTGGGAGGGGGGGAAGTGTATCTTATAGTGCAAAAAATACGGTACTACAAGTTCACTTCCACAACACTAGTGTCTTAGTAGCCCTTTTGGCCTGAAGCTTACCATATTAGCAATGGCCTGTCCATAACTTGTATTACAACAGTTTGAATATTGAGTAGCTCTTTATCTTTCTGTCAGATACGTGAATCTGCCATTCTTTAGGGGAAGGGGAGACCCTTGCTTGCATTCTTTACTTTATTGCTTTCTTCTATGTACCCTATATCTTGCATGCTATTGATTTATAACCTTTTTGCCTGGCGCTTAGGCGCCCTGGGATTTTTGCGCCTTTTGGGGAATGTAAGGGGAGGGAGGGCCATGTGGGTTGCATCACCTGAAAGCCGGTTGAGGATGACCCTGAGAAACTTCCCTTATCGCGTTCTCAGAGCAGCTGGTAAAATAACATCTTCACACCTGCAGATTGGCTGAATCCACATCAGACTGTTGGGGGGGGTGGGGAGTTCCTAATTCCTTTTATTCTACTTGTATTGCCTGAGGGATCTCAGAGCCTGCTTTTATTTCGTCCTGCTATCACCCCTGTTCAATAAAAGGTTCCTTTTGAAATGCCAAGTTTCAAGAGTCTTTACTTTCTTGAATAAGGGGGAGAGGCCAGACCTTACACTTTCATTAAAATGCTTTTATGTAGTGATAATAATTTGACTCTGCTAGTGAGTCACCAAGTGGCATGTAGAGGACATATTTAAAACTAATCTGTAGAATAAAAATAACTAACAGAATAATGTTTTATGATTACCCTTTATTTATAAGTGCTGTAATATTCAATTTTCATTAAATAAATAATTAATGAACATCAAAACTAATTTTCAATGTTTTCTTATTAAAATATAACTTAGGTAAAACTGTTGTTGCTCCATATGATCAATAGAAGAAACAAATCAATGTTTCTTTTTGGGATAATCCTAAAGCAACATCTCCAGCAAAATGATTTACAAGTATAATTAAGTGTTTCATGTTTCATTGACCACTAATAACTCTGGATTCCATTTTACACACTTGCTCAGGAATACCTGCAAAGAATGCTGAAAATTCTTCTATAGCTTAGAGTTGCCACTGCACCCTTAACCAATAGGTCAGAAAACACCAGCACAATATCTATATTCTTAAACATCCTGAAGCAGATCTATGTGGTTGCTATGAGTCGACACTGATTTGATGACACATCAACAGTCAAGCAATATATTCCTAAACATTTCAGGCATGTATCTGAAAAATTTCTCTGTAGCCATCAATAAAAGATTTAATTTTGTATATTCATCTTTCTTTGAGAAAATGACAGATCAATAATTTAAATTACTTTCTTAAACATACATTTGTTTCTCTACCTTGAGACCAATGATTTACTGATATAAAATTTAAACCACCATGGCTGAATCTCCAAACATGTCTAAAATGCAACTAAATTTGCATCAAAACAAAATAATTTATAGTAAACATTAAAGAATTTAAAATAAAATATAATTTAAAAATCCTTTTAAAGTATGTGATCAATTAATCAACTTCTGTTACCTTTTTATGAATATATAGAAAATTAAAAATTTGGACCAAAATTTTTATTTTAATTAAATATTTCAATAAACTTAATGGATGTGTAACAAATGAAGGAAGTCTGGCCTGAGAATGGCATAAGATCTCTTCAAGGTCTTGCCTTTTGGTCCACTGTCCAAATTCTATGCAATGCTGACAAATATTTAGAAGACATCTATTTTCATAAAGAAGCTGCCCCAGCATTACCAACAACAATTTGGAAAGGTCTATAGCTTGGTCATAAAATACATGCTTTGCTAAAGCACAAAAATTAAAAATAGATATTGAGGAATTTAATAACTGAAAATTTTGGGAACTACAAACAAGAAATATTAAGCTAGCTTATAGCATTCTGGTCCTTGTAGTACCTACCAGAACATTCATCTTCATCTTAAACATTGCTAGAATCACGACAAAGTTAGTTACAAATTAAACATAGTAAAAGAAGAATCTTTCAAGAACTGCAGATCTTATGAAATTTCTGCTTTCTTATATGAGATCTTGAAAAATGTAAACATTAATACAAATGTCTTGCAGCTCACAAGATTTTCATCATGGGGATGAGCATGACGGTATCTGAGTCCTGAAAAAGTTGCTGATGCTGGATTACATGTACATAATGACCTGAGTGGTTGATAGTAAGAAAAGGGTCCCAATATGCATGCATGTAAAAATGCTTTAATGATTATAATGATGATTATGTACCATTAAGCATTGTCAACTGTTACCTACCACATGTATAGATTTTTGTCCATGATCATCTGTCCTAACCTGGTCCTTCAGTTCTTCCAATGATATACACATTCCTACGACAACTAAGTTCATCCAACTTTCCGGTCATCCTCTTCTTCTCTTTCCTTCCACCTTTCCCAGCATTAGAACTTTATCCCCCTGTGTTGGGTCTTCACCAGGGGTGGGACTGAAAATTTTTAGCAACCGGTTCGCTGGCCGGTTGCTGGGTTGGCATGGCCATGGGGGGTGGCCTACTCGGCCTCCTGCACCACGGCGGGGGGTGGGGTTTTTTTTGCCCTCCCAGGCTCCGGAGGCTTTCCTCAAGCCTCCAGGAGGGTGAAAATGGCCTCCCCTGGGTACTGGAGGCCCTCCAGAGGCCAGAAACAGGCACGTTTCTGGACTTCCGGTACTTCCAGTAGGCCCATTTTTCGCCCTTCCCAGGCTCCGGAGGCTTTCCTCGAGCCTCCGGGAAGGCAAAAACGGCCTTCCCTGGGCTCCGGAGGCCGGAAATGAGCCCATTTCTGGACTTCCAGTAGGCCCGTTTTTCACCCTCCCAGAGCCTCCACGTGGGCCCTGCACTTACCTGGCATCCAAAACGGGCCGCGTGGAGACTCCTGGGAGGGCGGGATGGGCGGAGTCAGCCAGTCTTTGCAACAACCGGTTTGGTGAACCAGATGAAAATTAACATCCGGTTCGCCCAAACCAGTCCAAACCGGCTGAATCCCACCCCTGCTTCACATAATATAGGTAGGATAATTTAAGCCTGACCAGTGTCTTAATGTATGCCAATAAAAGTAAATTACTCTTTAAACGTTTCTCTCAAACTTCTCTTTTTCACAAAAAGGACAGACTGTAATCTTTTCTATGCTCATCATGGCTGGTAGTTTGCAAAACAAAATATGTTAATGCCTTCTTTTTAAAAAAAGTTCTAACTTTCAGATGTTTTAAACATTGTTTTTCGCTCCTTGCTTGGTTTTAATGTTTGGAAAAGATGTGAAGAATTCAAATAAAAAAAAGAGAGACAACCTTATTTTATTACTTGAAGGCCCCGAACTGCTTTAAAGAGTAAATTTCAGATCAAGCTTTGAACAAGTACAAAGAAAAGGAAATAATTATCATTAGCCAGATTAAAAATAGAATATGTACCCAATCGTTGCTGCTCTAACCTCTCCAAAACAACTTTCCTGCCATATTATAATTTTGTATTTCTTTTTTTGTAACAAGGACATGTGAGGTAATAACAAGAGTATCTGAAGATTGTTCACGCAGAAAAGAGATACTAGAGGTACCTGGACTTTGCCAATACTGAAATAACTTATTAGTAGACATACCCCACCCTAAACTAATTAGATTACAATCAACATAAGAAATAAGTATAACACATATCAAGGGGATCATTAAAGCTATATTATAAACTCAGCTTTGATGTCATTGTCTCATTTTCTTTTGATGTCTCTTTTAAGAGAGAAAAAGAAAAGCTGAGGACATTTTGCTGCAAACATAAGCACATCATCGAAACTATACAAATAAGTTTTAAAAAATCTGATTTATTGGATTTTTTGAAGTTCATAAAATATAAATCTTTTTAATAATAAATATACATCTATACAAAACTCTCAGAAAAGATACTGAAAATAATAATTCCCCCTTTGGAGCTAATTATTGTTTTATGGGGCATGACTGAAACCAGCTGATGCAAATGTTGTTAAAATCTTTATCAAAAGTAAAATAAACAAGTATCTGTTGATGTTGTCAATTTGTATTATTTCACCAGAGATTCTGAAAGTTTCAAAATTATGCATAGTTGAGCTGCTTTGTGAAAGGTATTTGAAAGCATAAACATGTGATTGTTAATACCTGCATCATAAACATTAGGGGAAGAAACTGAAAATATTATTTTGTGAGTGGGAAGTGGAAGTGGAATTGAATGGAAGTGGAATTCTGCAGCCATCTTCATATTCTTAAATATCCTCCAGAAGGCTTCCAATTCTCCAGAGTGTGTTTTAAGGGTGTGCAGAGAGACGTAGATAAAAAGAAAACAATGGAAATTCCATTTCATAACCAAACATCTGCTTATATAAAACAAAATTCTATTTTATTTCTATTTTATTACCTAATGGCAACAGTTGATGTTATTTTCTACTGCCTAAGTAAAAAAAGTATTATGGTTTGGGGATCACAAATGGAAATGGACTTAACATAAGACTCTAAATAATAATAAAACAGCCTACAGGGGCTTAACTACCATTTTGCCCCAAGGTCTAGCAGTACAGCCAAACTATTTTAAGTGATTTAAATAGTCTTAGCTGTGTACCTGGATGAAATAAATTGCAGGCTTCTAAAGTGATATACATGCTGGCAAAACCAAATGGCTTTAATGCAGAATGTTAGATTGGAATGTGTAGCATTGCTACTTCCATTACTGAAGACAGAATGCCATTTCATTTTTAAGCTTTAAGGCATAAAAACCATTTAAAAATGGGTTTAGATGGAATGGCGTGGCTTACTTGCCCACATCTGCTTGCGAAAACATGAGAAGCAAAGACGTTTGTCTTTCATAACACTGTGCTTCGTAATATATGCCGTGACCAAGATGATGGTCACCCTGATTGATTTCCCAACATCCTTATCCTAAAAGTCTTTAATAAAGAAAACTGAACATGTCATGAATTCGCAAAAAACATTTGATCAATTTTTACCGAAGCCATGAGAGAACATTCTTTCATAATGACTGTAAAAGAGATCATATACATAAACTATTTTCAAAGTAATCAATATGCTGATAATAAGAGAAGCTTAGATGAAAATTGTTTACCTAAAACTTTCAGTCTTTCTGCTCCAACGACCACTTCATTATCATCTGCAGAAAATAACAATTTCCCTGAAGTGGTTAGCACTTGAAATTTTTGGCTGTAGGCTTCCACTGCTTTGGGACCTAAAGAAAAGAAAGAATTTAGTGGTCTATATGACTAATCTAATCCTGGAAATTATACATAACTAATATGTATTGAGCATAATGAACAGAGCTTCAGGGAGTAGTTTATGCTAATAAACTACTCACTGAAGAAATAAATAAATATTACTTGAAATACTGATAAACACGCCTGCCTATATTCTACTATATTTACAGCATGTTACTTTAAATCAATTAAGCATGTATTTTATATTTACATTCTTTAAAAAATCACTATTCTGTTGTTTGTTACTGACTTGAACACTGTCAAAAAATGTTTTCAAGTTGTCATTACAAGCTAAAAATCCATGAAATTATGAACCAGGAGCTTCAACATTTCCAGTAAATGAAACACTGGTTCCCCTGTATCTCCATAAAGGGAAAGAAAATATGTCTAGTAGAGATAATCTGAGAAAGAACTGACTGAGTGGCATGGAATCTATTTATGTATTGTATTTTTGCAGCATATTATGTAGATGTGTATATTATGTAGATGCCATAGGGGTAACACAGCTCACCTCTGCCAGTACCATTAAGATTAGAACTTGCATCTTGCTTGCATAAAATTCTCATTTAGAAACTCAGGGTAAAATTCAAAGTATATATGCATTTATTACAACACTCGTAGGCCAACCATCCCTACACATCTCTAAGAGACTTACAAAAACACAAAAGCAATCGTAGAAAGATAATAAGATAATCGTAGAAGAAATAAAAAAATATTTGAATAAATAAATATGGTTTTAGTCTATTCATAGTCTGTTATAAAGAGGAGGCTTGCCTTAGTACTACAATAGTGGCAATACATTTCATAACAAGGGCTTACTATACAGAAAACTGAATTTATCACTGATATTTTAAATGTCTTGTCTGTACCCCTCTCACTGGATTTAGGTAAACTGTTTCATCCACTTAACTAAAGTAGATGTATAATAAGAGACACAAATTCTCTTGTTTCTGAATGGAAACTTCCCTTCCATCTATGGAAGGCTCTCATTCATGTGAGGAATTCCATTGGTGGGAAGACACAGTTTGCAATCCCCAGAATTACTTTCCATAACATATTTGACAAATTTATCAATCAGTGAGAGAACACATTCAGAGAGTGTGAGTTGCACCTGTGGGAATTGACTAAAGTAATTTATTTTCCTTATTTCTGAGTGAGAGCAAATAATGAACTAATGAACTATTTAAGAAAGCTCCCCCCCCTCTCCATATACATACATATTTATGTATATCAATATCAATATCAATCATCTGGTTCTCTCAACAACATCAATCATTGGTGTGCCTGACACTACCACAGGCAAAGATAAACTTTTCCTGAAAAACAAAAGGCCAATGGAAATGAAAAAGAATTTTAACCAAACTTGATTGACTAGAACATTTTAAATGTTCTGATTATTCTTTCAACATTATAGAAAATGTTGTTTAGCCTGAGCTCAGTTTAGAGTATACTGAAGAACAGAAAAAAAGATGTCCTATAAAGATTTGAAATACAGCAAAAAAAGATGATTTTCAACAGCAGTTTATTCTTCTCTCCTAACAGAAAACTAAGCCTCAAAAAATCCTATACTTCTAATAAATCTTTTTTGAATAAAATGCCTGACCCCTTCTCCCACAAATCTCCATTTATTTGCCACAATTTCTGATTGCTCCCATTTTCTAAAAAAAAAAAAAAAAAAAAAAAAAAAAAAAAAACTTTTAAAAAAAAAAAAAAAAAAAAAAAAAAAGCAGGATGCTCTTCATTCAACATAAGGTTGGGCATCACTTCTATACCTATTAAGGTTCTCTTGTTGCCTTTTAATCAGGAGCAAAATTATATTTAAACAGCTATAATACTGTACAAAGTACCTTTCTTTGAATACATTTTACAAAAATTGGTCTCTAACAATATCTACATCATAAGTTAAGCTTCTCCTTCTACAGACATGCCCTATATCATTTCTGGTTAACAATTAATATGTAAGGATGCTGTGTTACAATGAAGTATGAATGAAGTTCATAAAGAGTACAAGGTATTTGACACAAAACATAGTTGTGTAGTTCAAGGAATAAATTAGGAAACAAATTCATTCAAGCACAACAACGTGGCCAAGCTCTACAGATTTAGGAGTGAGGGAAAAGTTACTTCCATTCTAAATATAGTTTTCAATTAAATACATATATTACAGTTGAATTATATTAACATTGATAATTACCTGACTAGCATTTTGCATTTCCAAAGGGGAATGCATTTTTACCCTTTTGATATATTTTGTGTTGGATTATCACAGTGAAATTAGATTAATTTTTGCATTACTTCAATAAAATGGAATCCACAGTGAAAAGGGTTACGGTATGTAGTATTGTTGCTACTGCAATGCCTCACTGACATATTCCAATTGTCATTGCTATGCTATTATTTCCCAAGAGAGAGAGATTAGGACATTATTATAGTATATTATATTACTGTTATTATTGTAATTTTTAAAGTTATCTAGCTAATCGCAGACTCTGTGTGGTTCATCAATTGCAGGATAATTTGGGAGCTGATTTTTACAAGTGTAAAGTCAAAGATCAAGGCTAGGAAATAATGAAATAACTCACATTCAAAATCTTAATGTGATTATATAGTACTGTACTATAGTACCGTAATGCTGAATATTATTACATACTATTCGAATCAGATGTCACAGGGTTGAAGGTAACTACTTAGCAGCATTATTTCACAAAAGCATCAAGAATTAATAACCAAAGATGTTATTATGAAAACTTTGTTAAATGAACTTTTAAATTTTTCATAGGTACATGCAAATAAATAGACTCCTCACTTCCTGCCTGATGGAAGAGATATGAACTAATCTCTACTGTGTTATTCTGTGCTACAGCTATTGAAGACTGTATTTGTCTTTTTGCATGTATCAGGGGAAGTCTATGGAGATTCTCAGACATCCAGGTCATGGTTGTCCCAAAGGTGCTTTTTCAAGAAGCAACTGGACTTTCTGGTTTTTCTTTGAAGACATTTTGCTTCTCATCCAAGAGCTGAAAAAGAAAACCAGAAAGTCCAGTTGCTCTTGAAAAAGCACCTTTGGGGTATCAGGGAAAGATTTTTTCACACTGTCCCTATGTCCATCTTTTACCTATCCCATAGTTAATTAAGTGAGTCTCTATGTTTAAGAGATAAAGGTTATTTTTTCCTCTCATTTTTATTTCTCTTCAAGATGTAGCTTAAACAGAAGCAGGGCTTTCCAATCCTATCTATTTCTTAATAAATCTTGCTTTTACTTCAAATAAAATGAGTCTTTGCTAGAAAGCACCAATTAAGAACACTGTGTGTGTGTTGCATGTGTGTGTTTTGTCTGCTTATATTTTGGATCATATTCTCTCACAACAGCATCTGCTGTATCAAATCTCTTACAACAGCTGGCTAAGTCTAAAAGATGAGGACAGACTGGCCCAATGGCACAAAGCATTATCCAGTATATCGTGGCAGGTTACAGTAGTTGAATGGTACAAGAGTAGAGATTCTGAACTAGCCTTCCCTTGCAGATCCCTTAATCCAGGGTTTCCCCATCAACCGGGCCACCATATTAGGAACCGGGCTGGAAATGAGCAGTGAGCGAGTGAGCAAGCAAAACGGGAACCATCCTCTCCAGTCAGTGGAAAAATTATCTTCCATGAAACCAGTCCTTGATGGGGACCAGTAGACTGGGGACCAATCTAATGCCTTAGTTGACAATCTGGAATGAACTTGATATCAGCATTGGATTGTATTAAGCTTCTTTCCTGAGAAGGATGGTCACATCCACTCTGGCAAGCAAGGATCCATTTCAAAAATATCTGAAGTGTATCAATGAAAGAAACATATTGTATATTTGGTATTCCATTAGATGGAATTGGTGGCCTGAAGGAGGAGGGATTCTGCATATTTTCATGCACTGGTTAGGTTAGCCTGATTAGAAGGGTTAAGACTAATCAGTTACACTGATTATAACGGTTAAAATGCTGATGGAGTTGAGTAATCTCATGGATATCCTTGGAGTTCTGGTTTCACTTCTAACCCTAACCCTTTGCCAAAGAAATCAATGATCTTTCAACCATCCTGGCCTTTTTACCTTTGGTTGGTTACATTTTTAAGTATTAATCATGTAATTTTTTTAAAAAAAATGGTATGGGTAGAAAGGAAGGGTACAGAATGAATGAATGGAGTCAGTCCAAAAATGGTCCTTTTCAAATTTCCACTTATAGCCCAGTTCAAACCAACTCCACAGAGATGGACACCACTAAATAATTACTTTCCTGTGACTACTCCACAAAGCTCATTACATTTTTAATTTTAGTTTTACTTAAATTGCTGTTCTTAGTTCTAAGTTAGCATTGTTTTTATGGGCATGCATAGAACTGTCTTAAATTAAATCTTGATTCTGTTTGACAAACTCAAAAATATGTGGTTTTTTCATATCAATCTATAATTTATCTACAGGAATTATAACAAAACTCTTTCTCCCACGTAACACAAAATATCTAAAGTTTTCAGATTTGTAAAATATCTACACTATTGATTCCTGTCAATCTCTATTTCTTCCAAGATGCAGAAACTCAAATTGGAATGTTTAAAGCAAACTATGGAAACCTAATAAAAGCCACAAAGTACATAGTTATAGGGCTGTATAAAGCTGGAAAAAGATAGTGAGTTTTGTCAGGACTTCAGATGAAATACTCCTTTGAAGCTGCTGCATGGAAAAAGGAGAACTTCTGCTTCTAAAGCTCAAAGCAAAGCTACTGCATTTTGGTGTGGTTCAGTACTTCTAATAGAAGAGTCTGGCTACGAAAGCAATGGGCAAAGTCCCCAGTGTGACCCCCAAGCCCCTCCATTTCTGAGGAAATGGAAACGAAGAGTGAGAAAATACAGATTTCTTCCTATCGGATGCCTACACTATTTACATTTTTTTTTCTTATTTACAAAACTGGAATGCATTTCTTTTTAAAATTAACCATGTTGAAGAATGATTGCATAGCTGCAAAACATGCGTGCAAAAACACTGGATGTGGCTTCCTCTGTTTTGCCCTTCTTGTTTCAAAGGCAAAGTTGCATTTTTTTGAGAGAACCTCACACTCCAGACGTTTTGGCAGATGGCACAAGTCTTCTCTTAGCAATACCTCCATGATGTTTGTGATTCCTTTGGTCCTCTTACTATTTTCTGATATTCAGCCATTGGTGCAACCAGGGGTGGGTTCTAACTTACCTCGCTGCCGGTTCGCTTCCTCCTGTGCCACGTGGGCGCGCCTTGCGCGCATGTGCAGTGCAAAAAAATCAAAAAAATTCCCCCCCAAAAAGCCAAAAACAAGATGGCGACGCATGCGCAGTGCCGGAAACTCGGCTTCTGCGCATGCGCAGAAGAAAAAAAACCCAGAAAAAATTAAAAAAATAAATAAAAAAAATTCCCAAAAAAGATGGCGGCGTCCACGGACCGGCACTGACCGAACCGGATCCGTGATGTCATCGTGACATCACCAGTGGGTCGCTACCAGTTCGGGCGAACCAGTCTGAACCGGGAGGAACCCACCTCTTGGTGCAACTCCTCATGTTCTGCCTGCCAACAGCAGACGAGTCACCAACCATACAACCATAAAGCAAGTGCTGACCAAGGCTCCTTATTGAATTACTTAGCCTGCTGTCTGGAACACAAAACAAGCCAGGTGGTCTAATTTCACCCAGAATAATATGCGGTTGCATGATTCCCATCTCCCAATCCTGGGCTGTATTCTTTGCTGCTGTTGCTCCTACTGTAAAAGCTTACCCATGCTTAGAAGTGACAGGTCTGCTGGGGAATTTCAGAAGCATCCACTTCCCTGTCAAACATTGAGTGTAGCAGTTTGTGAACATAAATGGTACTCATCTGCACGAGGGATTTTTAAAAGATTTTTAGAAATCGTTTAAAGACAGAGGACTTCTGTGCTATGAATGTTAATCAGTTTGGTTCCAGTTGTTTCAGGTACGTGTAAAGTATTCAGGGATCGTCTTCTGCCTGTTCCAAATCCTTGAGACAACTGGCACTTTACTGATTAATATTTATAATGGTATCAGAAATGACAATTCTATTCTGAATTTCTGCTAGAATAAGGGAGCATTAGTTTCTAGATCTGTGAATTCTCGGTGTCCTGAACATGCCTTTTTCTTTCTTCAGTTTTGCAAGGACAAGCTGGGGTCATGGTTTGTATCAATGGAGGTATGTTACTGATGATTATTCCAAGGGCTAATGCTCTCATCATCATGCCCTTTTGGTTCCCTTTTTCTCTTCCTCAGATATTTCCCTTGCCTTACCTGTTACCAGACGTGTAAGAACTTTACTCTCCTCATTGAGAATGTTCACTGTAACATTCTGAGCAGACTGGAAGTACAGAGGGTTGCCCTACAATAGGAGCACAAGAAAAAGAAATTAATGAGGTGGACATCACTTCCCATAAGAAAATGCACTTTCTCTGACCTTCTTCCTAACCTAGTGGGGCGGAAATGCCTAGATCAGTTTTTATACCTATTTGGTAAAATGTTCCATGGCTTCCTTTCAGTTGCTCAACAAAGTGCCTCGAAAAGTAGAGCACCGTACAATGTGACCAACTTTTTTTAAGGGGTATAAATTTGCATAGATTTGCTTCTATGTGATAGCAAATCACATTTTGAAGTTTGGTTTGAGACATAGTCAATAGTGTTCTGCCTGGTATTGGTAATAAAAAAAAAATCTAAACAAATAGAAGGATAAAAGAGATTGAATGGAATGTTTAATGCTACTACTAGCTACTACACTGATTTGCTATCGTTTCATGTGTATTTCAAGCTACTTTTTCCCCATACCACATTTTTTTTTAACTTTTCTTTTTTAAAATGAAGTCTATTAGACTACTTGCCCAACATAAATTGCTAACTGCTATCATGAGAGACTTGCCTCAGATTGGCAATTTTTTAAGTTCATATTTAAAAACACAAAGTGGTATTCAAACCTAAAAGATATAATTGTGGCATGGACATGATTACCAAATGTTACTCCAGTATGTCACTGTCCCTGCTACTTGCAGATTGAATCTCCATTGGAAAAAAATGAAAACAATCAAAACTGAATGAAAATATTCATACCGCTTAGGCAAAATATTTTTTATTAAACCCCAATATCTTTTTTCTTTAATGTATGTTTAAGATGCTTGGGTTCAAAAAGTAGTGTGAGACGGACACATATTTATTGTGAATAAATATATAACTATCTACTGTAATAACTTCTTCTTTAAATGAGGAAATAATGACATATTGATCGAAAAAGTAAGGCCATGATTCACCGGTATACAAACTATCCTAATGGACATTTTATAGTGGAAAATGGAGACTGCTTCTGTTAGATATTCGCAGGGGGAGCAGAATTAGCATACCCGTCGCTCATTGGTCCATTTGAGCAGCGGGAAAATATAGCTGTCAGTGGCCGGTCTGACTGACAGAGCCCTTTAAAAAGAGGGCACTGTTGCCAGCCGGCATGCTTTTTACAGAGATTCCAACCACCGAATAAAGTGCTGAACTTTACGCGGAGTCCTGCCTCTTCATTCAAGCCCACACTTTAGCAGCTTCCACTGCTTGATCTTTGCATTGCCAAGGTAGCCTAGCCATGCTCTTCCCAAGCTCTACACAGCTGATCAAGATCAAGGAAGCAAGAATTATCAGAATGATCTCTTTAAGCTAGTTAGGGGTAGATACAGAATCCTAGAAACTGTGAGAGGGATTTCCCATCCCCATTTACAGTAAATTCATAAGCCCCCATTAGCAGTAAATATTTAAAGCAGAGTTTCTGAATGATTTGGAACACTGCTTCACAGGTTTATCTCCACCTGGGCTAAGTTACGCTGAGATAACTTGATATTTGACTTGCTCATTCTCTTTAGATTGCTTATGTGTAGTTTCTCTTCCATTCCTGTCCTGGCTTGTCCAGAAATGCTCACACAACTCCCTTCTCTTGCTCCCCACCCCCATTCACCATGGAATGGAAAGGAAGTTTCTGTTAACTACCCTTCCTGTCCAGAGAGGGATAAGATGATTTTTCAAGGCAAATTCCACTGAGAAGATACAGAAGAAGCAGGCATAGTTGCCTGACTCTTGTACAGCAGTGTTTTAGTCTAAGGAAGAAGACTAAGATGGGAGTGGGGACAAGAACAAGGACTATATTTCAATCTGAGTCAATAACCATTAACCGGATGAAGACAGTTTCAAGGGTTTCCATTTACAGGGTTACTACAGATGCACAGCTTGGGATGCATGCATATTAGTTGCAATTTCCCAAGATCTATTAGGGTAGATCTAGTGAATTAAGTATTCCAAATTGCCCCATCATTGTTTAAAATCTAAAATACACTCTACTTTATATTCTTCCTGCCAGGAAAAAAAGGGAAGGAATAAGGGGGGGGGGTGTCGCAAAGCAACATGGTCTTAATAAACAGTAGTTAATAAAGAATAGAAATCAATGGAAGGCCAGATGGATCTTCACAGAAGTGGCACTTGTAAACAAAAGGTGACCACTAATTGGTGTGGATAAAGAGAAGGGGCTGATAAATTTTGAATCTAACTTCCTTGAAGGGCAGGAAGATGGCAAAAACTTAGTTGAAGCCACACAGCAATACTTAAGCACTCTTGTCTATGGCCATCTGTCATATATTTATGAGCCACTGTGGCAAGGTCCAGCTGTTCCTTGAGAGGGAGTTGTGCTGCTTGCTGTTCCTCTAGGAAGGTGGATGTATTCTCATCTGAGAAACTGCAAATGAGGGCACCTTGGAAGATGAATGATACAGATTACAGCTATAAACCATCTGGATAAGTTGTGGCATGCAAAGGGTTGTTATAAGAAAATTCTGGGCACAAAGTCCAGCCAATTGGCCTGTTGATACAAGACATAGCAATGTAAGTATTGGTAAAGGATTGTGTTGGTTCTCTCTGTCTCCCTATCTGTCTTCAGGGGGTTGGTGGATGATAAATGAATTTGCATATGAAAAAACTGGAAGAAAGATTTCCAAAAATGGGCTCAATGATCATACCTATAATGAAGGACATTGATTAAAAAGAGC
The DNA here is from genome assembly GCA_003457575.1 of Thermophis baileyi. Taxonomy (NCBI): domain Eukaryota; kingdom Metazoa; phylum Chordata; class Lepidosauria; order Squamata; family Dipsadidae; genus Thermophis; species Thermophis baileyi. Next base: position 100,060 of record QLTV01001810.1, on the reverse strand, counting down.
TTGACAGTTTCTCTTGCAGAGAGTAGTCACATACAGGTAGTAAATTGATCCATCTTGGTAAACAGATCAATCACCATCAAGTCAGACAGATGAGTAATAACATCCCATAAGATTTTATCCCAAATTGCAGCCTAAGGGTTTGGCCACAACAGACTTGCCTTGACAATAGGCATGATAACAAGAAACACAGTCCTAAGCATCCATCTGCATGTGAGGGCACCAGAAACTGCTAAATAAAAGATGGACAGTCAAAGGAGGGTTATATCTTGGGTCTTAGAAAAGTGACACATATTAACGAACAATGTAGAAAAGAGCAAAGAACTATGTCTCCTTGACCCAGTCTAGACATATGGATACTATTGCTGCTGTAGTCTCACATTGTCTAGAGCAGGGGTGTCAAACTCGCGTCGTCACGTTGTTGTCACGTGACATATCGCAACTTCCCCCCCTTCGCTAAAATGGGGTGGGGATGGCCAGTACGTGACGCATCTGGCCCACAGGCCGTGAGTTTGACACCCCTGGTCTAGAGGATCAACATTTCTAATGTTTTGGAAAGTGAGTGGCTGAGGATGGGATGGGGGAAGCAAAAGATTCAGGTTTATAGATAGTGGTGGGAGGTTGCCAATTGATTTACTGATTGTTTATGTTGACTCTTCCAATTTTTTCCAGCTTCCCCTTAATATCTCACATCTGTTGAAATTAGCAGCAACTTTCCATGTTCCAGATAGGAACTCTAATGCCAGTATCTGTTATCCTTTCAAATAAAGATGCCAGGATCTTTCCTGCTCTTGATGACTTGATGGCAGGATGGATGACTAAATCCAGGAATTGTTTAATTAGTGATCAGCATCGTCACAGTTCATAACATAAACTGTTTGGTAGCAATACCCTCATGTAATGAAAAATGTTGCATGCATTGAAGCATGTGAGTATCTCTGAATTAATTGAAGCATGTGAGTATCTCTGAATTAATGAATCTGAATTTCTATAGTTCTTCTACGCAAGCAGTACTTGCTTTCTGAATGAGACATTTTTAATTTAGAGGTGCTCATGTTAAAGAATATAATTAGGCGTATATTTGTTCTGCTAAATGCAACCTAGCTTTTGCTTTTCAAACCAAATGGAAAGAGAAAGTTGAGAATATAAACATAGTATTCATTTGTGTGTGGGGGGGGGTAACATTACTTGACTTGTCATCCTTCTGGTTGAATTTATTCTGGGCTATGAATTACAGATAGTCCTTGGTTAATGATGGTTTGAAATGACAATGGCTCTGAACAAGTGTTACTTACCACCAATTCTCAAAGTTTCAGCACCCCTGTGGTCATGGGATCATGATCTGGGCACTTGGCAACTGGTTCACACTTATAACAGTTCCAGGGAGCCGTGGTCATGTGACCTACAACCTTCCCTGATTTCTCACAAGCAAATTCAACATGGAAGCCAGCAAGAGAAGTCACAAGTCAGTCCTTTAAGTCATTCCCACTCCTACCACTTTTTTTCCTGAGAAGCCTGGCTACAGAGTACAAGATCCCAGGGACCTCATACTTCAATGTGCATGCCTGCCTGCAGCACCCTCTTCCCGCATTCGGCTGTGCACATCTGGCTGGCTGTTCTTGTGTGGTGCATTTACTCATCCACTGGTCAGCTGGACTTAAAACTTTCTGCCAGCTTCCCCATTGACTTTGCTTGTTGGAAGTCAGCAGAAAATTGCAAGGAGATCCTCACTTAACAATCCATGACAATGTTGACTGCTGGAATTGCTGCCCTTACAACTGCATCGCTTAGCAACAAAAATTCTGGTCCTAATTACTGTTATTAAGTGATTAATTTGAAGTATTTTCTGTAAGCAGAAAATCATGATGTAGTTCATAAGGCTGATACATTACCAGTTTGCAATTACCATTTGATATAAAGACAATGAAGCAATATATATAACCCCAGACATTGAAAAAAAATTAATAATTCAAAATCACATGCAGATGATATCAGTGTACAGCCCAATGTACAAAATCTTCTCTACTGCTTCCCCACAGCCCCGAAGAACATTATTTCATACAGCAAAGTGCAGTCTTTTCTCCTCCAAATAAGTTTTGGGCCACTCCAACTTAGTGCCTCTTGTAAGCAAGCATCTTAACTGAAGGCATGACTTTTCCATAAAATAGAGGAATTGCTTCCTTAAGTTAGTTTGTTAGTCAAGGGTTATGATAACAACTTGCTGGTGGTAGTAATAATGTAAAAAATACCATCATCACTCTGATCCAAAATTATTCACTACCATCATCACATAAAAGGGTAGAGAATACAAATTTTCTATGCCTACTCCATCCACATCTCAAAGCTGCCAAAGTGCACTGTTTGTTGCATTTAAAACCTGTGAAATTATATTATTTTGGCACGAAGTCTATAGCTAAAGGAGATGGAATGGAGCTAGCTTGACCTAAAAAGCCAGGATTTGAGTAAGACAATTTAAAAAAGCCCACCCACATCTCAAACAGAAAGATCACAATTTATAAGATTCAGTTACAGCTCAGCTGCTGAACAGTGACAAGGGTTTACAGCTGATTCTGGAGGCTGAAAGACTCCATATAAAAGAACTTGTTGGGCTGTTCGCTTCTTTAGTGCTCAGGTAGTTAAGCAGAGTCCAAATCGTTTAGAGACGTAGGATGATACAATTGCAAATGCCAAGTGCCAATTGAAACAGCAAAAAAAATAATGATCTGCCTTTAGTATAATTATAAGAAAAGTATGTTGATGAAGAACAGATAAAAGAGGGTTTGGCATAGCGATTAAATCTAGAAACTGGAGACCATGTGTTCTTGTCCTCCCTTAGGTATAAAGCTAGCTGGGTGATTTTTAAAAGCCCAAAGAAGAAAGGCAATGGCAAACCACTCCTAAAAATGTTGCCCAGAAAATGGCATGAACTTGTTCAGTCAAAACAAACTTGGAAGGAAAAAAAGTAACTATTCATAAACAACATTTTAATATTCTAGACAAGGGCTCACCAAACTCTTCAACTATATCTCTTTGCTATCATTCAATGACCACTTGAATCTTCCCAATGAAGATATGGTAGCCTTATACAAATAGAATTGGTATTTGTTCCCACATGTCCCCATTTAGAGTGATGTACAGAACAAACTTGTCAGAACAAATAAATTGTCAGAACAAACTCTGACAATTCTAATATCTCATAACTGTCTTCTCAATGGAAAAAAAAATTCTTTTATGCATGGTAACTTTTGATTTTAAACCCTCTGATACTGAGAGATTTCTGTGGTTTTCTTTTACTTTTGTTTTTTGTTCTGTTTTCCTCTTTGAAAGATTCCTGTTTAGAAACCATTCTTACCATTATGCTTGTCTGCTTTAATTAGATGAGCTGTTCTGGAAAAGTCAGTGGACTTTCAGTCTCCCTTACTAACAAGAACTTTTTATTACTGATTTACATAAAATGGGAGCCTGCTGTTTAAAAATAACTATTCCATAGAGGAGCCAACGTGCGTTTTGAAATACTTAATTATTTCCCCTTTAAAGATACTTAGTTAGTTTACACATTCAGACCTTTGCTTCTTGTGGTTTTCAGAAGGCTCAGTTTGTCTGATGAAAGAGCAATAGTTGCAACAGTTTGTAAGAGATTTTTCATGCTGCCACTTAATTTCCATAATTCATATGATTAAAGGCTAAAACAAGCTAACAAGCAAGGCTGGTACTGTGTTGCAAGACATTAGCATCCAATGCCTTGTGCCAAACCATACGATATTTTTATCTTGAGATAGAGAGTCTTTCATATTTATTTGTAGCACCCAATGTTTAAGAAAAAGCAATGAGAATTCTCCCCCAACATCGACTGCAACTGATTGCAAAAAATGGTTGCTCATAACAGGACAGATACTGTATGTTCTCACTGTAAGAAGCCCTGCTGTATTTGGAAGAGTGACTATTTGTACAATAATAATGATGATTGTGAACATCTCAACAGCTGGTAGTATGTCTGGTTCATTCCACTGGTATTTTCATGGGTGAATCACATAGCATTCAAGAAGTGTGTGAACCAGAACTTTGTCTCAGCATGATGTCTCAATCAATTATCCCAGTATGTTTACATCAAATAAAAGTATGATTGAATTCTGATCCCTACAATATTTTTGTAGCCTTTTAACTTTCATGGGGTAAAGATATTGTTGTTGACACATCATTATCACCTACATAGGAGTGCAACATTTGTTTTTAGCACCCCAGCAACAGCTGACTGTTTGCAAACACTATATGGATTTTTTCTAGGTTTTTTTTTTCTCTCTCTTGTGATAAACAAATGCAATCATGGACAGCTATGAGCAAAACTAGCCATATCAGAGAACTGAACTTTCTCTCGGATGGACAAGAAAAGACTATGGCTTTCCTAAAATTCAGGTGAATTAATGATGTGGTTTGAACATGAAATAGGTTCCATACTTATATCAGGAATAAAAATTGAAAATATTTTCTTCAAACTAGAAACAGCTAGAAAATTCTTTAACATTCTACCTTTTCATAGAAATTGTTTTGGACTTCAGAACAAGGAGTTGATGGCTGCAAAACACAACATTAATTGCAGAATGATTCAGGTATAATTGTATGCTTAAAACCCAGCATCTGAAAAACCACAGGATTTCCTGTACCCTGGAAGTTTTACAGAACACTTAACAAACACACACATTGTGCTAGTAAAGGTATGGTATCAGAGAAACACAAACACAGCAGGCCCTTGAGCAAGATGAAGTGGCATAGAGAAGGATGCTTATACTATAGTGTAACAACAGGCCCTAAACTTGTTCATGGATTTTAACTCTTCATACTGTGGGAAGCCCCCCACCCAGTGGTGAAATCCAAAAATTTTCCCTACTGGTTCTGTGGGCGTGGCTTGGTGGGTGTGGCTTGGTCATGTGACTGGGTGGGCATGGCCAACTTGATTGGTCTCACCCTTAGGAAATTTCTCCTTAGTCCAACTCACAATAAAATAGCACAATAAAATAGCACTGTTCCAATATTTAAAATAGAATAGAATAACAGAGTTGGAAAGGACCTTGGAGGTCTTCTAGTCCAACCCCCTGCTTAGGCAGGAAACCCTACACCAGACAAATGGTTATCCAATCTCTTCTTAAAAACTTCCAGTGTTGGAGCATTTACAACTTCTGGAGGCAAGTTTTTCCACTGATTAATTGTTCTGTCAGGAAATTTGAGGGGCTCACATGCTTTGCCCAGGCAACAGGCTTTTAAGGGGCTGCCATAAAGAAGGGGGGCAATGTATTTTCCAAAGCACCAAAAGGCACAACAAGGAACAATGGATGGAAACTAACCAAAGAGAGAGGCAACCTAGGACTAAGGAGAAATTTCCTAAGGGTGAGACCAATCAACCAATGGAATAGCTTGCCATCACTAGAGGCTTTCAAAAAGAGTGAGGGAACTACACCCCAAATGGACAGTGCCAGGAACCACTAAAATAATGCAGAAAACTTAAAACAGCCATTCCCCTTTTAAAAAAAAGTCTACCCCAAAGCAACCGCAGTAGCTGAGAGGGAAACTAAGAGCAGCTGCTCAGGCTAATTGAAAGCCTGGGTGTGCTGCCAAAAGCCATTAACCCTTCCAACTCTATTATTCTATGTTCTCTATGTTCTAAATTGGGTGCTTCACAGCAGAAGCAATACAGCTGGCTGGACCACACATGCATTAAATTCACAGCCTCTATGATCAAGCTGCATCATTGTCCACTCCTGTATCTTTTCTCCCAGGAAGAAACAAGAAGTAGCCAACACTGCAGAAGCTATAAAAGGTCTTGGGAAACTCCAGGGAGTATCAGCTGATCACAGAAGTGTTACTTAATACTCTTTATAATGAAAATGTTTGTAATCTTGTCCTTCTTCCTGAAGGGAAGAAGTTAATCCCATCCCTAGATGGGAGATTGATGGGC
>QLTV01001810.1:67490-83439 GCA_003457575.1 Thermophis baileyi | reverse complement strand
CGCTCTCAAATCATACTAGGCAACAAATAAAAACAGGATGGATTGAAAGATACAAGCAACATGGTTATATTAATAAGTGGGAAGAGATAGATACTAGTAATTATTGTATTATTTCCTTAATTTCACATGCTAGGAAAATAATGCTTTGGATCATCCAATACAGATTAGAACCCTATGTGGAAAGGGAAGTGACAGATGTTCAAGCTGGCTTAAGAAAAGACTGAGGAGCAAGAGTTATAATTGTTGTCATATGCTGGATAATTGAGAAAGAAAAGGAAAGGAAGGGGAGGGGAGGGAAGGGAAGGGAAGGGAAGGTAAAAGAAGTTAGTATATCTTCACTGATTATAGAAAGGCCTTTGATTGTGCTGATCATGCCAAGCTGTAGAACATGCTTAGATAACATCCCAGAACATTTGGTGTCTTCTCATGAAACTTGTATTTAGGTCAAAAAGCTATAGTCTGAACAAAACAGATGGCTCCAGACTGGCAAAGGAATGTGACAAGGCTGTACACTCTTTCCTTATTTATTCAGTCTGTATGCTGCTTATACAGTATATTGAGGGAAGCTGGACTGGAAGAAGATATGCATGGTCTAAAACTGGAGGAAGAAACATTTATAACCTCTCCTTAAGCTTGATGTCACCATTCTGATAATTCAAAATGCAATTGATCTGCAAGTTGTAGTAAAGAAAGTCAAGAAATATAGTGAATGAATAGGATTAAGATCAAATACTGTATAAAGAACATCAAACTAATATTATATCAAATGGTATAATGATCAGTCATAGAATCAACAATGAAATTTTTGAAATGATAGTAATACTACTAATACTTTTGAAATACTATTCAAAATAGTATTTTGGGATCAACTATTAATAGTAAAGGAACTGGCATTCAACCACAGACTAAGATTTGGTAGAGTAGCAATGAAGGCCTTAGAAAAAGAAATCAGGTGCCAGGATGAGTCTATAACCCACAAAGATAAAAACTTCAATAATTTTCTTTGTGACATTCTATAGAAATGAAAATTGGGCTTTGAAGAAGCAGGATAGAAAGAGCACTGATGTTTTTGAACTTTGGTTTTGAAGAAGATTGCATGGATAGCAAAGAAAATAAACAAATGGATCACTGAACAAATTAACCAGAGTTCTCACTCAAGAAGATAATAACCAGGCTCAAATTATCATATGCTGGCCATATTATGCAAACATCTAGGTCTATGGAGAAGTCTATAATGCTGGAAAAAGTGGAAGGATAGAGAGAGGATGACTAGCAGCATAGTAGATGTACACAATAACAGCAGCAGTGGGCACATCATTGGAAGTCCTGAAGGACCAGGCTGGGAAAGATTGTCCTGGAGAAAATCTATGTGGGTGGCCAGAGTCAACATGTGAAGGCAGATAATCAAGGTAGATTTATTTGTACACTGAGCTTATGCACCGGAGACAAATTCCTTGTGTGTCCAATCACACATGGCCCATAATGAATCTATTCTATTCCTATTCCTATTCCTATTCTACTCTACTCTCTATTCTATTCTCAACCAAAACAAAATTGTTCAGAAGTCACTGTATGCAGGCTGTCTAAATATGACATGTATTTAACTTTTTCATCTTTGAAAGTCCCCATTTCTAAGAAGCCAGTAATACTGCTATGGAATAATGTCGTTTGAAAAGGATGCACATGTATTACATTCATTCAGCATCCTAAAAATTATCAACCCTCCCCCCCAAAAAAGATCAAGTAAACCATTACCACAAAGAGAAATACATTTATGATGACCCAAATCTGAATTTTTGGCATTATTTGGATCAAAAGATGTGAACAGAAGTGAAGATAGGCTGACTCCTATAGGTCGTATAAATTTACAGCAGAAGAAGCTCACATACAAATGTATTTCCAAAAGGGATTTGTGAAGAGTGGGATTGATATGCAAGCTCATGTTTCCAAATTTTATCCAGATCTAATTAGGTTTTATATCTTACTGCTATCATCTGTGCATAAAACATGTTCCCCAATTTCTAGCTGTAAAGGACATTCTGGATAGCTAAAAAGTGATACTGTAGGATCTTGTCAGCTGAACAGACTGTTATTTTTAGCCAGGGATCGTTGAGCTTATATTAAAAGACAAGCATGAAGGACGCTGCCTATGCGAGACAACTTTCCTCAGGCTGATTTGAGTGGTCCACTGAATACTTAAGAAAGTCTCCAAGGTTTTTCACCCAATCAATTGTAATACTTCAATCAGCCTAAATAGGAGTAATTTAGGTCCATTTCTAACTTCTAATCTCAATGAAATTAACACAGTTAAAGAACTAGCAAACCAATTATGAGAGTGGAACACAACCACGGAGCCTGCAGTTATTTGGAGATGGGGAGGTAAGCTAGCTCCAGGCAGTGAGGGATATTTTCCAGCAAGCATGAACAATTTTTAAGAAAAAGATGCTGAGACTGGAAAGAAGGGAACTGCAATTTGCAGGAAGACTATTTATCCTAACAGTAACAAAATAGTCTTCCTGATGTTTGTGCATTCCTCATGGGTTTTCTTATACCTCCAAGCATTAATAGTCAGTTTGATCTAGTTGCTGATTGTAATACTGAGATTTGTCACCCAACTCATCCAGAAAGCACTGGCTTGATTAGAACAGCACTGAAAAGCCAATAAGCCTCAGTAAGGTTAAAGTCAGATGGTACTTGATAAACAAATGAGAAAATATTGGCTAAATTCACATGCAGGAACTTGGGACTTTCTTTGCAACCTTTAAACAATATTGTATTAAAACATACAATATTGTTTTAATTTTGCATTATATGGTGCCAATTCCTGTTCTTTGATTTCTGAAGATATGGACAATGCAGCAAACATCTCTGGGAGCAAATGATTTAGGAAAGAACATTTGTTTTTGAGGCCATTCAATATTAGGTGCCCTAATCTGAAACAGAATCATAAAGGATTATTACCAAAAAGAGAAGGAATCATAGATCAATTGTTTAATACAAGCAAGCGTGTTTCAGAGAAATGTCTGCAGAAAGAATATAAATGTAATATCCAATGTGCAAAGATTATAGTTTTCTTTGGAACTTCAGTTTCATTCATCACTCTCCCTATTTTTATTATAACTCACATTTACCCAAGCCAGCATACTCCATGATAACTGTAGAACAAACTATAGAAGACATCCCATCTAAACTTAAGAAAGAATTGGCCTGGGAATAGGTTTTATTGCAGAATTACTGAACAGTCCTGCAATCTTGACTAGCATAGCCAATAATGAAAACTGTTGGGAATTGTAGTATAATTGAACAATATTTGAAGATCTGAAGGTTCTATATCTCCAGCTTGTATTCTCAACAGATGAAAGTAGATTGTTATGACTGATTTATATAATTGATTTATAGGGCCACCCAACTCAAATAGTATGGCTCTGAGAGGCATACAACAGAAAAACTAATCAAAAGAACCATGTAATATTAAAATATATACAATATATAAAATATAAGATGGTGGCAAAACACAACAATAAAAACAGTTAAAAGAGGACACCACTTAACTGGACACAAATTCCTGGGACAAAAGCTAGGAATTATTGACTTTTCTAGAGATGAACAGAGTTGGGCCTGTTGTGTATCGGGGGGATAGAGCAGAAAGGAATCCTTTCTATGAAATGTTAATATTTAAAGAGGGAATCTTCAGTATGTCCTCCATATGGGAGCATATACGGCAGTCAAAAATTCTTGGGAGAAGGCAGTCTCACAAATAACTTGATCCTATGCAATGTAGGGCTTTAAATATAATAACCAGTTACAACATTTATCTCTTCATCCCATATGCCATCTCTTATCTATAAACAAATCCATAAAACATCCCTTTTCAATCCTGGTGTCATCAGAAAGTCCTTAAAGAGTTGCCAGAAATATCAACATATATGCTTTAATGTTGATCAAATAAACCAATATTATGTTTATATTCCTTCCTTTTACTTCTAACAGTTCTTTCAAATATTGCTGTAGGATTTGATTTCTCTTCATTTCTTTTTGTCCTATCATAGAGTGTTCTTCAGATTTTAACAAGCCTCTTTTGCAAATCCTGTAGAAAAAAAATTATCCAGGTCACTCTCTTAGTTGTCATTTGTATTTCCCTTTTAAATTTTAAAATCTCAGACAATTTATTTTGTGGATCCAGTGAAGCATCCTTTTTTTCAATCACTCTCTTGGCCTGTCAGTTGCAAAATCCATTTTTGATACCATCTCTACCTTGCAAATAAAATTTGACATTTCTTTTAGACATCTTTTGAATATACAGTAGTTTCTTCATAGAAGCAGACATCACTATTGATATTGTTGATTTAATGGCTACAATTTTCTGATTCCATTATTCATAAGTCTCCTTCCGTATTTTTATTGTTAGAATGTTTTGCATCATCTTTCAAATATCTTCCCTGTACCTAAATTCTTTAGTCCCCTCAACATACAGTTTCTAAAATTATGAAATTCTTTATCTATGTTATATCTTGTAAAAACCAAAACAGGATCTTATTTCCCACACAACACTTTTTATGCTTTATAACTAATTACAAAATCTTATTGTAAAAGCTTCAACATTCCAATTTTATCTGGAAATTTAGTCCATTTATAACTTTCTAGGATCAAAATCTATTTAGTTTTTTTTTTGCTATTCATTTCAAATTCTTTAAATTATTAAGTTTATGTTTAACATTTTCTTTCATTCAGGTTTAAAGGCAGACTTACCCATCATTTTCAAACTTGCTATTTCAAGCATCTCTAATAGCTTAGAAATAGTTAATGAACTTTTTCAAAAGGGATTAGAAAGTGACATTTGTGAACTTAGTGTCTTAATAGTCACTGCAGTTGTGAGCAAGATGACTAATTCCATTGTTTCCTGGCACTTAAACTCATGGAAAACTGTCCTGCAGTCTTCACATGGAGAGTAGCTGTCTGGAGCACATGTGAGAGATCTCCACCATGTCTTTATCTGGAAAGGTTTGAAGGAATTGGTCTATTCACTAGTTCCTAGCTCTTTGTTGTGTCATTTTTTTTAAAAATAGAGTGATACAGGTTAAAGCAGGGGTGTCAAACTCACGGGCCGCGGGCCAGATGCATCATGCGCTGGCCATGCCCACCCCCATTTTAGCAAAGGGGAAAAAAGTCACGGTACGTCACGTGATGACAACATGACGATGCAAGTTTGACACCCCTGGGTTAAAGTATTACCAGTTCCAAGGTCAGTAAGATCCATGACTAATTAGATATCTTTTTTTTTTTAACAGAAGGTTGTTGAGAAGGGAGTCTGTTTGAAGCTCCTGAAGAACCTGGAGAAAGTGGATTATCTGTGATTCCCCCTTTCAGTTGATCTTCAGACCTGGTTACAACACTGAGAGGGTACTAATTGCACTTCTTGATGACCATGTATGTCAGTTTCACCCATTTCTGCATCAACTGACCCTGCTCACAATAATTTAGTCATCTCTCAGTTGGGTTGTTATAATGCTTTACGTGGGACAAGTTGCAGTTTTCCAGAATGCAGTGGTATGGGAGTTTGGATTAAGTAGTATTCTGCAATGATGTGAAATAAACTTATCCAAATAATTGTATCTGATTTTAAAATGTTATAGGATATAACCATAAAATATTTGCATTTAATTAACTGAAATGTCTTACTGTGTTTTGAACTTGGGCCAAGAACTAGAAGACGACCAAAAGAAATCAGATTTAGTCTAATATATCTCTTTCTGCTGGCTAATATATAAGAAATGTTCTTCCACATCATTCAGAATAAGGTTGTTTTCGAAGCCTGCTTAATTAGAGACAAGATGACAAATTATAGCAAGAGAGATTGGCTGCTCAATGGCCTATGTGAGAATGAAGTAACAACCACCATGATTACATCAGGATCAAAACAGATTTTTATTGCAGGTTTTTTTTCTTCTATCAAGCAATGGCTGATCAAGGAGCTGATGAAATACAGTGTCAGATTTATGAAGACTAAGGTTTCCTCAAATTAGAAGCTGTAAGGAATATAAGTCACACTGATTTCAGCTCAGTAACAAATTTGTCAAACATATACTTTATATAAATAGGCTGGTAATGATAAAGTCTTTCCCAGCAACCTGTACAGGTGAAAGATTATTTTATTTTTCAAGGCCTCTCCCTGGGTGCTTGCTGTTGATACTTGGGTGACTAGTGATTTCCCACAGTTAGCCTCTGAGCATTACTTATCTTTTATTTGTCTTGCACTTAAAACAATCAAACTTTATTTACAACATGTATGCTTTTTGCTGATTTAGGAAGAAGAAAACTTAAACACTTAAGTACAATTCTATCATTAGGTATGCAGATGTGATAGAATGGAAGTAGAAGGATATGCAGAAACTTATGAAGGCAATGCAAAATGCTTTTATTAGGAGTATCTATTAATCTGAATGTGCATACTACAATATTTTGACTGTTATGGTGATGGCTTCTGACATCTTTAAAAGGTATTATCTGATTCTCTTTTCAGAAACAAAGGACATGATCTTGCCTTTCTCATTTGAAAAGGCCCTTGCTTTAACTCACTATTTTATCTTTGAAACACTTCCAGCATTTCAAATGGCCCAGATTGGTTTTTTAAATGAGATATAGGCCTTTTTGTACTGATGTCACTTTTATGAAACTTTATCCACAAAAGTTATTTTAAATGTATTCTTTTGAAACTATGCAGAAGTTTTGTTTTGGTGGTCCCTTGATAGTTGGGCCAAGATGTTAAGCAGCAAAATATTTGTTTAGTTGCTATTTTGTCACTGATTGTGAATTTTTTTTAATACCTTAGGCATATTTTCTGACAATAGTTTCTAGATGTTTATCTTAATAAAATGTATTGGTTTGGGTTTTTTTTTTTTTGTTTTAATCTTTTATTTGCCATCTAGAGTCACTGTTTGTAAGAAGGGCGTTTTTTTCTTTTATGTACACTGAGACCAAGACAAATTCCTTGTGTGTCCAATCACACTTGGCCAATAAAAAAAAATCTATTCTATTCTATATGAACAAGAGGGAGGGAGGGAGAGAGGGAGGGAAAGGGAGAGAGAGAGAGTGAATGAATGAGTGAGTTAGTTTCCCAAAGACCACCAAGTAGGAGAAATTGACATATTTTTGCTTACTATTTTTTTCTGATCCCAGTAATGATCAGTCCTGCAAACTGACAAAGAATCAAACAAGCAAGAAAATACTGTCTATTAAAAGAAAATACAACATTATGACTTTATGTCTAATTCATCTCATGAATGCAACAATGAATTGTGTCATTATATGAAACAACAATGACAACATAGCAATAGACATAAAGTGACCATGCCAAAGATAAGATGAAAGCATTAAAAAGAAAGAGAATAAGTACTGATACTAGAAACAGACCATGATCCTGCCTGTTCTCCAACTCACTGTAATTGTCTTTTACCACTCACTTTGAGGTGGTGATATGCTACAAAGTAAAAGCAGAACTCTGGTGATGATCTAGTCAGCCGTCATCTGTTAAGGAGGACTCCACCTGATCAGCCTTCCCCAATTAAATCAAAACTCCCAATTTTCTGTGTGCAGAAAAGAGAAAGGGCTTGCATCATGATGGCTGTTGTTATTCTGCTCTTCTTTTTCTTCTTGCTAGCAGTAGAGGATGATGGGGAGGAAGACCTGTTGAGATTCTTTTATGTTGTATTTATTTTCAATGTGAGATATAAGTGAGACAACATATGTTCACTTGAGTATTAACTAATATATGACACAATGAATTAGAGTCAAAGTAGTTACTGATAATGCTACAGTCGCAAGCCCTTTTTCAGAAATTAAGATATTTTTGATAGTAAGTTAGAGCATCTTTATGCAACCTCAGAGCACTCCAGACAAGGATCTTGGAATGCATCACCTTGAGAAGAATGAGGAAGGATGTAACAGCAATTTGCCAAAGTAACTCATGGATATGTACAAGAGGAAGCTTAATGGCAACCTTTCATGGATCGTTTTGGATTTTTGCACTGAACTCAGGTTGAACTCAGTGGCCTAAATGACCTCTTCCAATCCAATCAGTGCAACAACAGATGAGAAATAATATGCAAAACAAAAAGAAAACATGTTTATGTAAGCTTACAAATCTTTATTTTTAATCTTCAACCAAAACAAATACACAAAATGAAGAACAAAAGCTTTAATATTTTAGCAGGTCATATTTTGACAACTCTTCAGCTTTTTCTATCTTTCTTTGTATTTCCTTTCAAAGATCATGGGGAAGATACACAGAAGCTTCTTTTACGGAAGATCGCAATACGTAGACTAGTCAACAATGGATATCATTAAACCAAACTTCCAAATAGTGAATGCTGATCAACTCTAGGCAAATTGCCGTAAGGGTTTCTGAGCTATTCATTAGTAGATCTATACAGTGGAGGCTGAGTATCCAGTGGTTTTCCTGATTGGGGAATTCCCAGGCATGTGCCTGGAGAATTGTACATATTATAATGTTAGTACATCTGGAAAAATAAAAAAAAATGGGAAGATCTACTGTAGTCAATATACTGCTCTGCAAATTTGAAGTGAGCAAGGAATTAGATCATCTCTGTTCTAGCTCTATGATAATGTGAAAAAAGTTCAGTCATTTCAATTGGCATGCAAAGAAAATCTGTTAATAATTTAGCACACTGACTTTCCGATACTGCAGCAGAAAGCCTCTAATTGTAACAAAATGTAAAGTATAAGAGCAAGTAAGTCAGACTACTGTTCATAGGCTTTATTAGATAATGTTGTTATGGGATATAAAATATGTTTACAATTGTAGTGAAAATTGCTCCTACACATAATAATCTGGAAGTTCTCTGCCACAACTACAGTTAGAAGAATATTTGGATGGTTCAGGTCAGCTGGTAGGTATCTTGCTTGTCAATCAGATTACAGCAACCTTTAAATTCCCAATTTTGTATTTTGCCCACAGACTTTGAAGGGGTGTGCAAAAGCTTCAAAGACAGGCTTCACTTTGCCAAAAAAGCACCTACTTAATGTCCCTTTGTGAGGCAATGGGACAATCTTCTTGTTTATAAGAGCTTCACTCTGTTTTGGAGTGATATAGCCTCTTCCCAAGATGATCAGTCCAAGGGAAACCTTTGAGAGCTGCGAGGGGCCTTCTTCCACTTTTGCCAAAGTGTTTCCAGGTAGGCAATTTTGGCAAATGCTTTGGGACATCTGTGTGTATACAAGGAGTGTGGCAAGGATAAAGCCTCTTAGGGGATCTTCACTTATATTTAGTGTATGATGAGAACATGAAGAACAGAAGTAAACATATGTATACAACCCATGTAATTATATACAAAACTTCTAAGGGGATATGGCAATGGCCTCATAACTGGATGTTCAATTCAGCTATCCAGGCAATCGCTTCTGGTGTTTCTTTGTGCAGATCTTCTAGGGAACCAGAGAATGCATGTGGTGGGCAATCTTGCACAATATGTTTAATATTGTGGCACAATGGCTAAAATGCAGTATTGCAGGCAAAGTCTGTCCACAGCCTGACAGGTCTCAAGGTTGACTCAGCCTTCTATCCTTGGTTGGTAAAATGAGGACCTGGATTGCTGGGAGCAATATGTCAACTCTGAAGTGAACCTGGCTGAAGCTATCTTTTGCTGCCTCATAGTTGCCACAAGCCCTGAGAGGGGGAAGGGAGGGGGGAAGTAGATAGACTGGCTGATCCGTCAAAACAAAAAGTTTTCTTGTGGGAACCAAGCAGTAGTGGGTTCTAAAATCCTTTACTACTGGTTCGCGTGCGTGCTTGAGCGCACAACACTTCTGCGCATGTGCAGAAGCGTCCTGGGCGGGTGGGCGGAGCCTCCCGCTGCCGCTGCTACCGGCTCTAAGAACCGGGCCGAACCAGAAGCAACCCACCGCTGGAACCAAGGTCATCTTAACAGGTGGCTGTGAAAGGAGGAGAGGAGTGACTAAGCAGCCTGCCAGCACTTTCATTGGACAATGAGACCAGTGACATGTGGGGAGGGAAACTTTTACTTTTTAAAAAATTAGGTGAAAACCGTGGGAACTTTTGGTTTTCACTGGCTGTGCCTATATGATGTGTCCAGTGAACATGTTCTTTAAGAAATCTACCCGCTCAGGGGTGAAATTCTCCCAGTTCGGGCGTGCCTGCCAGTCGTCGGAGAGCCAGTAGCAACGGCAGCGCTAGGCTTCGCCCACCCACCCGGACACCGCCATTTGGGTTCTTTTACCCTCTGTGCATGCGCAAAGCGTTCTGTGCATGCAGAGAGGGTAAAAGAACCCAAATGGCAGCGTCCGGGTGGGTGGGCGAAGCCTAGCGCTACCGTCGCTACTGGCTCTCCGACGACCGGCAGGCACACCCGAACCGGGAGCATTTCACCCCTGTACCTGCCTCGGAGTTCTGCTGTCAATAGGTGTATTACTCGGAATGCTAACACAATATGCTGCATTGTAAAGCACTCAGAGAGTGCTGCAAAGCATTATGAGGCAGTATATAAGTCTAACAGCTGCCCAGAGTCCTTTGGGAGTTGGGCGGCATACAAATATAATAAATAAATAAATAAATAAATAAAATAAATGTGATTGCTATTGCTAATAGTTTGCATATCAGCACCACAATTGCAACAAGGGGAATCTTTCCATCCCCACTGATACAGGACAGAGGCACTTCTTCCAGTACCACACCTTTTAGTGAACATGGTAAAGGTCTTCTATGTTAGGCCACTTTAGATGCCCTGTAAAGAAGCCCACAACCACTGAACCTGAAATCACTTTGTCCTGTGCTGGTGGAGAAGACTGAGAGGAGTTACTTCCACAACACTAGTTTAAGCAATTCAAGGACACACACATCATTGAAGCAAATCAGATAGTGTCTTCACTTTGATGAAGTGGATCATGCAGCCTCCACAGCGTGAATCATTTTGTCAGAATGAATCTATGATGCATTGCACAGACATAAAAGCTAGCCCTCTCCATCCATGTATCTTAGTTGGTGATGAACTTTAACAGCGCTGATTCTATCAAAATCCTGTGACAGAACACATGATCATTTATCTTTTTAATTCCTTTCCTCTCATATTTAATTTTGAGGAACTCAGTGAACTGAAGATTAATCTATTGCTTAAAAGAGAATTTATGACAAATTGCAAGGCCTATCATCAAACTTTCTGATTTTAGGCATTTAAGCATGTATTTGCATCCAAATAGCTCTGCAATTGTCTAACGGGTAGTTACTCTTGATATGGTGCAAATGTTGTGTTTTAGAATCAGGTGAACCCAATGTGAATAGGCAAATCTAAGGCAGGTGGTCCACTTGGGCCAGTTGATAGACTTTAATAGGTGCTGATTATGCTGCTCATATTGCATGAAATTAAAAAAGCTTACAAATGTCATGAACCATTACCCTTCCATTTGAAGAAACCTATGGCATGTTAGGAGGATTTAATGAAATTATTTTCATTATGCTATGGGTAGTCTCAATGAGATTGCAGGTTACCCATTTAACTAGGTTTATTGTTAATAGTATAAAAAAAAATCTTTCCATCAAATTCATACTTTAAACAGCATGTTAATCACGAACATGTTTTCTATCCTTTTGTAAGCTTCTCAATGAAAGGTCCTTCCCAAAGATGAATAAATAAAATAAAATACAGTTATACAAGGGTTTTGTTAATGTCTTATCTTTGTAGTATCTTCTTCTATCTTTAAGAATGAGAAAATTAAATCATACCAGTTTTAGTGGCAGAAAAAGAGTGAGCTTATTTTGAACACAGGAATGAAAAACCAGTGTTGGTGTAATTGTTTAGACTTTCACAAGCAAAACAAAAAACAAAAAACCCTGAACAAATTCTGGACTTCTGAAGAAGAAATGGTAAATTGAAGATGAGCAGAATGAATACCTGGTGAGTAGACAGGTTCTAAGTAATTTTCTGGACAAAGAGGGCTTGCGAGCACCCACAAGTGCTCAACACAATTGCCTCTCCGAAGGAAACTGTAAGACAGAACCTTTGGTAGGTTTGATGGAAAAGCCAACAATTTGCTCAAATCATCTTTCAAAAGGACACTGAAATGCCATATTTCCTTTTCTAATCGCTTTTGGAAATGGCTTGTTAGCTGCTTTTCAGCTATTAGGAAACTTTGGATCAATAAATTTTAGAGAAGTGGGTATTTCCTTCAAACTTTAGCAACAGAGGTTTTAAATGCAAATTTAAGGACTTAAAAATATTTTAGAATAAACAGCAAAAAGGTGTTTAGGATCTTGATTTTGGAAAATAACAAATGGGCTAAGGATTGAGATGGATTTGAAATAAGATTTAAAATTAATTATTAGAATTCTTCCTGTGGAAAAATATTTTCGTTTTGAATTTTCTTTTTAAAAAATGATGAGAGTCTGAAGGCTGGACACTACAGGGAACCAGAAGGAACTAAATATTACAATTAAAGTAGAAGAACACTTAAATTTGACTTAGTAATACACAATGGAGCAAAATACTTTAACATCAGACGTATTGAAGGATATTTGTGAACAATGGACCCAGAAGTTAATTTTAAGTTCAATAGATAATGTCTAAAATGCTATGAAAGACAAATACATTTTATCCGAGAAGATGGAGACTGCTCTGAACATAGATTTAAGAATGGCAGGTTACAAGAATGATATGGAAAAAGATGCTGCATTGGATATACAAGTGAAACCAGCTAATGTCTCAATAGTTAAAAGGAATATATAAATAACAAACCAAAAGAGTGACCTGGATATTGTTCCAATATTGAATTTACAGAAGAAATTTGTTAAAGCTTTGAAGAATTTTGGGAGAAAGTATGTCAGCCCCCCCAGATAAAGCAGATAGGAAATGACAATATGAACTGATTTTACTTTATCATAAGCTTACATTTACAGAACCTTGCTAATCTGAAAACACAAGCTTCCCACTACCACTTTTAATTGGTTGATCCATTAGGGTGGGTCCTTCCTAAGTTTCTTTCTCTGACTGTGAAGCCCCTGGGGGCTCCTGCCTCTCTTAACTAATTGTTTGCTTGGCAGCTTCTCTTCCCTCCGTTCCCCAAGGTCAACCACACATTCAGTTAAATTGGACAAATTAAAAATTAAAAGAAATTGAGTTCTAAGACATTGTTTGAAGGGTTTAACAATCAAGATTATTAAAAGTAAAAGACATAAACCTAGTGGGTTTATTTGGAAAAGGCTAAAATAGTTAATAATAGCTATGTTATTTCTGGTAATCCTTAACAATGTTTTGCTGAATGTATATCGGACATTAATACGATTGAGCGGGTCCAGAGATATTTCACGAGAAGAGTACTCCACTCCTCTACTCACAATAGAATCCCTTATGCCACCAGGCTTGAAAATTTGGGCTTGGACAATCTGGAACTGCGCTGCCTGCGATCTGATCTAAGCATAGTACACAACATTGTCTGCTACAACGTCTTACCTGTCAACGACTTCTTCAGTTTCAACCTCAATAATCCACGGGCAAACAATCGATACAAACAAAAGGTAAACCGCTCCAAACTCGATTGCAGAAAATACAACTTCAGCAACAGAGTGGTCAACGCCTGGAATGCGCTACCCGACTCCATTGTTACATCCTCAAACCCTCACAGCTTCAACCTTAAACTGTCTACCGTGGACCTCACCCCATTCCTAAGAGGTCCGTAAAGGGGGCGTGCATAAGAGCACCAGCGTG
This sequence comes from Thermophis baileyi, assembly GCA_003457575.1. Classification (NCBI taxonomy): domain Eukaryota; kingdom Metazoa; phylum Chordata; class Lepidosauria; order Squamata; family Dipsadidae; genus Thermophis; species Thermophis baileyi. The sequence goes on along the minus strand of QLTV01001810.1, from coordinate 69,709 downwards.
CCTACCGTCCCTGTCCTACTGTCCCCATTTATTTGTAATTCATTTCCTTCGTTCATGTCCATGTTCATATTTATACCTACTATCTCGTACATGTTTGACAAACTAATAAAATAAATAAATAAATAAATAAATAAATATATGTTTTATAATATATTACTATATTATTATTATTTTCTTTTTCTGTTTTTTCTTATTTTTTGCCCTTTCTATTTTTTCTTTGATTCTTTATCTTTTGTTTGTATAGGTTTTTACCTTTTTAGTTGTAATTTTTAATTAAATTACAATTAAAAAACCTGAGCAAATTCTCCTGCTATAAAAATGCTCTTACTTTCTCATACTGCAAACAGAAGTGCTGAACTAAGTTTCAATATTTGTACATGCTAGCATTTTAATTTTTTTTAAAAGCATATACATGTGCATCAAATCCAGTAGTTTCTGCTTGAAAACTTTCATTTACGCTATACAAATGCCAATAAAGATTTTATATCAACTTATGATGGTTGTATTTAGTTGACAGTTCCTGCAACAGAAACAGCTGCCACATTAATGGTCTCTGCTTGGTTTATTCTTCTGGTTGTCTTTCCTTATCTTGCTGTTTACATTTGGCCAGAGGCAAAAAAAAATATTAAATCAAAAGAAACATCTCAAACTTCCCACAATGCAAGGGAAATAATCGTATTGCCTTGAAACAGAGATATATATCACCCCATAAAGTTTCAGTAGTAAGTAGCTAGATATTGCTGTGCAAAATATTCATTTATTAGTAGCAGTTGAGTAGAATGTTTTATGAATTTACTAGTGTTTTAAAATACAAATATCTTGTGCTTGCACAACACTAAAACCAAAACATAGTAAATGTGACTTCAAACCACTGCCTTGCTCCACATTGACTGAACTGTTTTATATTTCAGAAAGAGTATGACCTTAATTACCCAATGTAAATATTCTCAGCAGATTTCACTCTGCAATCCAATGCTAAAAAATTATCCTTAACTTACAACCAGTTGTTTAATGACCATTTGAAGTTACAATGGCCTCTGAGAGTGTGTTTTACATCCCATAAAGCACTTCCGGCTATCATAAAACATGGTACCACCCCCTGCAGTCATATGATCATAGTGTGGGTGTGTGGCAACATCTTTGCATGTACAAATGGTTGCCAAGTTCTCCATGATCATTTAATCCTCATTAAATGAGCTGTGGTGGCGCAGTGGTTAAAATGCAGTACTGCAGGCTAACTCACTGCTCAGTCCAGGAGTTTGATTCTGAACGACTCAAGGTTGACTCAGCCTTCCATCCTTCCAAGGTCGGTAAAATGAGGACCCAGATTGTTGGGGATAATATGCTGACTCTGCAAACCGCTTAGAGAGGCTGTAAAGCACTGTGAAGTGGTATATAAGTCTAAGTGCTATTGCTATTTGTAATCCTATCTGCTGGCTTCCCCAGAAAGTCAATGGGGAAGCTGACAGGCAAAGTTGAGAGCTGCTGCACCTGAAGAGAGGACTCTGGGGGCTGGTTGAAAGAGCTGCTTGTTGAAATGGAACTCAGACCCTGAAAAAGCTGAGGTCTGTCCTGCAACCCGCCAGAGCCCTTCCGTTGTGCACATAGAGAAGAATCGAACTTCTCTGGTAGGAGGCAGAAACAGAGCTCAAATCTCAAAAATCTGAGAATTAAGATAGACTGGTTCACATACTTGCAAATACAATCAAGATATGAAAAAGACAAAAAAGAGGGTTTTATGATGGGAATCTCGGAATTAGATGATATTTTAATTGGTAAGGATGAAAAAATGATTACGAAATTATATAACTTCTTGTTACAAACGGAATTAGAGGAAGAGGTAGTAAAAGAAACAATGATAATATGGATGAGGAATTTTGGTTACACAATAGACTGGATAGATGGCAACAGATGTGGGAAAGGAACTACAAACTAACCATGGCTACGGCATATAAAGAAAATATGTATAAAATGTTTAATAGATGGCACATGTCACCAGAGAAATTGTCAAAAATGTTTAAAGATAAATCAGCAAAATGTTGGAAATGTCAGCAAATACCAGGTTCATATTATCACATGTGGTGGACATGTACAGAAGTGAGGAAATTTTGGATTAAGATACAGTCATGGTTAGGAAAAATGATGGAAAAGCCAGAATTAAAACCAGAAATTTTCTTACTAGGAATTGTACCAGAAAAATATAGAAAAGAGGATATATA
>QLTV01001810.1:51595-67136 GCA_003457575.1 Thermophis baileyi | reverse complement strand
CAGAGAAAGGAAGAAAGGACAGCAAAGAAAGGGAAAGGGGGGGAATGGAAGAAGGAGAAAGGAAGAAGAGGAGGGAAGAGAGGGGGGAGAGAGAGGGTAGGAGGGGGTGTAGAGAGGAGAAGAGGAGAGAGGGAAGGGAAGTAGTTTTGGAGGAGAAGGAGGAAAGGAAAGAAGAAAGGGAAGGAAGGGCTGTAAGATAGGAAAGGGGGATGGTAAAGAAAGCAACCTTGAACAAAATAAAGAAATAAGATAAATATAAGATATATGTACAATGATTGTATAAAAGAATGAAATGTAAAAGGAGATGATAAATATGTGAAGTGTTTAGATGGAATTGAAAATAAAAAATTTTAAAGGGTAAAAAAAAAAAAATCTCAAAAATCAGAGCTGTGTTCCTTCATGTGTTGTTCCTTTCCACACATAGAGGGAAACTGAACTCAGCAGGTAATTCTTCACTCTGTCCACTTATGATGAAGGAGATTGCTTAATGACTGTAACCAAGAGTGCTGGGATTGCAGTTGTTGAGTGAATTAGTTATATGGCCATCTCACTTAACGTTTTGTTTAACAACTAGGATTCCAGTCCCAATTATAGTTGAAAATGGATTTTTGTTAGAAGTAATTGAACATAGGCTTAAAACTACTTCGATATTTCATGACCAGTGGGTCTAAATCAGTGGTTCCCAATGTGGGGCCCACGCCCCACAGGGGGGCAATTTGATTTTTAATGGGGGCAATTGGAATCTTGTTTAAACCAAGTTAATGGCCTTTTAGGCTTCCTCCGCGTGAGTAGGAGTTCACTTTTTGAATAGTAAGAATTATATGTCACGGGGGGGCTTCAGGATTTTAGAGATGCTTAGGTGGGGCATGGCCAAAAAAAGGTTGGGAACCACTGGTCTAAATCAACTAGATAAATAGTGAAATATGGAAGCCCAATCTACTTAGATTTTTGACTTAAAATGCTATTATAAAACTAGCACAGTGAAAACAGCTATCTTACATTTTAGAAGTATGGGATGCATTTGGATGGGGATGCATTTTGGAAAGAAAGTTTATATGGCATTATAGGTAAATGTTTAGCCTTGCTTTTACATTAAATGAAAGAGGATCAATATCTGTGCTGAATGTGGGTCATCATAAATCCATAAGAGGATTGGCTAATATATTCTTCCGTATGAGAAAGGATCCTGATACTGTAAAAAAGCAATAAAATATCAAATTATCTCTCTGCCTTTTTACTGGTCTCCATGCTTGATTTTTTCCCACAGATTGGAAACTTACAATTGTAGAAAATATATAAAGGCAGGGGTGAGTGGGTGGGCAGAAGAAGTCAGAATTCGAAAGATTTATAATGCTCTAAAACCTTTTCCATGGCCTCAACAAATGAGAATTCTATATTAATATTATTATAAATAATAATAAATAGAAGAAACAATAATGTACTTCATTTCTATTCTACTAAGAAGGTTACAGTCCTATATCTTATATATTGCTGGATATCATTGTTATTCAAATTAGTATTTTAGTGTTCAGTAATAAGCCTATCCAAGAGAGCTTTTCTCTAAGCACAAATAAAGTAGTATAATAACCTGAATTATGAAACACATTCAATGTTAAGATTTTTCCTTGACATGTATTTTAATATCATACAAGTGAGTTTGCAAAATTGTTATTTCCCAGAAATAAAGCTTATTTTATTTTTTTGTAAAGAAAATGTGTAAGAAATAATAAATGCAGGAATTTTTATGAAGAGAAACACTGAACAGGAGATTAACCTTAATTAAGTGAATAATAGGCCTGTGAGAATCAGGCATTGATTGACTCAGATTCTTCATTCAATTTGGAAAAATAATTTTGTTACGTTTGCATGTTCTAATAAAATTGTTGAACTGGATTGATTCAATTCAGATTTCCAAAACCAGTTTGGAAGAAGCATAGCGCTAGTGCATCTAAATTATTTGATCAGATTTAGAGGCATTCATTTTCCAAAATTAAATTGATTGATTTTCTCTGAAATCCTTCATGGGATGGAACTGATTCTATTTCAGAAGGAGACAATTATCTCTTCCTCAACTTCTCAGTCCTCTAGATGCAGAATAGTAGGAAAATGAAGCGCCACTCTTCTTTAGTCTGATGTGGTGAAAACATAAGTATCTATCAGTGATAGGTTCTAAATCCCATTGCTACCGGTTCGCGCATGCGCTCGTGTGTGTGCGTGATGCTTCTGCGCATGCGCAGAAGCATCTGGGGCAGGTGGGCGGAGCCTCCCGCTGCCGCTACCAGTTCGTAGAACCATACCGTACCGGTAGCAACCCACCGCTGGTATCTATACATTCTTATTGTATATCCACAGAGTAGAATGAAATCTGCAGGTTAGCAAGAGATTTATAAAAAGTTCTAAATTTCACAAAACTCAACATCCAACTATCCATCTGTCTGTCACTATGATTCCCCACCCCCCTGTGGAGTCAAATTGAAACAGAATGCTGCAGAACTTCTTTTGTAGGAACTACCCATGCTTTACCCAAAGGTGCTTTTTCAAGAGGCAACTGGACTTTCTGGTTTTTCTTTGAAGACGTTTCACCTCTCATCCAAGAAGCTTCTTCAGCTCTTCTTCAGACCTGGACCTAGATGACTGAGAATCTCCATAGACATATATCCATGCTTTACTTGCAAACAATATTTGTACATTTCTGACAATATAGATGACAGCAATGCCTTTATTATGTGAGTTGCCATTGGGCAAAATGAGCCAAGGGGATTGGCCATTCAGGAGCCACACTGCCAGTCTATTAATAAATCCTTTGAAAGATATTTTGGAATGTGTGGGAACTCATATGCACTGAGCCGAGGTGGCGCAGTGGTTAGAGTGCAGCACTGCAGGCTACTTCAGCTGACGGCTAGCTGCAGTTCGGCGGTTCAAATCTCACCGGCTCAAGGTTGACTCAGCCTTCCATCCTTCTGCGGTGGGCAAAATGAGGACCCAGATTGTTGGGTGCAATATACTAACTCTGTGAACCGCTTAGAGAGGGCTGTAAAGCACTATGAAGCGGTATATAAGTCTAAGTGCTATTGCTATTGCTATTTCCCCATCTTCAGAAATTGCTCTTGAATTTCTCAATATACATGCATAACTTTGGTACACTTCAGGAAGCACTTTTGGTCAGTCTTGAAAAGCTGCTTTAATAACTCCTAAAGAGAGGATTTGTAAGGCATTTCCATACATTCCAAAACATCTCTTTCAAAAATGTGCATACCTATCACACAGCATCTTTACAACTGACCCAGGTTTGTATAATTTGGGGGATTCCAAGGAAGAAATGGTGAGAAGTTCCTTTCTACTGATGCCAATATGAGCAGCATAAGACACAATAGCCGTGTTATTAAAATAGTATTAACATGATTGCAACCTGGATTAGGATTGCATACTGAATTTCTAAGTTTGTCACCTAGTGTGCAACCAAAGAAACAGATAATATAGCTGCTTCTGTATTTACTCAGAACTGTATGCATATTGTTTGCTTTTGTTTTGATAACTCAAAATACACGAAGAAGGTTCCAGGTGAGATAGGTAGTATAGAAATATGATAAATAAATAAAAAAGTACATATGGTCCACCTGAATGATTTTTGATACAGGAGATTTTTTCAGAAGTAGTGATGCATTTTCTTGAAAGAAGCCTCCAGGTATCTACTACATACTAGGATAAACCTGAACTTATTTTGGTCTTGGTGTTTACTGACCTGCATAACACTGGAAGCAAGGATTTACTTCTGACATTTTTTAATCGCTAAAGGCCTTTCAGAGTTTGTGAAAATTACTGTCCTAACTTTATGTAGTCTTCAAAAGGTGACTGATTTTTTTAGTTTATAATGTTTTCCCTTTTTTTTTTAGCTCTGCCGAAATGTTATGTTCACTATATTAAGCAAAGCTAGGAGTACTAGCTTGTCGTTCACAGTAAATTAGAGTGGCAGTTCCTGCTGTGATTGGGTGCTTAGCAACTAAAACTTGGTAGACTTATTTGGTTATATTAGAAAGAAATATAAGCCGCGGTGTTCTCATATATAATAATTTATTCATTTGACAAAGGATAGCACCTATTACAGATTCTAATCATCTAATTTGTGTATCTAGATATTTATCTCATCCAAATTACCGAATAATATTGAGCATGCTGCAGAAAGGAAAAAAACAACTAAAATTCATTAATGGACACCAAGACTCTCGCAAAATACTGTAGCAGTTTATCAGCACATAAATAGATGGATCTGTTTCAAGAAAGAACATATTTATATTTTTGTAACAAATATGGAAAGTTATTTCTTAAAAAGGATATCTTTTAACATTATTACATGTGGCAGTTCATATATATGAGGAAATGCAAGATTATAAAAATTTCATAGAATATACAATTAACAAATTATGCTAAGTCTAATTTTCACTCAGACTTTGTTAATGCAATTTTTAAAAGCTAGCAGATGGTTTGCGCATTAGCCCACAATAAATTATAACACTTATAAAGACAGTTATGTACCAGGAATTGCAAAGAATCCAGGCTACAGATGACCCTTCTGATTTTTAATAATCTCTGTAATTGATGTACAGGCAAAAAAAAAAAAAAACACAGATGTCTAATGTGGTTTCTTGATGAAGCACAAATCACTTCTATTTACTCAGGCAATGCTTCATGGTCCAGTTCATTTCTTAATTAAAGACATCAAGATGCACACAAATGGCATTGAAAAGAATGTTTAGTGTGCTAGATGTTCAGCTGGGGTTTTAGATACTTTGCTTGCTTCTCTAAACCCTGACTCATTTATCATTTCCCTTTAAAACATGACTAAAACACAGTTAATCCCCGTGTAACTAAAGACATCGTGGCTTCTCCTTAATTTGTTTTTATTATCTGCTTAGAATATTAAACTATGTTATCAAATATTGGAAGTTATACTTCAAGGATTTTTGTAAAAAGAACCAGTGTGATTATAGTTAGGTAATGCTTAGCTGAAAAGTACGGAATAATATAAATATGATAATCCTTCAATATTTATTTAATTTGGAAAGCTATAGCAATAGCACTAGCACTTAGACTTATATACCGCTTTATAGTGCTTTACAGCCCTCTCTAAGCGGTTCACAGAGTCAGCATATTGCCCCCAACAATCTGGGTCCTCATTTTACCCACCTCGGAAGGATGGAAGGCTGAGTCAACCTTGAGCCGGTGAGATTTGAACCGCTGAACTGCAGCTAGCAGTCAGCTGAAGTAGCCTGCAGTACTGCACTCTAACCACCTCGCCACCTCTAACATTTAACCTGATATGGTTTAACCTGGACAATTCCATGGCCTTAGTTTGGCCTTCTCAGCAAACAGCTTTGTTGCATTTTTTTTTAAAAAAAAGATGGATGTCATGTCTTTGTATCATTTTGTTTCATGATAAAAAGATTTATTCTAAGGAAGGAGGAACAAATTTAGAAATATCATTTATATATTATATTACTAAGATAACAAAGATCGGCTAGTTCAACAGCGAGGATCTATAGTTGTAAAAGCTACATCCTGATAAAGAATGAGAGATAGAAGATTTAAATTATGGAGTTTAAGTTGATTGTTAAGGGTACCATTAATTGCAAAAAGACTTACTCAAATGATCCTAGATGACATAATGCCTCGCTTGAAGAGATGATCAGTAAGAAGAAATTCACATACTTTGGACATATTTTTCTGTTTTACTATGCTAAATTGCCCAGAGTAGCCCCACTGTGAGATAGGCAGCAAATAAATTTAACAAATGAATACAATAAATAAAATAGGTTGAAATAATGAGCATTTGTCCATAAGGTTGTCATGGTTCTGGCTTGACTCAATAGCATCTGAATAATTCATGTAGCTACAAAGATATTGCACATTCATTCAGGTTTATAACTGCTAACTCCCAGAAAATGATGACAAAATATAATTTTATTACAGGTAGAAATTATGAGATCATCAAGAATAATATTCAAAATAGATTTGATGGAGCAATATAATGAACCCTATATGAATGAGAATGTTACAAAAATCAAAACCAGGTGTTAATTCCTTTTCATAAAAACTTTGTCATTTCCCCCCAATTATCTAGTGCAGTGATGGCGAATCTTTTAGACACCGAGTGCCCAAACTGTGCGTGCGCATGCCCAAACTGAAAGGTGCACGCTTCTGTGTGCGAATGTGCGAGTGTGTGGACATGCGCACATGCAGACATGCGCATGCACGGACATGCACAGGCATGCGTCTGCCTGCGCAGCAGAGACCCGAAGACCAGCTGGCCCAACACCGGCAGCTTGGCAAGAGGAAAGATCTTTTTCTTTCGTGAGCTTCTGTTTCATCGTTTGCAGGGAAACAGAAGCTCACGAAAGAAACGCCACGGAGATCTGACCTGGGGCAACGGCGTGCATGCCAGCAGAGAGGGCTCTGCGTGCCACTTCTGGCACACATGCCATAGGTTCACCATTACGGATCTAGTGTGTAGGTCTGTTACTATTTGTTGATTTCCATAGGACCACCATAATTGAAAAGCAAGGCAAAGCAGTGGAACAAGTTTATGGGTTTTATTTCACTGACTTGGATGATCATAGTCTGATATGTTCACTGATACTCAAGAATAGTTTAGACTCCTTGGCATATTTTCCACATCATCTTCATAACCTTAGTTTTCTCTGCATATATTTGATTCTTCACAAAAAGAAGGCAAACACAACCGTCATAGTATCAAAACTTAGAAGAAGAAATGTTTCTTTTAGTAACGGCAATTAATGCACAATTTAACAACTTTAGAAATGTATTTATAAAACTATGAAAGTCATTTTTACTTCTTTTGAATTTATGAAAGTGAAATCATTTATATGGGTCAAATATTTTCTCTTATTCCTAAAAACAATAAGATATGAAGATTTCCTTAGTATCGGTTCTTTATAATTGTTTGTTATTACTTGGTTTTAATTTACAACCAATTTGCAAAAGTTATAACTTGCAGTTATAAAATAATTTATATTGGATATCACATGGAATATTCCATGGAACATATTAAAGAAATCATATTAAGGCTATTTCATTAGTTATTTGTGACTAAATCAAACACAAGGAAGCAAATTAATATACTCCAAGTTAAGCAGGAAATATGACCTCACTTTGTATCACTTGAAAATTAAATAAAATCTATTCATGTTAAGGCTATTGGTTAAATGAGACCATCTTAGATGTTCTGGGATGCACAAATTATATTAAAAACTATCATTAATATTCAATCTATTATTCTGCAATAGATTTTCACTTTCCCGCCCCCCCCAAATGTTTGGGAAATTAAATATTTTAATATATAATCCTTATTCTCTGTCCTTCAAATCATTTCCTAATGATTTTTCAGGATATTCTGAGCAGGCATTGTCCATCTCCCTCAGCTAATAAGAACCAAGAAAAACCCATGTATAATGTTTCTCAAATAAGGAGATATATTTAAACATATATGATAAATTAAATAGTAAGTGCACTAATCAGTTCCTTAGAGTTGACCTTAATATCAAACTACTTCTCTTAAGCACAACAACTTGAGATATTGACATGAAAGCCTTTCAAGTCCAAAATATTTGAGCTCAAAATGCCGCATCTCTGATTTGCTGGAAATGGGTCTATTTGTGTGAGGGATAATAATGCATTTCCAAATAATTTTTTCGTGAAACTCTGCAGCTTCATATTCAGGAGGAATGTTGGTGGCTTGTGAGAAGCAGAGTCAAATTAAATCCTGAAAGTTGTACAAAACCAATACTCAAAGCAAATTGCCTTTTGAGGAACGAGAAAGCAGAATTTCTCAGGAAACTGCAACTAATTTCCAATAAGATGCATGGCACAAAATATTTACAAGATATTTTTTTTAAAGGAGATTTTCACTTCTTAAGATCTGATGAACTATGACCAAAAAGGAGCGTACGGCATATGAAATTCCTCAGCCTGATTTTTATCTCTCTCTCTAGATGTTAGCCAACACAGAACCTTTAGGATTAGAGAGAGTATAACATTTATTACTACAGAGAAAAGACAAATCAAGGTAATTATATCCCTTGCTTGTGAATCTGCCACAGCATGTAACTGGCACTATAGAAGGGGAGTACCGGACTTGTGGAATCTGGTGTAAACCAAGAAGGCTGTTCCATTTGTTAATAAATAATGTTGCACATTCTTCCTTCTCCTGTGGACTCTGACTTGAACTCAGTAAAAGCTTCCTAGAACACAGATAGACTGTATATTCAAATGGAGCCACTTTAAGCCATTGGCTATCAATATAAGAGTGTGATGTTCATACTTATAGCAGTTTAAAACTGGTGTTTCTTTTTCATGTTAACAGACATCCTACTTTGGCTTCTGGGCCTTGGGGCAAAGGGCCAGTGGACTATTAGCACGGAACGGGTCAACTCGCCACAGGACAACTCGCCATGGCCAACTCACCATGGTCAATTTGCCACGGCCAGCTCACCATGGTCAACTCGCCACAGGACAACTCGCCATGGCCAACTTGCCACAGGACAACTCACTGCAGGACAATTCAACAATTTAATTATTCAAAATAGTTAAAAAATATTTTAATTTTTGTCGTTCACATTTCATTTTGTCCCTCCTTTGACATCCTTTCTTTAAAGATTCGATTCCTCTATTTCTTCAATATTAGTGTAACTCTTGTTCTGTGGCAAGTTGTTCCGTGGTAAATTGGCTGTGGTGAGTTGGCTGTCGCAAATTGTCATAGACGCCTATTGGCATAATCAGTATTTCTGTTCCAAAAAAACCCCTCTCTGTTTAATCTCAGAGGAAATAACAACCCTCATAATTTCCTGCCTTTATAGCAGTGAACTTAATGTTTAGTTCACTATAAGTAGTTGTCCTGTGATAGATCCGCTTTTTCAGTTAACAGAGGAAGAAAGATTGCTTCAACAAGCTAGCTGTTCTTAAGCTGCTTTCCTGAGCAGTGTGCTGCTCGCTTACCAAGCAGGAGCTGTGAACTAACAAGCTCCTCTTTCTGATCTTAATCGGTTGATAGATATTTCCTTTCTCCTCCCATGTGGTTCAGGCCTCACTGCCAAATGACATTATAAGGGAAATTGCTTGTGCTACTGTGTACCTTACTATGGGCTTTCCCCATTGTTCACCTAAATGTCCTTTTCTTGTCCTTTAGAAGCTAAGTAATAGAACATCCAGTTTCAGAATTTAAGAGATTTAACAGAATTTAACAGAATAACAGGGTTGGAAGGGAGGTCTTCTAGTCTAACCTGCTAAAGCAGGAAAACCTGTACCATGTCTGACAAATGGTTGGCAAATCTCTTTTTAAAAACCTCCAGTGTTGGAGCACCCACAACTTCTGGAGGCAAGTCCGGTTTCATTGATTAATTGTTCTAACTGCCAGGAAATTGCTCCTTAGTTCTAGGTTTCCTTCTGGTTAATCTTCCCTAGACCAGGATGAACAGTCCAAGGGATGGAAGGAAGAGTGGAGAGGTTCTAAGATCTGACCCTGAAGGCAACCCTTTTGTAAGTAGATGGCATGACATTTCCTGCTTGCCGATTTGGCTCAGGGTGAGTGATCTATGATGCTGTAAGTACTGCATTTTCATTAATAAGCCCTAGTTAGTTGTAATTATACTGACAACTTTTCTTGTGTTCACCTTTTTTGAAATCCAATCTGCAAATTCTAAATTTGCAGGTTGGATTTCAAAATTGCAGCTGCACTAGTCATGATGTAGTAGTGACATATTTTCAGTCGTATCAAGAAATAAACATTTTTAGAAGTTCTGACTTACTGTCCTGGACCGGATTTCTTTGGCGTACAGAGGTTTCAAGAATTCCGAATCTCCTTCTAGCTTTAAACCTTTTTCTGTAATCCTTAGATTTCCCATTCCATCCTGAAATATAGAAAGGAGTCCCATTACTATGATTTTATAAAATTGAGGTTGCAAAAAGAAAAACAAAATCTTAAGAGAAAACACCACATAAGCTTTGCTATTCAATCATTCTTTTGGCATAGGTTTTGTAAGAAAATTGTGTTTCAAACAAACTAAAATTCATGTCTCTAAATAAGACATTTATTCAGGTGAACGATGTCATCTGGGAGAGAAGCTCTAAAAATGAAGTATTCTGCACACTGAATGACCCTCTTTCTGTCTGCACAACTCGCTTTTTTTGTTTATTAATAACCTCACTTTGCCCAAACAACCTTACAAATATACTATATAGTTAAATATGCTCATCAGTATTCCACAATAAAAAAGAAATAAAAATAATGTTCACGTGCCGAAAAGCAATTTACCAGAATGAATGTTTTTATACCCTCCCTTAATCTGTAGCTTTTTATTTTACTTTGTGAAATTTAGCACAGGGCTCAGCATCATTCTTTTGTGGCTCAGTGGCTAAGACGCTGAGCTTGTTGATCGAAAGGTCGGCAGTTCAGCGGTTCGAATCCCTAGTGCCGTGTAACGGGGTGAGCTCCCGTTACTTGTCCCAGCTTCTGCCAACCTAGCAGTTCGAAAGCATGTAAAAAATGCAAGTAGAAAAATAGGGACCACCTTTGGTGGGAAGGTAACAGCGTTCCATGCACCTTTGCCATTTAGTCATGCCGGCCACATGACCATGGAGACGTCTTCGGACAGCGCTGGCTCTTCGGCTTTGAAACGGAGATGAGCACCGCCCCCTAGAGTCGGGAACGACTAGCACATATGTGCGAGGATAACCTTTACCTTTTTACATCTTGTTAGAAATCTATAGATGACCACATGTAAATGAAAGCTAAGGCAATTATTGTTTTTTCTTTTGCATCCTTCTTCTTTTATCTCCTTTCACATGAACTAGATTAGAATGAATTGCTGTTGACAAAGATCTGAATTGATAGTCTACAGAAAGTTTTGAAGTTAGGCTGAGGACTAATCCTTTCTCTAGCGATTAAATTTGATAGTGAAGCAGATTATCAAGAAACTTGTCATCTGCCATACCAAGCACTGGTTAAAACAATTCTTATGGTTTAATTGGCAGCTCCTACTCCCTTGAAGTTCTGTTCCTAAGGATCCTGCCAACAACTCCAGTATCCAGAAGTTTCGAAATAAAGTGCATGGATAGTTATATGCACACATAGGCCAATGCATATTAGGTCTCTGCTTTGTGAACTGCATTACTTGTCAGTCTGCTTCTGGATCCAATTCAATGTGCTGGTTTGTGGCATGGGACTGGGCTATTTGAGGGATTGCTTTTTCCTGTTTATATCAGCTTGAACCATCAGATCTCGCACAGAAGGCATGCTGCTTTGGCTAGGAATCAACATTTGCTGTGCTCCAGGCAGGGGTGGGCTTCAAGAATTTCAGCAATGGGTTCTCTGCCCGGTTGCTGGGTGGGCGTGGCCTAGTCAGCCTCCTGCACCATGGTGGGGGGGGGGCGTTTTTGCCTTCCACAGGCTCCGGAGGCATTCCTCGAGCCTCTGGAAGGGCAAAAACTACCTCCCCCAGGCTCCGGAGGCCCTCTGGAGGCTAGAAATGGTCCCGTTTTTGGACTTCCGGAACTTCTGGGAGGCCTGTTTTTTGCCTTCCCCAGACTCTGGAGGCTTTCCTCGAGCCTCTGGGAGGGCAAAAACTGCCTCCCCCAGGCTCTGGAGGCTGGAAACGGGCCCATTTTCAGACTTCTGGAACTTCCAGAAGGCCCGTTTTTCCCTCCCTGAGCCTCTGCGTGGGCCCTACACTTACCTCGCATCCAAAATGGGCCACGTGAAGACTCCTGGGAGGGGCGGGGTGGGGCCAGCCAGGGATGGGATTTGGCGGTTTGCGGAACCGGCCATAACGTTAGCTATGGGTCTGCCCGAACCCGGACTAACCCGTAGCAGCCCACCCCTGGCTCCAGGAGACATGCTGTTTCTGCTGTGGAACCCACCTTATGGAATATTCTTCCCCCCAAAATTAGATTTGTTCCATGGCTTTCGATATTCTGAAATATGTCCAGTCCTGGGGCTCCCATGGAACTGGACACTGATCTAGAGTGCTCCATTGTTGAAGGAGCCATTTTTATTTCCTTCAAGTATGGGATTTCCAGTTTTTTTTAATGATATTTATTATGATGATCTTTTATATTTGTATTTGCTATTTTTATGTTCATGGTTTTTATCTATTGTTGTGTACTTCCAAAAGTCACCTTGGGTGAGATGGGTGGGTATATCAATTTCATAAACAAACAAACAAATAAAGCTGACAGGCAGGACCAAAACAGTAGGAAGTAGTATTGCTTCTCCTTCCGTTTAATTTTTTGGGTATGGTTTAAAGGTTCTTGGTGTTGGAAAAAGTGGTGAGGTATCAGGGGATCCTAGGTCTGTCAGTCAATCTTTACTTTGGTTGCAGATGGGTATAAATATATATGGAATTACAACCATTGAAAGAATAAGGATTTAATATATGAAATTAGATATTAATTACAAAGTTATAGGGATTACTAACAGAGAACCATAAAACTGTAACTCTAAATTATAAATTAAATGATAAAACTTGTACTTGCTATTGAAATTATTTATTCATATCCCACTTTTATTATTTTTATAAATAATTCAAGGTGGCAGACATACCTAATATTCCTTCTTCCTCCTATTTTCCCCAGAAAAACAACCCTGTGAGGTGAGTTGGCCTGAGAATGTGTGTTAAAATTAGAAAGATCAAGATTTGGTACTACAATATAAAAATAAATAAAACAGAAAAACAAAACAAAACAGAGTAGAAATGGCAGACAAAACGATCTAGGCTATATAGTCACCTTCTCAGAGACTTTATGACATAAGAAATTTAGTGTGAATTCATTAGGCTATATGAAGTTATAGGAATTAGCATTTAAGATACAAAATAATATCAACCTTACAGCCACAACACTGTAAAACTTTAACGTTAAGGTTTAATTGTACGAATGGTATTTACTGACATTATTGACTATTAAGACTATCAGAGCAATACATTATAGCAGAATATGAATAAAATAAAACACTTAAAGTAGTTAGCTAAACAATGTAGAATATTTGGTATAATAAACTAAGCATTTACATTGCTATCATAAAACTGTATATAATATTTTTATGCATTTAATGTGATCCAAGCTCAAACATGTGGAACACAAAAAGAAAGATCAATGCACATAAACAGCAAGACTGAAATAGGAAAAGAAAAACTCAGGGTTGGGATATAGAAACATATCCAAGGTAATGCAGAAGCTTTTTCTCCTAACATTAAAGAGTTTGAGGAGTCTGATCAGTACATCCCACTAGAACAACCAAAGTTATTTTAACTCCAAGCATGCTTACAGTATTGTGCACAAGCTAGGATTGCTGAAAGCTAACTTGCAAGACAATGTTTTATTATTGGTTTACTCTTCTCCTCCTCTTCTTAGCAACTTTATGGTGCTGGCTGGGGAATTCTTGGAGTTGAAATCCCTGCATCTTAAAGTCACTAAGACTGAGAAATACTGATCTAGGGAAGACATTCAATGCAATTCCACACAGTTTAGATCAGTGGCCCCCAACCTTTTGGGCATCAGGGACTGGTTCCTTGGAGAGAGGTTTTTCCGCGGACTGAAGGATGTGTGGTTTTGCATGCTCCCTGCATCCCACGGATGGAGCTTCACTGGTTTGCGTGGCCCAGTTTCTGGCATGCCACAGCCTGGTACCAGTCCACCAACAGGGTTGGGGATCCCTGGTCTAGATAATTCTTTCTTTGGTTTTTTCATCTTATATTTCATCTTATATGCCAAATATGCCAAATGCACTCATAACTTTATTTAAGCTAGTTAGACTACTTTGAAATGACCCCAGAAATCACATTACTTCATTCTAATAAAAGAAAGATAAAAAAAATGAAATAATGGAAAGAAAACCAGTAAACCAATAATAAAACATTTTCTCTTGCCAAACACAGAAAAGGAAAAGGAAAATATAGCATTAATCCATTTCATCCATTCTCACTATAGAAACAAAAAATGCATAGAGTAATAACAAGGCTGAATTGAAGACCTCATTTTACGTGGGAGAAGAAGCAGTTTGTGGGTCTAAGCCAGGAGGAGGAAGACCACAGGAAAAAGGGTCTGACTTTCAGTGTGTTTCTTTCCTCTTCTTTTCTTGGCAGACACAAGTAGAATAAATACATTTTGGAAGGGTGGAGGAAAGCTGCTTTGATTCACTATTCTACAAATTTTCAACTTTTATTAATTTCAGAAATGAAATCTGCCATTTCTTAATGAATTTCACATGCTGAATTCAAATATAATAATGAAATTTGTTAGTTGGCTCTAGTTTTCATGCAACGGACATTTTACATTTTCCAACTACAGGTAATAGGCAAATAATGCGCCAAAACTTAATACGTATATATAAACCCGTATATTTTTATTAAAATTAAGTGAATTATATTCGCAACAGTGAATACAATTCATGAAATAATCTATTGTATATGTTTATCAAAAAAAAAACTAATTTCGTAAACAAGTTTAAAATGTTCAAAACTTTAAATTTCTCATTAATCTTGCCTTCAGTTTGTGTCCCTTTTGCTTCTCTTGACTTGTCTTTTGTATTCAAGGAAAGGATTGTCTCTTACAAGTGTCCAACAGTAGTCTGCAAGCATTGATGGGCTCCATTTACCTTGATATCTTTTTTCCATAGCTGCAACGTCTTGATGGAAGCGCTCCCCATGCTCGTCACTCACTGCTCCAAAATTTGATGGAAAGAAATTCAGATGAGAGTGCAGAAAATGAATTTTTAAGGACATGTTACAACCAAGATTTTTGTAGGCCTGGATGAGGTTTTCAACCACTTCCTTGTAGTTTGCTGCTTTATTGTTTCCAAGAAAATTTGATGTAACTGAAATGAATGCTATCCACGCAGTCTTTTCCTTGCCATGCAACAGAGAAAGAAACTCATCATTGTTAATAAGTTCACGGATCTGTGGGCCAACAAAAATTCCTTCATTTATTTTTGCAGCACTAAGCGATGGAAATTTACTTATCAGGTACATGAAAGCTGCTTTATTCTTGTCCATTGGCTTGATGAAGTTTTTCATTAATCCCAACTTGATGTGTAATGGAGGTAGAAAAATCTTGTTGCTGTCTACAAGTGCTGGATACTTTACATTTTTAGTCCCTGGTTGCAGTGTCTGCCGTAACGGCCAGTCTCTTTTGATATAGTGCAATGCTTTCACAAGACTGTCCCATTCACACAGGAAGCAGCAATACTTAGTATATCCACCTTGAAGACCAAGTAAGATAGCAACCACTTTCAGGTCACCACAGATTGACCATTGATGTTGACCGTAGTTAATGCATCTTAAGAGCTCTTTCAAGTTTTCATATGTTTCTTTCATTGCAACTGCATAAGCAACTGGAACGGATGGTAGCTGATTGCCATTATGCAGCAATACAGCTTTAAGGCTCGTCTTGGAAGCATCAACAAACAACCTCCACTCATCTGGATTATAATCTATGTTGATGGCTGACATTAAACCACAGATGTTGTTACAAATAG
>QLTV01001810.1:30595-50793 GCA_003457575.1 Thermophis baileyi | reverse complement strand
TCGATCCACACGAATTACAGCATATGTGTGGCGCCCAGTTTTTGTCCTGGTCTCCTATTTTGCAACCGAAATACAAGTTGTAGGCTTTCTTAATCACGGTTGTGATCCTTCATTTTTGGGATGCAAAAGTAACTTCACCGCAAATATAGCAGAAATTATCTGCTTTATTTAAACAGGTTCGAGGCATAACTAAATTTACTAGCATAAAACAATGTTTAAAGACGCTGTCTAACTCGCCAAGCAACAGATACTGTGCCTTATACAGAATTTGGTGAAGTAATATCAGCTAACATTACATCATCTTGGTACGCGTGGCGTACCAAGTGGTTTTTTATTGGTCACCAATACTATGTAATCTATGGTGTAAGTTGCATCATGCATTTTATATACCTTACTTCATTAGTTGGTTGCTTATATCATGGAAACTAGAGCCAATATACATTTTTAAATGTTATTTTCGTTTTTAGCACCCCAACATTATGTAAGAAGAGCTGTTTTCATGCTCGCAACTTTTTACCTGTAGAACAGTGTTACTTGTTCATTCAATCATTCAACATAGTATAAAGTTTCTATGTTACCTGTGCATTAAGTACATACTATTAATACTTCTGTACACAGTTTCTAATGATACAAGTAAATGCTATTAAAGGTTCACAATACGAGGTGTGTGAAATTATTTTTTCTTATTGGATGCCCCAACAAAAAAGGAAGACCCTTGTCCCTCCCCTCCTCATCCCTCAATACTGTGAGCAGGTTTAGTAGTAGACATGAAGAGAAAAAGAGTTGAAAGATACCCTGCTTTGGATTTTTTTGGGAAAAGTGAGGGACTGATTTCAGGACTACAGTAGAGACTGTATGTTATTTTATATTCTTAGCCATTATGATTATCTTAAAATTTTCTCAGTGTAGCATTGTTTTAGCTTCTCAGCTCTGGGAACCTAAGCTAGGTTAATTCCTAAAATTGTGCAGTTAATTTCTAGTTCAAAACATTCAAAGTTCAAAACATTCTTAAAGATCCATCTCATCCTGGGCACCCTTTTTTTTTGAACTATTACCATCTGGCAGACGGTACAGGATAATAAAAACAAGGACAAATAGGCTGAAAAACAGCTTCTATCCCAGGGCAGTAAATATATTGAATTCTACTGTATAGATGCATATTAATGCAATATCGGGTTTTCAATTCAATTGTATAGAATGCGAAGGATGTGTGTTTGTGTTTTATTTTTATAGTTATAATGTACACTGAAGATGGCATTTAATTTTGTTGTACGAGGTGCAATGACAATAAAGTAAACTAAACTAAACTAAAATTCAGTGGAAAAAATATTTTCCAACAAACAGAAAAATTTCTATCCAAGTCATTGCAGAAGACTGAAATAAGACTACTTCTTCTAGAGATGATTTAACTATATATTTTCAATGTGGAACAAAACTTCTATTAAAATGTAAAGCAAACACAACATGTTAGAATTACATATAATTCTTTCCTTGCGATTTGTATGCACTACACTAAAACAGTAATTAGAGCCATAACATACTCTGTAAACCTAAGTATCTGCTATGTGATTAAAGAAGACATATGGAGCTTAATCATTCATTCTGCTGCTATGTTAAATATATACAGGGTGAGAAAAATGGCAAAGGATACATGCATTGGAAATGCCATTTTTGATCGTATAGTTATAAAAGGGAAAGTTAATGGATTCAGTTGTTAATTCTGAACCTGTTCAGGCAGGAGAATAATATCCATAGTAGACTTTTGACAGAGTCAGCATTATCAGATGTACTTTTCCAACTTAGATAATAGATATTAGAGAAGAAAATCCTTTTCTTTTCATTATTACCCACGTTTATCAGGATGTTTATAATTGGAGAGTACTTATGAAAAGTACTGTAGGCCTTTTCCATCTTTCTCTCCGTAACAGACTTTCAGGGGTAAGAAAAAAAATGAAATAAAATATGGAATGCTTATAAATGGAAGATAATGGGTACTCCCACATGATGGTGGTCCTTGTCTGCATCGTTTTGATTCCTCTGGAACATTTAACCTATTTGTGGAGTTGATAAACAGTTGGATGGTCTAAGAATGGACATTATTGAGAGCCAGTTTGGTTTAGTGATTAAGGCACCAGTCTAGAAAGCGGGAGATTGTGTGTTCAAGTCCTGCCTTAGCCATGAAAGCCAGCTGGGTGATTTTGGGCCAGTAAACTTACTCTCAGCCCAACGGTATGAACAGGGTTGTTGTTGTGGGGAAAATAGGAGAAGGAAGGTATGTTGGATATGTTTGCTGACTTATTTCTAAAAATAATAAAAGTGGGATACAAAGAGAGAGAGAGAGAGAGAGAGAGAGAGAGAGAGAGAGAGAGAGAGAGAGAGAGAGAGAGAACTATTGCACAGTCAGTGCTATACTGTCTACTTGCCACCCTTTCTCTGCCCTATGTTTCAAACGTCAGTGTATTCCCCTTTACTAATACATTAAGGGGAAAATACTTTTTTTTGCTGACTTCTCCTGTTATTGTTTCCTGCTACTGTGATGGCATTTCTCCTCTGTCTCTCTGTCCTCTTCCTCTGTATAACTTCAAGCATGGACATACTGGAAGCCCTGCCCAAGGGACTGCTGCACAATTTTGCTTGCCACATTATGGTAAGGTTGCAGATGGGAGATGGGCATTACAGATATTCTACTAGTATCACCATAGCTGTCTGGGGAATTCTGGGACTTGAAGTCCATGTGTCTTAAATTTGCCAAAGTTGAGAAACACTGCCCTAGATCATCCTTCCTATTGGCAGGTAATGCATCCAAGCCATTCAGAAATCTGGAAGTGTCCTACCTATGTGGATGTTGTGGGTGTAAAATTATGTGAATGAATTAAGCCAATTATACAATAACAATTTAATCTGAAAATAATCATGCAGGCACACTTTTCCAGTCTCTTTTTACATCTCTGTAGAAAAAATTCCCCAAATATCCCTCCAAGATCCAAAAAAGAGAAAAAACATATTGTATTAAGACAGTAAGGTCACTGAGACTTAAGGTACAGTTAGAAAGAACAAAGATAAGTGAATGAGATCCAATATAAATGAAGTTTGAGTTTTGTTCCATGTTAGCTATATTTGGGCTCCCACCAGTCATGTTATTCTGTGCGTACAGAACAGTCTCTTCTGATATTATCTTTTACAAAAATTTCTTCAAATGTTATAAGAAGCTGTGTTCTATGTATCAATAGGCTTTTCCATATCCAAGTAGAAATGTTTTCTGCACAAGGATCTCTGAATCCTGCCCAAGAATTTTATAGTAGAATCTTACAGAGAAAAAGTGGCTTGATATTTATTACACATTTGTCTATATTTTTTTTTTAAAAAATGGTTTGCAAGAGTTGTGCAAACTTTGTTCTGTATTAGGAAAAGGATAGGCATTCTAAAAATGAAACCTAAAAATTTTTGCAGGCAACTAAGAAACCATAGATGCAAAATGCAATTTTTTTCCTCTTGCTGAACAACATTTATTCTTCTCTAGTTGACTGGTATTTCATTTTTTTAAAATTAGGATTCCACAGGAATATTATCAACAATTAGCAAGTTTTCTTGGTATTCAAGAATGAATCAATTTGGTCCTGAAGATTTAAAATCATTTAAGAGATTTTTCTTGGTCTGAAATTTAATTTTTCATATTTTGTTTTATATTTCTATCCACAACCATCAGATAGAACATCAACCTCTTGTTCGAAAATACTGAGCCAAAACAAGATTTGAATAGCTTTGCCTTTTCTCTGTTTACCTATTAGTAATTTACTGATTATATTAAACAACTGATATACTGGTTCCTTTTTTGTTGTCTCAGCATCAACATAAGCTCATTTTGAGTTTTAGCATTCCTAGAGGCATCCATGGGAGGGGGGGGTGGATTTAAAAAAAAAGGAAAGACATGCAATGACATGTCCCTGCATCTTCACTTTTAGTTGACATATCCCCCTGCAGGTACCATTTGCTCCTGATAACTACAATTCCAGCTTCTCTATAGTACATAGTTCGTTTTCAGATTTTTAGTAGGATTTTTTGTGAAATTTGGATTCTTCTGTTGTCCTCTATTTTCTCTCCACTAGAATAATTAGCAAATATGATTTTCAGGACCACTTTTTTTACAACATGGCCACATGGCTGTTGGCCAAATATAATTGAACATCTACCTGCTGGTCTGCAAGACTTTTGTTTTCTTCAAGCCACCCTTGAAAGTTGTATCCTTGTAATCAAAAAGCCTATTTTGACTCAGTCCTGTTTTACATTTAAACATCCATCATTTTAGCAAAAGTACATTATACTATATTTGGAATATAATATACTATATGTAATGCACTACTTCTAAATCAACAAGTAATTTTAAAAAAACACTATCAGGTAGCATTTTCAGAAGCTGTTTAGACTTCATACAAAGACATATTTGAATAACTTTTGCAGATGCAGCCATAAATCATAATCAAGCATAGATGAGATCTATACTTTTGTCTCTATGAAAGAACCAGATTCAGCAGAAATGGTTTGTCCTTTCTTTTTACATATTTGCTTTGATTGTTTTATTCTTGGCTGCTATTGCTTACTCACTGAACCACATGACAAAAATGAATCTACAGGGTAAAATTACTAGCTGAATATCATATCCAGGATTAAGAGAAAACAGAGGAAAATAGGCAGTTTTAATGATAATTAGAAAGAATACCAAAGTATAAAAAAATCCTTATCCTCAAATACATTTTGCGCACAATATGCATACAATAAACATATGCTCAGTAACATCTGCAGTTATCTCATGCCAACTTTTGCTTTGTTCAATGTGCACATTAGAATGCTAAACTAGCCAAACCCATTTTCAGCTTGGAGAATCTTATTTTCATAAGCTCATTCATTTTTGGATATTCCTAGTCAATGTTCATCTTAAGTGTGTGAGTAAAAGCCAACTGGATTTGGATAAATTCCATTTTGGTTTGTAGTCTATTGCCATAATTTCATTTCCTAAGGTGGATGTAAAATCAGCTAATATTTTTCTCTCCTTGCTGGAATACGTGGCTCACTGCTGGATTCAACTTTTATTTGAAACCTTGGCCATTATGCTATTTGCTTTAGGGCAAAATCCAACAGCCATTTAATGACTGTAGACCAATTTCTTAAGCAAAGAAAAGAAAGTGTAAATTGTGCTTTCTAGTTAATTTTGCAATTAACTTAGAACTAGTAAATACGTTTTTAATGGCAATCTGTAACAGAACCTCTACAAATATATCAGTTTATTTTATGCCCCAAATAATCCTTTCCCTTTTGCTTTCTGTATAAATATTATATTACATTTCTCATATTATTCTTTAATTATTATTATGGATACAGGGATTTTATCTTAAACTGCTCCCATGTCAGACCACAGTGCTATGATATACTAGACAAAATTACTGTGACTGTTAAATATATTACCACTTTAAACATATGTAAAAGCATTTAACTACCGACATATATCAAGCTAGAATATGAATTTGAAATGATTAATTCTAATCAATTTTATATTAGCTTCCCACTTTGAAAATTGTCCCCAAAAGCTAATAAAATATTCATGGTGGTTAGCAACAAAAAGTCTTTAGGAAATAGCTATATAGTTAATATTTTATATTTCTATATTTAATAAATATAAAATGAATATAAATACATTCTATATTTTCCATGCTATTAGGGTCTTATGATCGTTCCAAATGCATCCTTGTATTTATAATGGAGCATTCTGTTCTAATGGAGTATTCTGTTCTAGTAGATACTGCAAAATTATTCATTATTAAAATGAATCCTGTCTGTATTATTGCCACATTCCCCAGTACTGATAGCAAGATTTTATTCACTAAATTAATTCACTAAGCTTATAGGACTATGAACTAATAGGGCTTAAGCAACAACGTAACGTTACCTCCCACCTATTCAATTCCTTCATTATTGACAAATTATTTAATGGTGTAAATAAACTTGTCCCAAATTCCATAAATGGAGGCAAAATAGTATAAAACCATTATTTCCTATGACAACATTGTCTGCTAATATGAGAACCATGCCAATTATTATTAAAGCCAGAATCCCTTGAAAAAATGATTATTTGGGGATTCCGAATACATGAAAAGAGATCACAAACAAACATATAAAATACAAGATTTTTCCTGTTAAATTCTGGATCAATGATATTAAAGTAGACAAGAAACATCAGATGTTATTCCTCTGTCTATTGACAAAAGGTTGTCTAAGATATTAATAAGTGAATAATTATTCTCTATCTATATTAATGTTCAATCAAACAAGTATTGATAGCTTTTCTACTTCTTTGTTAACAAAATGAGCAAGAAGTAACTTTACTGATAAATAAAAACAAATTTTATTGAAAACAGAAAGTGAAAAGAAATTGTCATGCAGCCCTACACACACACACACACACACACACACACATCATGAACTTTATTTCTGAGCGCCATAAGGAAAAGAGAGAGAGAGCTTTTTGCTCTCACCATGCACACACACACACACACACACACACACACACACACACACACACACGGAAATAATAATGGTGTGGATAGCATTTCTTATTTCTAATCCAAAGTGCATCGCACAAGCACAAATTTTTTCAGGTTTTTCAAGTGCTACTCTATGATTCATATTTTGATATCAGTATAAATAAAATGAATATGTTTATGACTATGTTTATACAGTAAATGACCACCAGTCCTTTTCAGATAACTCATTTTAAGAGTTTATTTGGTATAGAAATGGCTAGTTTATATTATTATGAAAAAACAAAAAGTTGTGGTTTGATGTTAATGCTTTTTTTTTACTGCAACAGAGGGAGTCGGAAGTCAATGTTTCTTCTTTTCTTTTCCCCAGTTTTTCCACACTTTTCTCTCCCCCCCACTGTGTTTTCCTATTTACTTTTGTATTTTATCTTATAACTTAATAAAAATGTTAAACTGTAAGAGTTTATTTGGATGGGAACTTATTTTAAATCAAATTCCCTTACCTTGAGAAGCAACTCAAATATTCTTCTTTAAGAAACTACTAACCAGCAGTCAAAGAATATGCTGTACGGTAATATTTATTAGGATAGCAATTAAAGATTTGGAGAAACAATATTCATACACCATTCCATGTCTATA
Source organism: Thermophis baileyi (assembly GCA_003457575.1). Lineage (NCBI taxonomy): Eukaryota > Metazoa > Chordata > Lepidosauria > Squamata > Dipsadidae > Thermophis > Thermophis baileyi. Next base: position 43,621 of record QLTV01001810.1, on the reverse strand, counting down.
TCTGCAAAATATAATACCATGCACGAAATGTTTTTTCCTGTGACATTCTACAGAAGCTAAAGTTTAATTTTGAAAAAGTAGGATAGAAAGACCTTTGATGCCTTTGAACTTTATTATTGCAGAAGGTTCTTGAGAGTACCAAGGACAGCCAAGAAGACAAATAAATGAATCAGAGAACAAATCAATCCAGTTTTCACTCGCGATAGCAATGAGCAGGTTCAAATTATCATATTTTAAACCATTATGTGAAGTCTATAATACTGGAAAAAAGTTAATAAAACCCGATTTGGAATCTCTGCTATCAGTGTTTCCTTTGTAGTAAAGCACCAGCAATATTTCCACTAATGACACAAACCTCACAACTTCTTGGATATTCAACCAATCATACTGTAATTATTAAAGCTTCCTTCAATACTTTACTTCTGGTTTATGCACAAGGTTAACCAATTACTTGAAATAAAGAAAAAAAAATCAAACAATTATTTTGGACTAGTATGTGTAGGCATGAGTTTATTAAGTGTGAGATACATTTGTAACCAAGAGTGCTACGGATCTCTCAGAGAGGCTGTATTTTACTCCTTGACTGAGCTAATTTTCTACTTCGACAATCAGCTGTCTTACACACCTTCTTTAATGAATACATGTTCCTCTGATTAAATTAACATTTTTGTCTATCTAATTAGCCTGAAAAAAAAAACCCTATGCTGAACTGATCCAAGAGCAGCTTCATTACTGTTCACTAGTGCATGTTAGCTCCCCATCATTGTCAACTCGATAGACCAATGGTCAGGAAAACATTAAGTTTGGTTAATTTGGCTTTCCTTGCCAATCATTATGCCAATCAAGTCTCTGAATTGACCCTTTAGGATAGAGACAGATGCTTTAATCTTACTGATGAATTAATTAGCTTCCATCACTCTTGCCAGGTTTGTGGGATAGGAATATAAAACTGAAGCTGATGAAGTAGACTCTTATATTACATTTTAGTTTGTTCTTTTTTCTACCAATGTTCTTAGGTAATGTCTGATCAGAGTTATAAATAAAGTATGTTTACTTATACTTGGGTGCATTCTTAAGTACAAGAACCAGAAAGTTATGGAAGCATAAGTACCTTAATACCTCAGTGATCAGCTAATAAAGTCAAGCCAGATAATGAACCAGGTGAGTAGATTGCTGTCATGTAAGCAAGCCTTAGCAGAAACTATTATAATTCAGAGCACAGATGATTAGAGAAAGCCCCTTAAGTCAATGGAACTCTTCAGATGTCAAGTATAAATATCATCTCCTGCTTGCTGAAGGATGGAAACATTATTATTCACCTTCACAAGTGGCTATTCAGTCAAGCAGATTCAAGTTCAAAACAACATGTACTTGTTGGTGAAATGGACTAAAAGCTTCAATTTGACTCTGTAGCACCATATCAAATAAGCACCATACAAAGTAAGAAATACTGCATGAAATACATTTACAGCAAAGTAATAATCACACGTTAAATTTCTTCTAGAGATAATAAACCAAGAAGTTTGTTCATCTTGGGGCATGTCTAAACAAAACTAGCCTTGCCAATAAGGACTAAGAAGTGTAACCTTAATGTGTTCACTCTTTTCATTTGCAGTGTTGTGCTGCAAATGCATCTAAAGATAATCCCCAGGAATGGTGGAAACAAATGAACAGGGACAGGATGGTTATTTCATTTAACATGGGAATTGCAAACTATCAAGAATTGTGGGTTGTGAGAGGAAAAGCAGCAATATTCTTGCATATCATCATCACACCTGTTTAGCTTGTATGGTAACAGGGGTATCGGGGTCTATATCATTTTGCTGAAAATTCATATGCATCAAAACGGGGTTTACAATGTCATCCTTAGTATATTCCAATCCTCTAACAGTCTCTGTCTCCCATGCAATCAGTATTTTTATCTCTTGAAGATAAAAAATTAACCCATTAATCAGATAGTCCATCACCTTTAAATTAGATTGTATTAGCACTAATGGAAACTGATTTTGAAAACAATAGAAAGTACAATATTATTAAATTAGTGGTTCACTTCCCTGTATTACCATTTATTTATTTATCAGATTTGTATTGCTGCCCATTTCACACACAAAAGAAATGACTCTGGGTGGTGCACAGCAGGGGTGTCAAACTCGCGTTGTCATGATGTTGTCATATGATGTAACACAACTTTTTTCCCCCTTTGCTAAAATGGGGTGGGTGTGGCCAGTGCATGACACATCTGGCACACGGGCCGCGAGTTTGACACCCCTGGTGTACAGCATGTATTTCAAAAAGCAATAAATATATAAAAGCAGTTGTTATTAAAAACTATATAAAAAAACCTCAGAAGCAAGAGAAGATGATGTTAATCACAGTAAGGGAGCCAAGATCTGTCCAGTCCCTTGGGACCCCCAGGTCTGATAGCCTAGCCAGGTGTTGAAGGACTTACAGAATGTTAAAAAGAACAGAGCTAACCTCTCTTCTGGGGGGAGAAAATCCCACAAGGTGGGCGCCATGGCAGAGAAGATCCACCTCCTGGGACTGGTTAGGTATAGTTCCCTGAAAAATGGGACCTGCACCATGCCATCTCTGCCAAATCTGATTGGATGGGCAGATATAATTGGGAAGAGAGGATTCCTCAGATAACTGGGCACCATGCCATTAATGGCTTTAAAATTAAAACCAGCACCTTGAATTGGATCTAGGTTGAAATTGGCAACCAATGGCCTGTTCCCTATCTCCCACCATATCTCTCCCTGCCCATCACCACCATAATATCTTGCTCCATCCCCTCAATGACAGCTCTATTTCCAAATCCAGTCTCCTCAATTCCCAAGACTGGGAACCTTCGACTCTGTTCACCAGCCATCACTAGGAAGAGAAGCTGGGCACCCCAAGGCATTGTAGTTTCACCATCTCTTCCCATTTCCCCCATATAAAGGAGAAAGAGGAAAGGTACTCAGGCAATTGTGAGAAACCCACATTCCAGCATCCCAGTCCTTTGTCAATTAGATGGAAGTTGCATCCCCCCGCCACTCTTCAGGGCTACAGGAGGGAAGGCAAAAAGACCTCCATGGGAGAGGGAAGAGGTACAGTCATCTGCTATGTTACTGCAATTCCTCAACCTGGCCACTGCCTTTACTGTATCTCCAAAGGCCAATGTCTAACAACAAAGCGTATGTACTGTAACAAAAGATGGACTATTTCTATAGTACTACTGAGTTTAAAAATATAGTTGTTATGGCAAGTGCAGCAAAAGAATGAAAGCAGCCCATCTTCCAGTGTGGCCCACTCCTCAGCCCATTCCTCCAAGAAACAAGCTGAAAGGTTCTCCAGAGCAGCCCAAGTAAGACCTCCCAGCAATAGATCTTTCCAAAGGAGCCAAGTCAGTCCAAAAAAAGCCACAAAAATAATAAACGTGCTCAGCACAGTCAGTATGGCCAGTGTCGTAAGATAGCAAGTGCTGCCGTCTTCCAACCTGCAGTCCTCCAGCTTGCATAGATCTACATTGCCTGAGCAGTCCAAAAGTCTGGCTTTCATTCAGGTTGGTAAGTGCTACCCCAGAAACATCCCTCCAAACAGACACAGAATGCAGAACATAAAATTACAAGGTCAGCAGCTCTGTGGCTCCCACTCTCTCCAGCATCTTATATTACAAGTGCTAGTTTATGAAAATTATATTACAAGTGCTAGTTTATGAAAATTATAAATGCCAATTCTCTTAAGTCTGGATCAATCATGCATATTACTTTTTAAATTCTGGTCAAATGTGTCTGATTCTTAGAAACGATCTAGCTTTGTCCCTATGGTTTTCTTGGCAAGGTTTCTCAGAAATGATCTCCTTCTTAGGCCTGAGACAAAGTGACTAGTCCAAGGTCACCCAGCTGACTTCGCACCCAAGATGAGACTAGAACTCACAGTCTCCTGGTTTCTAGCCTGATGCCTTAACCACTACACCAAACTGGCTCTCATATATTATTTATGATGTTCCAAATGATCACGCATTTCTGCCTGTTCAACTTTCTAATTCAAATGCATATACCGTTATCAACAACACAGATCATAATTCGAGCTGTGCTGTTCCTATAGTTCAAACTACTAACAGGTGCAATATGTTATGAATGCAATTCTTTCAACATTATGTAAGCTCACATGCATTACTTAAATTAGGAAGGCAATGGCATATTTATATCACAATTAAAATGTTAAGTATTCCCTCAGGCACTATTCCTCCCAGTTATTTTATCTAAAAGTGAATTAATCTTCTAATATCATGGAACTGCATAATAAAAACGTTTGGTTCTTTAAGATTTAAGTTAACGCTGTAAGAAACTTTTTTTAAGAAAAAGAATAATGTTTCAAATTACAAAATACAATCATTTATTCTGTACTGCAACCGTGATTTCCAAAGTGAAGTGAGATACACTAAGCAGTCAGTAATATTATTTAAAAGGTAAGATGCAGCGAGATGGGCAGCAAGCAAATTTAATAAATAAAATAAATAAATAAAATAAAATTATGCATCCCTCTCCTGTTCATTTCTACATAAATATCTTGTTTTGTTCAGTGGATTGTTTCTATATAAGCTATATTTAGTTGCAATATTTGATTACATTTTACTGTGTTTGAGTTAAATATCCTTACAGAGTTTTTATAATATTATATTTATCCAAAACAAGTTATTTATTTCAATAATTAAGTTTACCCTAGAAGGAGCTACATGTTTCCCCAAAATGAAATGTAACACAATATTAAGCAAGTTTATCTGAAAGCAAATACTACTGTGCTCTCCAATTTTTTAAAATTGCACTTAGCTTCATGGTAAGCATGTTGTCAGGATCTGAAAACAACTGAGAACCAACAGTTTTCTTGCATATTACAGGTAATCCTCAACTTCTCACCACAAATGGAACCAGAATATCAGTTGTTGAGTGAAGCAATTGCTAAGCAGGTTGTCCACGTGACTGCTTCACTCAATGGCCACAATCCTGGCTTTCCCGGTTGCGGTTGTTAAATGATCATAGGTTGTTAAGTGATTGTGCAGGGGTGCCTCAGATGATTGGAGAAGCCCTGGGAGACCCAGTGCCCAATGGCATGTGGAAACATGCTGCAGACCCGGAGGCACAGGTCCTCTCTCTACTTCACCATGCTTGAGAGGCATGGGCCCTCTCCCAGTCCTACCACACCTCCAGATCCACTTACCTTTGATTTTTCTGCAGCTCCTAGAAGAGTTTTTCTAGTCTTCAGAGCAATTGCTTTTGCTAGCTTTTGGCCAGAAATCTGTCTTTCTGGCCTTCAAAAATGATCACTCTCACTAGATCTAACTAGTGGCGCTATTTTTGCCAGAAAGCCAGCAAGATAATCATTCTGAAGGTTACAAAAGCTCGAAAGCTAGCAAAGATGGGTGAGGTGGGGAAAAGTACCCAGAGAGCAGGCTGAGGACTCCAGGACTGTGGCAGCTTTGCATGGAGCATGTGGGCTGGGTGGGGAGCTGTGATGGGTGAAATAAATAGGGGGGTGAAAGTTGCAGTGCCCCTGAAATCTTATTTATTAAATTTCTAAGAAGCTGAATTTTGATCACATGACCATGTAGAAGTAGATGATGCTAGGGGCTGTAATTTTGAGTAGAAGCCGTTACTCTCTTTGTTCCATGCCACTGTAATTTTGAACAATTGCAGAACGAACAGCCATAAGTCAAAAACTGCCTGTATGTAATTATTTCATAAACAGGTACATTCAAATAGAAAAGAATCAAGAGCAGAAAAAAAAAGCTGTTTAAAATGAAACAATATTTGTAGTTCTGAGAGCAAACATTGGAGGCCTGTTCCAGTTGAGTTTGCATTCTGAGTTACTGCAGGTGATCACTTGGTCACAAATCTTTTCAGTACGCTTGATATTTGGATCCACACCAAATATCCCTCTTGCACTGCACTGATTCCTGTTCAAGCAAATGGGAGCTTAAAAAAATTAGGTAAAGAAAAGCTCAAGCCTCTCTTTGTCAATCTGTCCCCTTAGCAGAATAACTCCAAAGTAACAACAGAGTGAAGCCAAATTTGAGGTAGAGGGAGAAACTAGAAAAAAACAGAGATATCATTCCAAAGTAGCTTAGATCAGCCTGTGGCTAGTAGTGAAAAAAAAATCCTGAAATATTCTTCCTTTAGACCAGCAGCCCCCAAACTTTTGGGCACCAGGGACCAGTTCTGTGGAGAGAGGTTTTTCTGTGGACCAGAGTGGGCATGGTTTCGTGCGCTGCCTGCATCCCGTGGATGGGACTTTGCTTGTTTGCGTGGATTGATTTCTGGCATGCCGTGGACTGGTGACAGTCCATGGACTTGGGGTTGGGGACCCCTGCTTTAGACAGCTCCAGCTTTAGCTTCCCTCCCTTCTAGTACTGTGACTCAGGGAAGCATATGCAGCCTTTCCATGTCTCCCAGCAGACACATGCATGCACATGTGGCATCTGCTTGTATTTAGGTTAAAAAGAATTCCAGAAACCATGCTCTGTATGTTCCCTATCATGGTTGTATTTATAGTACCAAGCCTTTTGTTGCTTTTTCTGCTGTCATTTCATAAGTAATAGTACCTCCATAGCATTTCTCGATTTTCTCATCTCTGCTATTTAAAAATTATGATTGTTAATTGCTGACTTTATTATTTAATGAAATTATTTAACTTTTTATATTGTTCCCTGCCCAGATAACTTTTATTTGTTGATTTCCAAATATTGTTGATTATTCAGTAGCAGTGGTATTAAACACATCTAGAAGCACAACAAATTAATTGGATTAATCACTGCAAATAGACAATCACAATTGTCTATTACAGAGAAATATAGTTTTCATAAGTCATTTCCTTACATGTACCGTTTGGAGAGACAGTATGATCATTATTAAATCAAACCAAAGAAAAAATTGGTACGGTAGAGAGCTTATTGCATTACACAGAATCCCTTTCATGTCTGAATGGTATAATCCTTTTACATCACAGCTGTCAAGAAAAATATATCGTTTTTATAGATATTGGCTGAATGCTATAGATTTGGACTTTTCCATTTTCTGTGTGTATGTTCATATTTCACATCTTATTTAGTGTTTTGAAGGAAGAAAGATGACAACAGAAAGTTATCAAGAAAATACTAAAGTTATTTTTTCAGATTTTGAATTTTGAAACCAATTGAATTTAGTATTCAAAAGAGACAAGCAGTCTGAAAGTAATTTTTTCAATTTTCTGAACATTGTTCCATTATGCATAGCTACTCAGAGGCAATCCCATAGTATGTTTTAAGACGACTTAGTCAAAATTAACTAGGCTTCAGATCAGGGGTGGGTTCTGCTTTTCTTCGCTGCCGGTTCGCTCAGTGATACGCCACGTGGGCATGCTTTGCACATGCGCAGTGCGCTTCGTGCGTGCTTCACACATGCACAGTGCTTAAAAAAGCTTCTGCGCATGCGCAGAAGCAAAAAACAAGATGGTGGCACCTACAGCGCTGCCAAAAGAAGCGGTTTGGGGCGTGGCAGGCCTGGGTCGCTGCCGGTTCTAGCGACCCAGGCTGCCAAGTTACTACCGGTTCTATAGAACCGGTCTGAACCGGGAGGAACCCACCTCTGGTTCAGATGTAATTTTAAATTTCAGATAATGCAATACTGAAGTAAAAGTTTTCTTAGAGCCGTATGATGGAATGGCTTATAACATTAAGGCTCATTTAGGCTTATGTTCAAAACATTTACAGTAGTGTTGGGTGCAAACAAAGGAAATGTGTAATCATGTTTGCTTCAAAAATAATTCTTTAAAATATTGATCCATATTTCTACCATATTATGCCATATTATTTAGCATAAAAGGACCTAGCATAAGTTTGGCATACAAACATTCTTGGATTCAGTTTCTGGAATCTCCAGAAATAGCTAAGAAACAATCCTGTTTGTTTGAAATCTCATCAGCTCTGTAGATAATAACATGCTGGATGGACCAGCAGTCTATTCTGGATTATAAGAACTTCATATATGTTGGGACTAATTCCCATGATATACTGTATCTTATATTTCAGTTGCTCTATGGCTATGCATTGACTCATGCAATCTCTTGAAAGTGGATGTCACTGCTATCATTCACTTTGCATTTCTTCGGAAGAGTTACAACTGCCACAGAAAGTCTACTTTGCAACCCCATAGCTCATCCTTAAAATATTTTCAAAAGACATTAGACACAAGTTGAGAAAATAAGTCTAAGAGTCTAAAAATAGACTCTTAGAAAATAAGTCTAAGAGCCTAGGTACATAATGTTGCTCCCTAAACATCAGCTTCATCTCCCTTATTTGAGCCATTGCACATTATTTTAAATTTATTTATTTACCAAACTTATAGGATGCCCATCTCACAAGAGTGACTCTTTGCAGCTAAATTTATGGACAATAGATGCCATAAATCATAGCATCTTCTGTCTTAAAGATGCACAGTTTCAAAATAAGACTGATACACTTCTAGTGGGAAGTATTGCTGAATATTCTACTGGCAGCATGTTAGTGATGTTCAATATTACACTAGTAGCAATAGTAAAGACATGAAACAACTCAATGAAGAAGATTGGGCCTTTAAAGCTGTTTTCAATAAACATATGAGATATATCTCCAGTCCTGGATGGTGAAGTCCTATGTTGAACCTTTCCAATGCACATTTTAAAAGCATCTTTCAAATTATCACAGATTATACGGACACTGAGGCATTTAAGTACTTCCACTTCTTATCCTACATTATTAATAGTTTCTGTTTTTCGTTTCCCATTTCTTACCTAAAAGTATGAATCATATAATAACATGGAGAACAGGGGTGGGTTCTAACTTACCTTGCTGCCGGTTCGCTTCCTCCCGCGCCGCATGGGCGCTCCTGTGCTTCACGCACACGCGCAGTGTTGAAAAATCCCAAAAAAATTTCCAAAAAAAAAAAAAGCCAAAACCAAGATGGCGATGCATGCACAGTGCCGGAAACTCGGCTTCTGCGCATGCACAGAAGAAAAAAAAACCCAGATTTTTTTTTTAAAAAAATTCAAATAAAAATTCCCCTCTCCCCAAAAAAGCCGAAAACAAGATGGTAACGCATGCGCAGTGCCGGAAACTTGGCTTCTGTGCATGCACAGAAGAAAAAAAAAACCGGAAAAAAACCCCCCCCCCCGCCGCCCCCCCCCCCCCACCCCCGCCCCCCCGGCGCGGCCCCCCGACACCCCCCCCCCAAAATTCCCCCCCCCAAAATGGCGGTGCCCACGGACCAGCACCGACAGAACCGGTTCCGTGACGTCACCGTGATGTCACCAGCAGGTCGCTACCGGTTCGGGCGAACCGGTCCAAACTGGGAGGAACCCACCTCTGATGGAGAAGGAGTGGGGTAGGAAGTAAAAAAGAAAATAGAAAAGTGGTATGGAAAAGTTGCAGAACTTTCAAACCACTTTCCTATCTGTCAAATTGACCAAGTAATATTCTCTTCCACTTAACTATATATCAAATGCAAAGATGAAAATTTTCTATGATTTGGCTTTTGAGGGATGCATGCTTGTGGGCTTTGCTTGAAATACAAAAATCAAATCATGGACAACTTATTTATCATTCCATGAAAGGTCCTTACTTTTATTAAATGTTGAAACAATTCTATTTTTAAGAGAGCATTTTAAGTTTCTAATCACACATTGGTCGGTACTATGTGTAATTAAAAACAGTATGACTTTCACATTGACACTGATTGCTAAAGTAAAGCTCCTATGATAATACACATATTGTCAGCGTCTGCATTTTGCTCTGAAATTAAAAAGAAATGAATCAACAGCTAAAACAGCTTTTAATTTAGGGAAATGTTACTTCAAAGGAAAATTGCTATGGAACTACATTAGAGAAGGCCATAATTCCTTTCCTTTAATCAGGACGTGTAATTTACTTAAATAATGTCAATCTCAACCACTGTGTTGTGTACCAGTGAAGATCTACAATTGCTTTCTTTTTATGAATTTTTTCTACTATTCAGGGTGGGATTTGTATGCAATTTGGCAAATATTGCATCAAACCCAGCAGATTTTCCATATATGTTTGACAAAAAAACCCAAAATTGAATATGTGAAAAATACAACTTATTTTTCAATACATATATGTATCTCAGGGTTGCAAGCAAACACCAAGATCAGAGAGTAGCAAGGACTCCATAATTAATGTTTAGTGAAGTTATTCCTTCTTTACTCCCTTATTTTCTATTTATTGACAGATCTTTCCAGAATGGGAGAAGAAATGGTTTAAAAGAATGGTGAACAGAAAAATTCCACTTAACAACCAGAAGACATATCAAGCAGGCAAGTACTGGCAAGATCCATACACCTTGGGAGAAAAAATCCTGCCAATCTCCATCCATGGAATAGAATAAATGTGGACATTTATAAATGGAGTTAAAACAATGTATTATTCTGTTTAAGTTCATCGCGGGAAAGCACATACTCCTTTACTTTCTTCGGCGACATATTCTGCATTATTTCAAGCCACAGGCAGAATAGAACATTTATATTCAATGCTTTTCCAAAAGAGCTTATTAAGGCTTTCGCTTTAAAAAGCTATGCTTCCTTTATGGCAGGAAATGTACTTGTGCAAATACTGACAGTACAAAAGAGTTTCTTCAAATTTAAAAAATTGGGGGAACTAATGGGGACATTTGAAGGTATGTTATTCCCCCCCCCCCTGTTTGCACAGATGAGGGAGAAGAATCTGACCCTGTCTATCTTTTCTTTGGCTGAATTATTCCAGGAAACATTTCCTAAGTGAATCCATGAATTGATATTGACCTTGGGACACTTTCAAATTACGTGAATTCATTCAGGTTTTGATATTAAACCTGAAGGCGATTATCAGAGCTGAGGGCAGCATATTTACTGTATGTGAAAAGAAATAGTGTTATGAGTATTTGCTAGAGGCATGATTCCTCAGTCTGAAAGGGAGAGTGATCATGATGGACGGCTACACAGGCTGCATGATCTTGGTGGAACTCCGGTGTAAAGGTGACATAATACAAGTATTATGCCATCTCCATCTGGATTGTGATGTTTTCTCTGTTCTCTAAATGACACACTCGCAGGATCCTGTCCTGTCCTACAAGTTCAGGGTCATATTCATAATATGGATGATATTCATAATGTAGAGATGTAAAATAAACTTTACTCGCTATGAACAAGAAATCTCATTTAGAAAGCAATGTGCTTCCATTGGTATGTATATGTTCATTTAATCTGGAATCTGAAAAGCAAGCTTTGGGCTTTGATGGACAGATCTGCTGAGATTAAAACAGTGCTTTCGTGTCACTATCTTTAATAAACTTGTATAGTTTTAAATAATCTGAATGGAAGCGTCAAAGAGGGTGAGCACTGAACCTAGCTTCTACTGCATTATTCAAGTCCTAACTCTCTTGGAGAACTATGCATAGGTTCAACTGATTGTGAGTATTGCTTTTTTCCAGACTTCTTTTGGAGACGTGTAGTTTGGAGAGAGATAGGGCACGAACCAAAACAACAGGCAAATGCCCAAGGGCCAGGACCGAAACAACGGTGATCAGGAGGCCAGGTCAGACGAAACAGGGCGGGATTGGAGGTTACCTCCACCCTACGAGAAGAGGCGTATCAGGTCAGACCAACGCCCCTTCTCCATAGTGGGTGGAGCTAACCTCCAAGAATGGGACATACCAAAGCCGTGTGTCCGTTGGGGGGGTTTACGACTGACTGGACTCCCCCGCCCGGGGCACCACATGCTGTAGGACCCGGCGGCCAAACGCTGCCTCTGCTGACGCAAAAACGTCCAGTTTATAGTGGCGGATAAAGGGCGAAGGAGATGCCCAGGTGGCCGCACGGCACACCTCCTCGATGGAGGCTTGAGTGGACCAAGCGGCGGTGGTGGCAGCGCTGCGGGTCGAATGAGCTGTCACCCGATCCGGCCGAGGCAATGATTGAAGATCGTAGGCCTTGGCTATAATGCCACGGATCCAGCGTCTGATGGTAGAGGAGGATGCTTTTCGACCCAGGGATACAGGGAGAAAGGAGACAAAAAGTGCCTCCGTCCTGCGAAAAGTCGAAGTCCGCTTGATGTAGACCTTAAGAGCCCTGCGAACATCCAGCTTGTGCCATTGCTTCTCAAGAGTATGAGAAGGATTGGGGCAAAAGTTGGGGAGGACAATCTCCTGGGCCCTATGAAAATAGGAGTTTATCTTGGGTACAAAGGTGGGGTCCAGACGGAGCACCACCCGGTCTGAGTGAAAAACACAGAGATCTCCCCGTACCGATAAGGCAGCGAGCTCGGAGATTCTACGAGCGGACGTAATTGCGATCAGGAACGCCACTTTATAGGTCAGAGGTCTAAGCGACGTGTCCCTCAAAGGCTTGTAGGGGGCCCCCGTTAGTGAAAGGAGAACTTTGGAAAGATCCCAAGTGGGATAGCGATGAACAACAGGAGGGCACAGGTTGACATCCCCTCGCACAAACCTGCGCACCAAAGGATGATGCGACAAGGACTCCAGTGACCCACAGGACAGCACCGAGGAAAGGGCAGCAATCTGCCGCCGAAGCGTATTGGGGGTCAGACTCCTCTCAAGGCCTTGCTGCAGGAACTCGAGGATGTTGACGATGGAGAGGGCAACTGGCGAGTACCCCATTCGAGAGCACCATTCACAAAAAGTCGTCCAGGTGGCCGAATATATTCTTTCGGTGGATGGCCTCCTGGAGGCCTGCAGGGTTCTGATGACACAGTCCGGGACTAATCGCTGCTGGAGCGAGCCCTGCTCAAGCGCCAGGCGGTCAGTTGGTACCATTGCGGATCTGGATGCATCACAGATCCCTGGCAGAGCGACGACTCTGTCAGAGGAATCCTCCACGGCCGGTCCACGGACAGGGCCCTGAGGTCCGCAAACCAGGCCCTCCTGGGCCAGTGAGGGGCAAGGAGGATGATCTCGGCCCTCTCCTGTAACCCCCGCCTGATGACTCTGGGCAGGAGAGGCACGGGGGGGAAGGCATACAGCA